>CM055111.1:35021390-35488890 GCA_029204225.1 Diphasiastrum complanatum | reverse complement strand
TATTGGTCATATCATCATTCAAATTACTTCAATCTTAAATTGCCAAACAACATTCCAAAATTCACCAACCCTAACTACAAAACATCAACTGCAAACTTTGTGCCTCTACTATAGTAACTTTATTATCCAATTGACATAGACCAATCAAAACACTCAAGTTTAAAATCTATGTAACGTAACTCATTAAAATTGAAAAAATGTTTCTTTCAATAAAATTGTAATTCGGCGTCATGGGCAACCCACAAGCTTGACATGTTGCCCATAGTCTAATAGGAAATTTATCAAAAAAAAATAGTATACATTTTTAACTGTAGTTCCGATTGAGACGAAAAGGTACGATTGGAAACTGCTTGACGAGAGCTTTCCAATGACACCCAACATGACGTAGTTCTGAGCTATCGCTAAAATTTTGCAGCAAGTCAAAGTTTCCAGAAGACCCAATACCTCTTCTATGGTGCATATAGAGTAATCGCTCAGTGAGAGAATGCTCTATCTGTGCATGAAAGAGATATTGGGTTGAAAGGGTCCTCTATCTGCACACAAAAGAGGTATTGGGTCTTTTAAAAACTTTGACTAGCTGTAACTTTTGAACGGTAGCTCAAAACTGGGTCACGTGGGGTGTTCTTGAAAAGAACAGTGGTTTCAAAAATGATTTTCTACTTGGAGGATTGCTACTGGAAAAGATGACAATATACCTCCAGAACACCTTCCATTGGATGTTCTTGCAGAATATATGGTTCCATTTAGATTGTCATTGAACAAATTGAATGGTAATTACTATCCTACTGCTAGGTGCTGGGTGTTTCAATGCTGTGTTTTTCTTGCTTTTTGGTTTTTGGTATCAGTAAACTGTTTTCTAGTAATTTTTGTTGTTTATTTGCAGTTTAGCTCACATGTTTCATGCTTGTGAGCAAATTATTCGACGTGAATAGGTTTCTAGAATATGTAAAACTCGTGTTGATGAGATGCCTATTCTTGATCAAAACTATCCATTTTTTGAGAGAGCCCGCACTTATTTGGTGCTTTATATGAGTAAGTCTATTAAATCTGGAGCTAATAAGAAACGAAAGAAGAGTCCGGCTATGATGTGGAAGGATGAGGAAGAGTGTTTAAAAAATCTTGAACATTCTATAGTACATCATGTTGTTAGTTTACAGAAACTGGTGCTATTAATGTTTGACTCGTGCTATTATGGTTTGTGGACACACATAATTGTACAATTTACTTATATTGATTTTCAAGAAGGATGTGATGTTCATGGTTCTTTGGTTCTCTCTCTATCTCTCTCTCTCTCTCTCTCCAAAGATACTTGTACATTTAGATATAGATAGGCAGGCATACCATGCTCGATGAACATTCTTGCTTAGGATTTTTGAGCTCGTCGTGGATGCTCATCCTGGATGGATGTCCGGCAATGTGCACCACAGCACCCCCTATGCAACGCGTCAGAGACGGTTCAATCTGATTATTGTGTGAACACATCTTACAGAAATGGTTAAACGGTTTCTCAACTGCCTCGTAAAAAATAGGTGGAATCATTGGAGAAAAGTTCTAGCGGTTTCTTGTCGTCCAATCATGGTAAGATCATCTTACTTCTTGTTTTACAATTTTCTCAGAACTCGCATGAATCCGATGTTACTACTTCTATGTTTCGTTTGTTTTATCGTACATTATTGTTTTTGGTAAAGAAGCATCTTATGTTTCACTGTAGAAAAATACATGTTCTGCAAACAATATAATCACTTTTAGTTGATATCCATGATCTTCCAGTCAATATTTAGGAGTACTTCAAAGCCTGTTAATTTATCAAGTGTTTCATGTACATGGATGTAGGGACTGGTCGCTTTGATGAACTGCTTCCAGAGGTCTCGCATCAAGGTATGTCTCTCTTATTCAATTTGTATCGTTCTAGTTCTTGCGTATTGACTTTTGATGCTTTCGACAGCGGTTTGCTAATAGAAGATTTTTGTTATTATGGAATGCATGCGGTGCTGTTATTAGTAGTGAAATATATGTACGAAGCCGGAAGCGAACCGGTTTGCTTTGTTTAGTGCCAATAGTCTGAATCAGGTTTCATTCGTAAAATGGCGTCAAACTGCAACGAATGCTTTTCCTTCCTCTTGATTTAGAGTTCAAGACAGAAGTTCGTTACTTGAGTTGTAAAGCTTATCAATGTACCGACGGGAAGATTGTCTTTTGTTCTTTCTTGCTTTATAAGTAGCTTTCCCTTACAGAAACGTGAACATAGCAAAAACGTACAATATAGTTTCAATGGTCTAAAAGGCCTGCCCCGCTTAAAAGTTAACTAACCGCCATTTATGTTAGGGCTAATTTGTGCCAGCGGTTTTGCTGTCCCACCTACAGTTACATGCCTCTGTTATAGGTGCTGCCCCACTTACAAGCTAGCCATTTACAAGTTAGTAACTGAGGCGTAGCTATGGAGGAGAAGAGACGTGCAGCACAAGGAGGCAGAACAACGTAATGTGGCAGTTGGAGGAGACGAGACGAAGGCAACTGGCGGACTGTGGCAGTTGGATTCAATTAGCTTATTAAGTAGGTGTTTCACAACAGTTGAGCAACATCACAGAATGAACTAGTTCAAGTTAGAGCTAACTGAATCCGCTAGATAACTTGTGTGAGTTAACTGTAAGTGGGGCAGGCAACACACTTCTCCCTAAGCTTCAGTTAGCATTAACTGAAAATCACTAACTTGGTCCCTGAAATTTCATATAAGATTTATGAAATGCATGCGACTTTTGTTACAACATTTTTCATGAATACCAATGATAAAATGGCTTGTTTTCTTAATTGAAATTTTTTTGGTTTAGTCTTTACCGGTAAACTTTACCGGTAAAGTTGCAACACCAGAACATGAATGCTCACTAACGCGTTCAATTTTTGGAATAGAAACTTCTGAGGAGGATGATAGAAAGAAATTTTGCCATTTGCTATAGATATTACTGGTTTTTTGCATCATAGAATGAATCAGAGCTCCCTATTTTATTTATTTTTGTATTGCAGAAGTGAGGTTCTTAAAAGACATACACAAGATTTACACACAATGTAAAGTCTTTACTTTCAAGCACACTTTGCTTGACATTGTTCTTGACCGGATTTATCATTTCATAGCTTTTTAACTAGGAAATGGAACAATTGACTTTTCATGATTCCCCTGTATGTATGGGGCAATGAAAGGTTGACCAAGGTCACACTTGCCATTCAAGCCTTGTGCCCCTATCTCTATAGGCCTCAAAGGTCTCAGGGTTAAAGTAGGGGTAGATTCCTTGCAGGATATGCAAGAGATGCTACTAGTCGCTCGTGATAGGGGCTCCAAACGGTTTCAAACTCACAAAGAAACGTGCGTCCGAGCCATAAACCCTAAAAACAATATAGGAAACCTAGGCTTGTCGCTGGTCAGATTCGTGCTAGAGATGTCAGAACCTCGCACGAAAAGTAGCCACACATTCGTGGGCACGAACCCACTGGACCAGGTGCAGCTCAAGTTGGACGTCGTTCTTTTGAAAACGTCCTTCGTGTTGGATGGAGCGCCATTAGGGCACAAGAATGGACTACTTTTTAACATGCTCAAGAAGTGGTCCGAATTGCTGAATGGGCTCCGTTTTGCATGTTGTCTGTTCTGTCCAGTGCTGCACGCCGAGACAAACCCGTAGAGAAACGTGCGTCCGAGTCATAACCCCTAAAAGCAATATAGGAATCCTAGGCCTGTCGGATTGGAAACTGGTCGGATTCGTGCTAGAGATGTCAGAACCTCGGATGGAAGGAGGCCACAGGTTTGTGGACTTGGCACGAATTCACTGGACCAGTTGCAACTCAATTCGGATGTCGTTTGCCTGAAAATGTCCTTCATGTCGGACGGAGCACCATTTAGGGCACAACAAATGGACCACTTTTCGGCATTCCCAAGAAGTGGTCCAATATCACCGAACAGGCTCCATCTTGCATGCCATCTGTTTCATCCAGTGCTGCACGCCGAGACAAACCCGCAGCAAAAATGTGTGTGTATGTCTATGGGATTGAGAGTGTGTGTATGTATGTCTGTGCAGATGGTGCAAGTTGTGGTAAACTATAGGATATTTGTGCGAGAGATAATGGAGCTATTCTGTTTTGGAGATGATGTTTATCCATGCAGTATTATTTGGGTGATAGAGCAATTCACCCAATTTTTGTACTATCAGCAACTTTTTAAAAAATTTCTTCCTCAAAAGAGATTTTTATTGATAAATGTAGATGAATTTGTTAGTAATATGAAGTTATATTTGAAGGATATGTCAATTGTGAGACTGAGTAAAGTACAGAGACCATAGTACCCACGGTTCTCGGAATTGTGGGGTGAATTGTACCACGGTTCATGAACCGTGGTATGGTTCATCATAATTAATTAATTAATGTTTTGGCCTCATTTGAGTAAAAATGAACTTAAAAATGAAATAAAATAAATAAATAAATAAATTATTAATTAAACCGTTCACCACGGTTCTGGCCAAATTTTTTGAGAACCGTACGGTTCTCAGAACCGTGGTGAACCGTACACGGTTCATTAATTCTATGCAAAGTACCCCACGACACAGGTGCCGTGGGGTCCAGGTACTATACCAGGTGCCGTGGTACGGCACCTTTTTTTTTTTAGTTTCTTCACTTAAAAAATGAAAAAAAAAATTTCAAAAAAAAAAACAAGTGTCGTGGGTGCCATGGAACTAAATTTCCACGGCACCTGTACGGCACCTGCGACACTCGTGCCGTACCAGGACAATGTTGGATTGGATGGTGTACACAGTGGTACTTAAGAATGACTTTGTATTTTGAATTTTATATAAATTTGAGTTTGAATTTTGTGTAAATCTTTTATTTCTAAATTGATGTTTACCCTTATTTGGCTGATTGGGATGTACACAGAATACCTACATTAGTTAATGATATATTTAGTTTATATTATCCTTTGGTTAATGTTTATATTTAGTATATATATCTATTAGATTTTAATTTTAAGAAATAATGCCCCCTACCAGCGACTTGCATGGTATCAGCAAGAGATCAGTCCTGCAAAAGAAACAAATGATCAAATGTTCAGTGTAACGACCAAAACCCTAAACATCTGCATATGCATTACACTGCATTGAAATGGCCAGAACAATTGTGACAAGAAAGCATCCAAGAAAACCCTAACAAATTGTGTTTAACAGCTGGAATTAAGTTGAAAGAAAATCTCCGTTCTTCAATTTCACTCGATACGCAACCTTGATTCCCTAAAGCCTATGAGCACTGCCTCCGGAGCAACGGATAGATGGACGCCGAACGCTCACACGCGATGATCCGTGGCATTTGCTCTCCCTATGCACTTTTCTCTCTCCCTAGGTGCACGAACTAGGGGCTTGCTGGCTGTAAAAAGGGAAAAAAAAAGAAAAAAATTTGACTGTCGGTGATTTTGGGCAACGAATTGCGCTTCGATGCAACAACCCTGGAGAACACAGGAGGTCAGATACCATAGTCAGGGTCGTGTCCAGCGTACACGACCAACAGGGCAAGACAGTGTGAGTAGTGTGCCCTAGCACGGTGCATAGCCATGGCGGGCCTAACACAGCCTAGGGACCCTGTCAGCAGGATAGGGCCCCACGTTGGGTCCCGACATGCAGTCGGCCACGTCAGAGCCACATGGCCGACACCTAGCAGTATGCATGCTACCAGTTCTCACACTGGGCTAAGAGGGGCTTGCTCCATATCAGGGAGTAGGCAAGGTTGGGTGGATCAGTTAGTGTTTGCCCTAATGTGGTGTTAGGATCTCTTACACTGGTATCAGAGCCATCTCCTTCTTTGGGAGCTCAGTTTCAGCAGGGGAGAAATCCATCAGAGTGCATAGCAACTCTTGCTAGTTTTCAGAGATATATAGAGCAGGGTCAGCGTTGGAAAATCAGTTGTCTACTTAGTACTGAGTAAATCTTAGTGGAAACATCTGCTTTTTGGATAAGATTTGAGTCAGATTAATAGTGTAGGTCCAGCGCTGCCAGAGCAGGTTCTATTCCTGATTTGTGAATGGAAATTATAGATTTCTGAGCGGTTTTTGGACAGGAGTCTGCACACAGATCCAGCACTTTAGACTAGGCACTCCAACGTTGTTTTCTACAGGGATTTGAGGGTAATCTGAGCGAATTTTGGAGCAGATTCTTGGTGCAGCTCCAAAGGCTCTTTGAAATTCGGATTTTTGGAATCATTGTTGGGCCCCAACCAGAAGTTTTTGAGCAGGCAGATTGCCTTTCTGACAGCGAGGGTCTCCCCACACAAAATCCGACTTTTGCTTATATTATAGACCTTCAAATCGGATTTGTTTGGAGCGGCAGAATCTCAGCTAGGCCAGCGAGCAGGGTGCCCTTCAAAATTCAGAAGTTTTGGCACCAGATTTTGTTGCTATAGACCAGCGACCAGGTTAAAGGGAAAAAATGCAAAGTTTGGGATCTTTTTAGGCTTCAAATCAGGGAAATTTGGATCAGTCAGGGTGCTGTCCCATTAGCGAGGGCGGGGAACCATCCAAATCAGATTTATTTGTGTTTTCTGGAGCCTTCCAACCTGGTTTTTGGATAAAAAATCTCAGGAATAGACAGTCTAAGAAGACGGATTGCACAGCTACGGAAGAACTGAGGGGGTTTCTTGCTTTTCTCTCTGGAAGTACAGTATTAAGAAAGAGCTAAGTACTCTACTTTCGTTTTTCCAGTTTAGTCAATCTCTTTTCTTATTTTCAGACTTTCAGTTTTGAAAATGACCACTCCTTAGGGACCTGATCAACCCCCGGAGAGAGGCATCGACGAATTTGAAACAGAAGCCTTGGCTTTCAGCAAGGGGAAAGAACCTATGGAAATGGAAGAACAGGAGCAATTCGCCGAAGAACTCGACAAATTGGTTACCAAGGAGCAGTTCCTCCATTTGGTAACATAAGTGGATGAACTGAAGTTGACGTTAGCCAATTTCAAGTCCAGTGTGGACGACTCGTTCGCTGAACTCAAAGGCTTGATTTTGAGTTCCGCGAAAGGAAGTCTTCCCTCCACTTCTCAGTTGTCCCCTTCTCCGCTTCCATCAGTTTCGGGTGAGCCTATGCGGTCTCACCCCAGTGTCTTTAAAGATTTAAAGCCTCCTACTTTTCTTGGGGAAGAGAAGGATAGAAACGCAGACATTCTACACACCAACCAATGGAAGAACATTTATGCTCTTAAACAGACCCCTGACCATTTGCAAGCTATTGAGGCCAGTCTTTCCCTAGGGCCCATGGCCTATAAGTGGTGGTTAAATCTCCAGGAGATTGGGCAGACCCCCCAGTCATGGAAAGCTTTTGAAGAGGCTTTCCTAAGAGAATTCCTACCTGAAAACAGTAATGGACAAGTCCCTAATCCAATATATCTCGCAGTATCGAGAGGCAATCTTAAAAATTTAAAATATGGATGACTATCAGAAAGTCACGGGATTTGTCCGTGGCCTCAAAGATGAATATAAAGTAAAGGTTCAGAGAAACTCGCCCACTACCCTAGAGCAAGCTCTCAGATATGCTCAAATCTATGATGATTCAGTGGGTAGGAAGAGGGTGAGACGACAGCCCCTTTCTGAGCAGCCTTCTCAGAAAGACTCTCAATTTAAAAAGGAATTTTTAAAACGAAAGAAAGAAGATAAAGTAAAAGGTGAAGCTCCTCAGAAACACCCATTGCTAATACAGCCCCCTTAAAACCAGAGGATTTTGAGAAAGCCAAGCAAGAACGTTTGTGCTTTGTGTGCAGTAAAATAGACCTCAGATCGGGTCCAGGCAGTAGAGAATCAGTGAATTAGCAATACCTAGGTATTATCAGGGATTTTTAGGCTCCTATAGTACAAAATTTTTTTGCAAAAATTACCATCAACTCCCCCATCAAAAGACCCGTTTTTTGACACCAATATAAAAAAAAAAAAAACATTCCGGGTCAATTTCCCGGAATGTGTTCCGAGTCATGTTCCAGAACGTGTTCCAAGTTTAGGGTCTGGAACGTGACCTTGGAACGGTTTTTTATGCATTTTATGGGCCTACTTTTCACAAATACAATCATATCTGTTGCTGATGCACTAATTAGACATGCACTGATTGGGAGCCATACTGAACCATCTAAAATCATGACAAATTGTATAAACCATAGCAATTCTAGCAAACCATGTGAAAGAACCAGGACCTGTGCCGACGAATCTTAAAACCTCTCTCCTACAAGCCCATTCGTTGTCTATCTTCACAATGCAGAGCACTTGGCTGCAATGCCCATTGCAGTAAGACCAGATGCAGATTTCAATATGGCTACAGCGATGGATCTACTTTGGCAGGAGACTTTTCATTGGACACTCTCACAATGACAGGAACAGATGGAAAGCCTCCAAAGTTCACCAATTTCTCCTTCGGATGTGCACATCAAACTTCTGTTGAGATCAGAAGAATAGGAGGCGCTTTTTGCTCTAATCATGTGTTAAAATAATACGTATTTTTTAAAGTTTTATTTTGGTTACGTTCCGGAACGGAACGTGTTCTGGAACCCGTTCCAGAACGCGTTCCGTTCCGGAACGGGCAACTGAGGGAATGGCAGATAGCTTCAGCAGCTTAACCAATTGAGATTACATGATGTTATGAGACTAACCGATGTCAAAAAGTACAACTACTCGACCTACCAGTTTTCCTCATATGCTTGTCAAATCTTTATCCCAAAAGTAATATCTTGACCTTCGTAGAAAGGTAACATTGAGGTATGTGAGATTAAGCCTGCACACCTAAATGGTCATCATACGACACTCACCTCCATCTCATCCTCACTCACTAACATATCTTCTTGCTCAAGCTCTTGAGTCAAGAGGGTGTGCTCATCCTCAGGTTGCGTCTAGATCTGGTGAATCCTTTTCTTGCCAAATCACCTAGGACAATATAGGTGCTTACCCAATCACAAATACCAAGGACCCTTTTTGTTGGCATGCTCCTTCTACATAGTTGACAAGGTGGATTGTTGTAAAGCCTTAAAAGGTTTGTCGAAAATAGCCTTGTGCTTATGACACTGTCGCAATTGTACTGGTGCTGGCTTCTGAAAGCCATGGCGCTATGTACCTACCATAACATGCCCATGAACATCATTGCCCCCACCTCATAAATGAGAGTTGTGACTATGGTGTGCTCAAGTTTGGTACAAGCCTCATGCAACATTAGAGGGCATGAATTCTCCTACAAACTAAAGATAAATTTGTGGATCTACATCCACTCAATTATATCACTAGATACGCTCATCAATATTTTATGATAAGAGTTTGCATAAGCTTAGACAAGGCTATTTTTTTGTCTATGTACGTGCGAGGTGTCCATAGCCCTCACATGCTCTTCTGGTAGGACGAACTAAGTTTCTATGGCCTTCTAAAAATCAGCCCATGTTGTTGGATAACTATTAACCAACGACGCACTATACTTCGCCCGACCACCTACCAGCAACCTTGGTGAGGTGATAGGCTACCTGCTGCCTTCTTAACCCGCCAAGCCTTATCAATTTAAGCGTGGCACAATTCAAAGTTGTTTTTCCACTTATTAAACCACTAGTCTACAAAGTCAGCAATATGTTGTTGAGGCCTGCTATCAAGGCATACCACAAGGGTCCAAACTAGGATGCTGAACAAGGGAAACAAAGGGACCAACCTAGATCAAACAGATCTAGCTCCCAAGCTATTGACCACTCACAATAGCTCATCTTGTAGGAGAGGTGCCAATCCGGTAGCATGTAGCTCCAATTAAGCTCTCCCCAAGGGGAGGCCTTGGGTATACTTATATGTTCAAGGCCCTCCCTAGACTATGAGTGATATGAGACACCTCACTGGGACCAGAGTTACCAGCCGATTCAAACCGGCCAGGCTGGTTCGAATCGGAACACGGTTCAAATCCATAAATTTTGTTTTATTTTTTTCAAAACATTATTTTGGCTTATTTTGGTTTTTTTTTTGGTATCTTTTTGTTTTTCTGGTTCAAACCGGATTTCGGTTCGAACTGGCTCCGAACGGTTCGAACGATTTGAACCACGGTTTGAGGTTCAAATCACGATTCATGCAACTTGATTGGGACACATCAACTACCTAAAATACGATGAGGGCCCCAATCCCTCATAGCCTAAATTAATTTATGGGTTGGGATAGGCCCTTTGATCCCCTTACGGGATATAAATCCAAGCTTAGAGCTTTGTGGGCATGACACACACCTTAATACCTTGGTGGTTTAATATCCTTATCATCTGACCCATGGTATGGTGGATAAGGAAAGGGGTATTGTGGGGTAAGCTTTACGTTGGAAGGCCCCACAGTTGGAAATTGAGACAAAGTTGGCAATTTATTGACCAACACCCCTAGGATAACCTGGACGTTAGTTAGAGATTTTTCCAACATAGATAGACAATCGCACGTCGTGAGGTGGAACGCTTGAACTACATGCTTTAGGTGGCAGCCCCTTGTTGTCTAGAATGCCAAAAAGTGAACTTTTGCTATAAGTCCGGGCTGTACCAAAGTTATAGACCTTATTGTACACCTCCCACAAGCTTGAAATGTGCAATAGGCCAATTTGATTCATGCAGAAGAAGCCAAATTTGACCTCCAATTGCAACAATTTAGGAGCAGCCCTATTTAGCGACTAATTTTCCCTCCAAGACACCTTCTTTCACACAAATCTTCCTCATCTTGGGCTGTCCAACAATCTACCTCAAGAAAGAAGATGCTTGATTCCATCACGTGACACCTTGGAATGGGCTAAACTCACTTTCTCTCTACATGTGGCAGCTTCTCCACACTCTTACTTAAGCCCCAAATGTGAGGTGTTTAGCTCTTCAAGCTCCCGAGAAAACCAACTAGCCGGTGAAAGAATGAATTTCCTCCCACCCATAAGAAAACTCTTATGCTATTTACTTGCTATCCTATCCTGGGGCACATGGTGTTGGCCATGCTTGGGTAGCTAATCTATGTAGATTGGTTAAGACAAGCCTTGCCTGGCGAGATAGGCTTATCGGTTGAGACGAATTGCCAACTCCCATGCTATGCCATGACTAAGTGGCCATCTAGTCCAGCTCGGCCTCCAGCCAACTAACCCTAGTCATTACTCGAAGGCCTGTTAGGAATTAATGTTTATTTGATACCCCTTAGTGATAGTTTTGGCCATGCCTGCGTGCCATTATAGGGCCATTACTATTTATAGTAAATTTATTTTTTTATTGCTTATGCATGTAGGTGGGCGCACTAATAGATTAGGATCTGTTTTAGTACTTAGAAATTCACCTTGGGTCTTTACCCAATATAGGTAGTGATTTTAGCAATTAGCTTTTGCTCTTTTGCTCTTTTGCTATTTGCTTTAGGCTTTTAGCTTTTCACATAACTATACATGTAGGTTGCGCCCCACCACAATATTATTCCAGTGTGTTAGAGCTTTGCTCAATTCTTCTATAATCTGATTTCCCTTTAATCTTTATGCTTGGTTTATGTGAGTGCTAGTAAGACTAGTAACTCCATCTAGAATTTGTATGACAAATTCTGACATGGTATCAGAGCAGGCTTTTTGGTGAGAGAGAGAGAGATATCTTTTTGCAGGGTTGCAAGAAGTGGATCGCTGGCTGTAGCTGCATGTCAGATCGCTAGTTGCATGTTGATCAGTTCGCTGGAATCAAAGTTGGTGGACCGCTGAGTTGAAAGCAGATTTGAACTGTTGTTGGAATCAGAATTGACAGCTGTCTGTTGTTTACTGAGAACCTGAATTGCTGTCTACAGATTGATCATAAGTTGGAGACTGTTCGCTGTCTGCGTTTCAGGCTGATCGCTATCAGATCTGAATCAGATCGCTGAAAACAGGTAGATTACTGGAGAAAACAGGTTGATCGCTGCTGTTTCAGACTTTATCGCTGCTACAAAGACCTATTTCAGACCTGTCCGCTGCTGTTTTTTCAGAAACAGACCTGTGTGCTGCTGTTTTCAGAAAATGATCTGAAACAGACGTGTTCGCGTTGTTTTTTCAGAAACAGATCTGAAACAGACCTGTTCACTGCTGTTTTTTCAGAGACAAATTTGGTCAAAACTAATTGTTGTCTATAGAGGCAGAATATCGAGCTACTACGAGTGCGGCAAGTGAAGCAATATGGTTACGAAGGATTCTACATGATCTACACATGGTACAAGATTCACCTCTATTGTCCTACGGAAGAGCAAATTGCAGATATCTTTACCAAAGGACTTGGCAAAGAAAAATTTCAGAAGTTTAGAGAACTTCTAGGAGTAATAGATAACAAAGTAAACATTAAGGGGGAGTGTTAGGAATTAATGTTTATTTGATACCCCTTAATGATAGTTTTGGCCATGCCTGCATGCTATTATAGGGGCCATTACTATTTATAGTAAAGTCATTTTTTTATTGCTTATGCATGTAGGTGGCCGCACTAATACTAGATTAGGATCTGTTTTAGTACTTAGAAATTCACCTTGGGTCTTTACCCAATATAGGTAGTAATTTTAGCAATTAGCTTTTGCTCTTTTGCTATTTGCTTTAGGCTTTTAGCTTTTCACATAGATTTGAGAAACTATATATGTAGGCTGGCACCCCACCACAATATTATTCCAGTGTGTTAGCGCTCTGCTCAATTCTTCTATAATCTGATTTCTCTTTAATATCTATGCTTGGTTTATGTGAGTGCTAGTAGGACTATGACAAATTCTGACAAGGCCGTCATGGCACAGTTTTCCAATTTGGCATTTCGCGGTCAAAACTCGGTTTGAAACTTCCGTTTTGCAATGGCTCGTTTTGAAAAGGTGAAATGAGGGTCTGCATTTTTGTAAACTAATTTCTATATAAATTTTTGGTGGATAATATCAGTACACTCAAACTCCAAAAGAGAAGACTCAACGCCTTTCCAAAGAACAAGTGCAGGCCTATCGCAAGGAAGGAAGATGCTTCAAGTGTGGGAAAAAGGGACACCTTTTTCAAAGATACCAAAGCTTCAAGTGCAGACAAAGGGAAGCAGGTTGTCGTACAAAGCATTGAAGACACTCAAAACCATGATCTCCTCAAGACATGGGGACAAGTCCATAACAAACTTTGTTTAATTCTCTTTGATGCAGGCTCCTCTCATAATTTCATCTCTTTTAAGCTTGCACAAGAGATAGGAGTTGGTTCCTTCTCTGAATCTATGCTGTTCCTTCTCTGAATCTATGCTTAAGGCTAAAGGTGCTTTTGTTGATGGTGATGCAAACATTTACCCTGTAATTGGAAAACTTAAGCTTCAAATCTTTGATTACTATGAACCTATAGAATTCATGGTAGGTCCTACAGGGAGTAGATGTAATCTTAGGCATGCCTTGGCACAAAATGCACAACCCTCTGGTGGACTATAATAAGCATTTGATTTCATGGAAGCACAAAGATAAAGATGTTAGTGTGCATGCAAGACAGAGTGGCGAAACAATCCCTTCGGTAAGCCATAATCAGGTATCAAAGGTACTAAAGAAAGCAGTATTTTCTTATTTGTTGTTTGTTCAAAGTATGGATGATGATGTTGATGGAAATATGCATTCTTTGGACAGTAATAGAAAAGGCTTTTTACTAAAGTATTCTTCTTGTTTTTCTGATGAGCTACCAAAATCCTTACCCCCTGAAAGACCTGAAGATCATACGATAGACATTATCCCTGGAAGTTCCATACCCAATAGACCTCCCTATAGGGTAAGCCATTCTCAACAAGAAGAAATTTCTAAAAAAATTAATGATTTGTTAGAGAAAGGTCTTATAAAACCCAGTAACTCCCCCTATTGCTCTCCTATACTTTTGGTACAAAACAAAGATGGGAGTTTTAGGATGTGTGTAGACTATCGTGCTTTAAACAGGATTACAATTAAGAACCGTTTTCCTATTCCAAGAATAGATGACATTATGGATAGGATAAATGGATCTTGTATCTTAGTAGAATTGATTTGACAAGTGGATACCACCAGATCAGAGTAGCACCCGAAGATGTCCATAAAACTGCTTTCGGAACTAACTCTGGCCTTTATGAATTTTTAGTGGTACCTTTTGGTCTTACTAATGCTCCCGCAACATTCAATAGAATGATGGAACGAATCTTTCGACCTCATAAACGTTTTGCCACTGGACCTGTTCTTATCATTCCCGACCTTCGTAAACCTTTCTTTGTAGAAGTGGATGCAAGTTTAGACCGTATTGGGGCAGTCTTAAACCAAGAAGGTCATGTTGTAGCCTTTGAAAGCAGACGACTTCAAGGGGCAGAAGTACAGTATGACATTTATGAAAAAGAACTTTTGGCCATTATTCATGCCCTTAAGTTATGGAAGCACTATCTACTAGGAAATGATTTCCTAGTTAAAACAGATCATCAAAGCCTTAGGTACTTTCTCACCCAGCAACTAATTCGAGAAAAACATCTAAAATGGGCTAACTACCTTAGCACTTTCCATTTTCAGCTACTTCATCACCCAGGAAAGGACAATAAGGTCGCCGATGCATTATCAAGAATCCCCAAGGTCAACCATATTTCTCTGGCATATCATGAAGATCTCCTTCCTATGAAAAGTATGTATGCTAGTGATTCCGACTTCCAGCATATCTTTGAAATACTTGAAAGAAATCAAGGTCATAAAGACTATGTTTTGAAAGAAGGATATTTATTCAAAGAAGATAAGCTATGTATTCCTGTAACATTTAGAACCAAGATCCTTCAAGAAACCCATAGTCCTCCCTATGCAGGACAGAGGAATCCCTTCAACTCTGGAAGCTCTGAAAAGATTCTTTTATTGGCCTACCATGCATCAAGACACAAGGCATTACATAAATGCATGTCTAGTCTGTCAACGCAATAAAGATGAGCGAGGATTAAAAACTCCAGGGTTACTTCATCCCTTGCCTATTCCTGAAGCACCCTGGGAACATATTACCATGGACTTTATCTCTGGGTTCCCTAAAACCAAAAATGGAAATGAGATGATATGGACTATCATTGATAGATTTAGCAAACAGGCTCATTTTATTCCCTGTAAGAAAAAGCTTAAAGGACCGAAGCTGCTCATTTGTTTATTCGTCACATCTTCAGGTTGCATGGACTACCCAAAAGTATAGTGTCGGATCGGGATACGAGATTTACTAGCAACTTTTGGAGAGCCCTTTTTGATAATCTGGGGACAACCCTTAAATACTCTTCTTCCTTTCACCCTCAGACTGATGGTCAAAGTGAAATTACTAATCGAACCATCATAGATTTGTTGAGAAATTATGTAAATAATCAGAAGACTCAATGGGAACACTATCTTCCTATTCTAGAATTTGCTTACAATAACACCGGTTCATTCTTCTATTGGTAAAGCGCCTTTTGAAGTAATGTATGGAAAACCAATTGTGCCTCCTGTATTAAGGACTAAAGAAAAGATATTTGCCTCAGAATTTGTGCAGGATTATCAAGACACCTTTTCAAAGGTTTGGCAATCCATTGCAAATGCACAACAGAAACAGCAGAAAAGTGCAAATATGCGTCGGAGGGCAATTAAGTACGAAGAAGGAGAACTAGTTCTCCTAAAATTTGAAAAGAAAAGACTCAGGAAAAAGAAGGGCAGCATGAAACTCTACCCAAAACTAGCCCAAAAGTATTATGGACCTTTTAAAGTCAAGAAAGTAATCAATGAGGTTACATGTGAGCTTGACTTACCTATTACTTGGAAAATCCATAACAAATTCCATGTAAGCTTGCTAAAGAAATTCAATGGTCCGGAACCAGAAGGATTTACAGATTCCGAACCACCAGAAGTTCAAGGAACCGAAGAAATCCTTCAACATGAGCAGATATTGATGCACAAGACAAGAACTGGAAGAAAAGGGATAACTTCTACATTATACCTCCTCAAATTTAAGAACTATCCTACTACGGATGCAAGATGGATGGAAGAAGAATTCTTCCAAGAGTATCCAGAAATTTTAAATGTTTATTTGAGAAATGTCTGTTGAGGACAACGCTTAATGCGTCAAAGGGAATGTAAAATTGTATAGACCAAATTGACCAAGAAATAAAGGCTATCCAGTCTTCCATTCTTTTTGTATGAAACGTATTTTGAATATTAGAGCTTATTACTCTAACTGATGAATTATGAGTGCAGGTTTCATTACCTGAAGACAAGAAATGAAACTGTAGAGCAATGCTAACAGTTTGATATGCAGGTTCTAGAAATAGAATCTAATGATGAACCATTTGATGGTATGGCTTCTAACCTTTTCCTAAGGGTATGTGCAGGTACTAAGAAGAGTACCTGAAGAAAGAATCCAAAGAAGCTTCTTAAAGCTTAAAGACGGTACCTGAAGAAGGCTCAATCGAGTCTATAAAGACTGGGAGAAGAAACCTAAAGTCAGGACTTTAGAAATAGTAGACCTTCACTTCAAGTTCACACTCAAACTCTTTTCACCTTAATCTTAGTGTAATGTGTTTCGGCTTCGATTCTTGTTTTGTTTTAGTAGTCTTTTTTATGATGAAATCATCTTTCATTATGGATATCATGTTTTGTGCATAGGGCTTTACATTCTTGATTTGTTTTGGTGAGGTTGATCCAAGGCATGCTCCATAGTAACTTCTCATTTGAACGAGGCCACACCTTATCCTATGCGACAACACATTTGTCCAAAGCATCATTCTTGCAAGCTCTCATTTGCTTGCAAAGAACCTTGCAATGCAAAATGGTACCTATTTTTCATTTTTGAGTTGGATGAAGTTTGACCTCAGTGAGTGGTCAAAGAGCATGTTTTGATATATTTTCTGGTGTGAAGAAGAAAAACTATGCATCACATTGATTTTTGGCATGCCTTTGGTGTAAAATATGATGAAAAATGTGATGTAAGTGAGCTTATTTACTCTTCATAGATTGATAACAAACAAGCAATTGATATTGTTATCTATCTTTTCAAGGCATTTGAAAAAATTTGGAGCAGATAGGACGAGACAAATAACAATGAAAGAAAGATAGATAAGTTCAAGAAAACGAGGTGAAGGAAAATAAGAAGAGATAGGCTGCCAAGAGGATGTGAGTGATGTGGGCCACATGAATAATTGCTCAAAAAACTGTTATAGACTTTCAACTAGTAAGTATGGGGCTATTAAGAGTCATGACAGGATTGTGAATGAAGTAGTATATGCCTAACATGTGGGTCTATAACACACTATAAAAAAAGGTGGCTTTCATTTTAAGTAATTGGTGAGATAAAGGTAGAAGTTTTAAGATTAGATAACGACAAGACTGCCCCATTGACCAAGTAAAGTAGTGCTTGAGAAGAGAATGCATTTCCTAGAAGAAAAAAGTGCCTACTAAGAATGTCATTCTTTGCTTAGAGAAAGCCCTTTGTGTATGTGAAGAGGTCTTGAGAGAGTTGGATCTCCTCTCGTGTGATGATAGACACAGAGGGATGATCTAAGAGCTAATGTAGACAGGAAAAGATTGATGGGTCATGGATGAGCTAGGGTGCATGTTTTGACTGAGTTGCCTTTCTCGATGATGAAGCACTGCCTAAAGTATCATTCAAACTAGGAGGATTATCATGTCGCTAAAGAGAATCTAGAGGTTGGGATTGCATGATAGCAGATGCATGGGTCATGGACAAGTTGTACTTGACAAAAAAGTTTTATGGTTAAGAAGAAAGGTTCCATCATTTGAGTTTGTGATTAAAGAATGTTACAAACTTGTACCATACTTTGGTAAATTTATGAATTGATTTTGAAAAAGTTTGAGATGAAAAAATTAGTAATTTATTGAACCAAATCTTTGGTAAATTTATGAATCATTTGCTGTATTGAGTGTTAAGAACTATGAGAACAGATTCTTGTGTATAATATTACAATTAGACAAAAGAAAACTCATCATTTTTCTATTGTAGATAAGGTTAGTATGAAGCTAAGGAAGCGGATGGCGGACGCGGACGTGCGTCCGGACGCGGACAAGGATGCGTCCGAGTTTTTGAATTTTTTATTTTTCAAAATAAAAAATAAAAAATACAGGCAGGTGCCCACGTTGTCCCCCATCCCAAAAGCAAAATAAAAGCAATTTATGGCCCCTGTTTTTCCCCCAGAATTAATTATCAGAGGGTGTCTGGCACCCACCTGCCCCCTCCTGTTAAAAAATAGGAAAACGGTACCAAAAAAATTTGCAGAAAAATTTGCAACAGACCTAACCACTGCCCATGCCTCTCATAACTGAGATATTACCAAACAACGATGACTAATGAGCAGTTCATAAATTATTACGAACCTTCATTGGGAACTAAGCTCCAAAAAAGCGGCAAAGAAAGATCTGAGAGTGGTTTGGAGTGAAGATGATGGTTTGTATGGCAAACATATTACTGGTTTAGGGTTTAGGGTGCATCAGTGACTGTCTCAAAGAAGTGAATGCTCACCAGAGGATTGGGGAGAGGTGAACGCTCACCAGAAGAGTGACAAGCTCTCAGGACGAGAAGTCTCTGGGGGAAATTAGGGCTCACCAGAAGAGTGACAAGCTCTCAAGATAGGAAACCACAAGACCGACACACTACTATGTCTTATATGATGAGATCGGTTTCGCCTTGGATGAACTTCAACAACTTACTAATTACTTATGCAAAATTGTGTCATTCACTATAGAAAACCACAAGACCTACACACTCTGTGTCTCGGTTGATGAGATCGGTTTCTCCCCGGATGAACTTCAACAACTTACTAATTACGTATGGCACTACTTCAACACGCTGCAATACGCTGTCGAAATTTTGCGTACCAACACGGGGGCTCCGAAACATCTCCTAGTTTTCAGGTCCCGACCGGACAAAGTGTCCTTGGAGCTCTGTTTAACGTCGAACTTCGGACGGACCGTTGCGGGCCGACCGTCGGTCGTTTCCTCATCCTGTTTGCTCCCACAGGTTCCTGTCGAGGTTGTCCACTGGCCGAAATAGACGGCACCCGAAACGGATCCCATTTGGAGAAACGGGGCCGTCAGACGGAGAGTTGCAAAACTAGTCCATTTCACTTGACCTAATTGCGCTTCTCTTCAGTCGAAGGGCCATTTTGACCGAACGATACCCGAATCGAGCTAGGCTCGATCCCTTGGGTTCGTATCGGGATCACGAACCTGTGGACTGTGTTCCCGGACCATTGATGCATTCTACATAGTACCATGGCCTATGTGATGAGATAGATTTAGGGTTGGGGGTGGTACAACGTCACGTGGGCAACTAATCGGAGCATGTCCTGGTGGATGTCCGCCGACACAACGAACGGAAGCTAGAAGCAAAATTTCACGAGAGCCAGCGAGAGATAATGGGGCGACTACCGGAGCTGCAGCTACGTGCCCCACAATCCTCGGACCTGCTCCCCCCTGCCCCAGCTGGCGAGGGCGAGGAAACGTAGCGGATTGGAATTAACTTCACCGCAGAACAACTGGCCATGGTCCGGGAAAGGGTCCCTCGTCGTCGGGCCAGCTAGTAGGTCTTCTGGTTCCCTGTAGTGAACGACATAATTATGATGACCATCCACTCTTCTAGTGACCAGTGGCAGGGGCGGTGGCAGTGGGTGCACCAGTGGAAATAGAGTCCGTGGCATCTGTGGACGGCTCGCCGGGCTCAGCAGCTGACTCAAAATATGCGTCGATAATGCGATCCCTCTCTGCAACGGGGATGACCATACAAACGCCGATCCCTTAACGCCCCCCCCCCCCCCGTGGGTCGAACTCGCAACCCCCCCAGATGTGCTCGAACTCGAGAGGCGTTCCCTGTGAACTGCTTTCAACAAAAAGGGCAACGCCACTTTTTGTCGGGCATCACCTCCACCTCATCCCAAATGGGACGAGCGGCCATATCTCTCTCTCTCTCTCTCACGCACACACACACAGAAGCACGCAAATCTAATATCTCTCTCCCACCCTAAACCCTAAACCCTAAACCCAAGCACCCTAAAACCTAAATCCTAAACTCACACACACACACCATGTCTCGTACATCGCATGCACACACAAATCCTCGCTCTCTTCGTCCCTCATACTCTCTGTCTCTTCCTCTCTCTCTCTCTCACACACAGATCACCACACACACACATCTGTATGCACACAAATCAACAATAGCCACACACACACACACACACATAAATTACCACACACACAACTCATCACACACACACACAAACACCATCTCTCTCTCTCTCTCTCTCTCTCTCTCTCTCTCTCTCTCTCTCTCTCTCTCTCTCTCTCTCTCACACACACACACACACACACACACACACACACACACTCACACACTCTATGCCTCTCCCACTCACTCTCTCTCTCCCTCTCCTGCCCTCTTTCTCTGCTCTCGGGCTTCTGCAGAACAGTCCGCAGGGCCCGGGCCTTTTGTTTTTGTTTTTTTTTTTCAAAAAACAACGAGTCCTGGGCCCGGGCGCGTCCTCTAGATGCGTCTAGCCAAAAAAAAAAAGAAAAAAAAAAAAAGACGCGTCCGACCCCGCGTCCGGACGCGGGGTCGGACGCGGATGCGGACGCGGGCATTCCGGCCCGGACCCTCATGTCTGGTGAAATTATCTTGTACGTGGTTACCTCTTATGTGCTCATTCATACTTACACTCATAAGCCTCGAATGGAATTTCAATTGGTCGATCCCATGAAAACATGTGAGCTTTTGGCAAACAATCGAAGGGAAAAAGCATGCATCAAATGGATAAAAATTCAAGATAATAGTTATTGGTTTTGTTGTTTGCTTGCCGAGATGACTTTGTTGAGATTTAAGCTTATACCCCACAAACAATTTGAAAGTTAGCTATTGATTTATGAGGTAAGATATGTCTACCATATTTAGATGGTCATTTGATGGATTCTTATCCAATGGTTCTTCAAGGAAGCTCGATTATTGGCTCTTGGCTTGGATAATGCTGGGAAAACTACTCTCCTCAAATGTTTGTCAGGTGAAGACATCACGAACATTGTTCCAACACAGGTGATTTCAAATTGACACTTCAGATTCTACATGCATGTTAATTTTTGGTCATAAGATAATTTTTGTGCATACTTCTTTTGGCTGTGGATATATCTTCGAATATTAGTAACTCTGTCACAAATAACACTTTTTATCTTCTCTAAATAGGATTGTTGATGTCTAATAAAGTTTGCTCACCTTGAAATTCCTTTTAATCTATTAAGAAATTCCTACTCTCAAAACATTTTGTTCAATCATTATGCCCACCACTTGCACTGCGTGCCTAAGTAATTTGATCAAACCTAGATAGTTGACATAGAACTAATTGGAAGCATCAACTAATTTGCGTGCATACATGCATGGAAATCCAATTAGTATTTGACCATTTTCCATTAACATTGCGTTTACATTGATTTTGATCAGATTATGAAGATTGATAAGCTTTTGAGGTTTTGGAAATTATAAAGTCTACCAGTAGGTTATTTAAAATGGAGGATGTAGAGTGACCTTGGCAATGGTGATGTGACGTCAAGCTATGGAAGGTGATGAGGCCATGATAGGACAAAGTTTTGGAATAAGTGAAACTTAGGAGGCGGTCCTTGATGATCTATTCAATAGAAGGAAATCTTTTTGACCTCAACAACTTTGAGCATTATGCTGTACATAAGTCAATTGGTTCTCAATGCAATGTGGTGGAAAAGGGTCTGAACCAAGTATGCAAGATGGCATGACAAGGATGAATCTAGAAGAATTAGTGAATTGATTAATGTCCAGTTTAGGGTACAAGACTTGGCACCATAGTTTTGGGAACATTTCCCATTTGAGAAATAGGAAACGAGAAATGATGAATAAGAAACAGGGAAATCGTCCTGACAAAAACATACTAGTGCAAGGTATTTACAAAGAAATTGAGGGAAAAGTGATTTATACTGCAAGGGAGAGAAATTATGCTGAAACAGAGTCAACAAGATTCCCTAAAATTGTTAACAAAGGTCAAGCTCAACTATTAGAAAATGATATCTCATCCTCACTACCATCTTTTCTCTCTTTTTCTCTCTCTCACACAAAAGAAAAAAGAAGTCGACATCTAGTTTAGGAGCGTCCACAGCCAGCCCGGTAGATCGATCGTTTGATGAATTAGTGAGACCTTGCAAGAAGAATGGAAATGTCAAAGGTATCCAAGAGGTGGGAGGTCTGAGAGTACTGCAAAAGCTGATAACTTTAACTATGAAACTGTTGCAAAGAAGTAAGTGCCATGCGTGAGTATCTTGTCTTATTGTCTGGAGACTCCATAACTTTGTATGCATACAATTAGCTAGAAGATGGCATCGACTTGTCGCGGTGGAACTCCAAACTTTACTAAGATGATTTGATGGAGAAATGATGGCCTGGCACATATATGTGGGAAAATATAGTAACTTGTGAATTCCATCACATGTCCAAGCTTGTTGCAAATAAAATATAGATTTGCCTTCTTAGCCTTCTTCTAGGACATGTGTTTCTTTCACTAGGTTTCTGATGGCATTTGATCAAGCTCATCAAAATATTTGGTTCGAGTCTTCTCACGACTTAGGTCATTATTGATTATCGTTATACAAAAAACCGCCTAAATCAGCTCATAGGTAAGTCTATCTTGTTAATAGTAGTAAAATGCACTGTGATCTTGTATCAGACCAAATTTAACAATTCAGCTGTGAAGGCCACGTTTCTAACTATTACATTATAGCATAAGTTTATAGATCAAGAACTGCCATCATCTTCAATACTTGAGCCTTCACATGACCTGCTAATTTGTGATGTTCTAATTTTTAGTAATTCTTTTTTTTTCTCTTACTGTCAATTTAAGCATTAAAGGTATTTTATGTACCAAGTAATTGTACAAATGGTTAGTTCTAAAGTTGATTTCACTTGAGCTATGCCTCAACATGATTGAGGATGATGATGCTAGCATGAAAATGAAGAATAAAGGAAGACTTGTTGCTGATTTTCGCTTGAATATCTTCAAAAGGCCAATCCAATCAATCTTTTAGCTAACAAGAATAGGAAGAGGAGCTCGAAGGTGTTTTGAGTAGAATGTTGTGAAAGGAGAAGTATGTGAACTTGGAGTTACTAAAAATCGAAGAAGAAGAGAAACAAAACTTTCTGATAGCCTCCATAAGATGATCAAAGGCAAACTCATCTAACTTAGAAAAAGTATGGCATCATTGAACAGCTGATAAGAGAATTTCTAATCATAAAGATTGAACCCTAAATTTCTATTCTGGGACATTAGAATGCCTGCCTGATTTTCACCTACGATAAAAATTCAATTGGAATTTTGTAAGGTTGAGCTAGAGCCTAGAACATGCTCAGTTCTAAATTCTTATTTGACTCAGAAAGTAATTCTATAACATTCTATTGATGGTCAAACACGAGCAGTCATTACCATGAATCGGAACAAAGAATCTACAAAAACTACTTAGTTCAGGGTTTTGTTCTTGCCTTTAACTATTTTATCAGTGATAGCTCTTAGTATGGTTAACATTTTGAGACATTGTTTTGAACTCAAAAAGTTGTTGCTAACTCACATAGTAATGGTAACACACAAGTCACAAGTAGCACGAGCTGGAATGAAAGAGTCTATCTGAAGCATATCTTTTTCACCGTAAACGATTTTATTGATAGTGCAACATAGTAAGTGAAACATTAAGAGGCATGAAGTTTTTACCAAAAAATTCATATAGTGCAACATAGTAAGTGAAACATTAAGAGGCATAAAGTTTTCACCAAAAAATTCATATTTGTCAAAGAATGTGCTTCTGGATGACATGCAAATCCATAAAAAGTTGACTTTAGTTTAGAATACAATTTTTTATGGTCAACTTTTGAAATTGTTACTTATAAATTTTATGTTCATGTTTATTAAAACCAAGGTCTTGAATCTATTGGAAATTTTATTTTTGAAGAGCTCAGAGGTTTGAGCACAATGACATTAAAATATTCAGGTGCTACAATTCTAACAGTAATAAAGTCAAGTGCCAAGTCCAATGTATTTCCTTACCATTGATCCAACCTACTGCTCCTGTGGCTCTCTTTTCTGTTAGCAGGACGTCAATTTTGTTTCCTTATTGCACAAAACTTTCCAGGATAGCTTGATGAAGCTCATTAACAAACTAAATCTCCTATAATAATGAGAGTAATGGTTTTATTGTACATGTAGCTGCTATGGTTTGTACAATATATCTAGCATGTTCAGAAGCCTGTCTTTTGGATGAAGTCTAATCAAATAATCTCAATAGCACAATACTGTGTTCTTGCATCTTGATAGTTTGCCTGCATTTCTGTACTCATCAGCATGAGATCATTTGATGCAGGGCTTTGTCCTGAAATCCATGCTTCGAGCAGATTTTAAGCTCATTTTTTGGGACATCAGTGGTAAGCTTTTAGTTGTTGCTTGTGGTGGGCTATATGCTAAACTGCATTCATAAACACAATCATGAATTGCTGGATTTATCGAGATTTGGGGCACCCAAATTTTTGGTCTTCATCTGTCAAATCATGAGAACTAGCACCTTTTACATATTAGAGCTTAGCATCTTTGCTGCCTCCAATTCTAGGGCAAACGCTCTTTTGTAAAATTCACTTTGCATTGTTGTGCTATTTCATCTGGTGTTTGTTCCCAAAACAATATGTGCACTCAAGTCTGCCTGGCACAATGGTGCTGTAGTAGCGGAATGATCCTACAGAGCGCAAATTTCTTCCTAGGAATTAAGAAGTGAAACAGAAGGTTAATCTCTACGTTTCCCTTTCAATCAACACTTTGAAATTCTTTTTTTTAGTTGAAAGGCAAATAGGCCTTTGACATGCATTGTGGCTTGCAAAAGCCAAGCCTGCTTGTATTGTTTGCTCCTGCCAACTTTGCCTTAACTTTATTCTCACACATGGTACCCTGTCTTGTTGATTCGTCTTGATTGTAGCCTGCTGCAGTACACCTGGTATGATCTTACTTCCTAGACAATTTACTGCCTGCACCAGTCTGCTATGTTTACACTTGTGCTTATTTTTTGTCTCCTATCACACCTGTGAAACTTTTCTTTTCTTTCATAACACCTTTTCTATCTAGTTTTCTAAGTTTTGTTAGTATCATCTGCTATGAGCTGTGAACATTCACTTATTTGGTCCGACTCTGCTCTACGGCTATCTTCTCACTTATTCCCCATTCTTACTGCACAGCTGAAGCTCTCCTTGAATGTAATGCTACTCTACTCTTCAAGGTCTATCTAACTCTTTTTAAAAAGTAATTTAACTTGTTAAAGGCCCTAACATAGAAAATGGCTTTCTGCAACAAAAGTAGAGATCCAACTTGTCTTCAAGTAAGAAAAAAAGCTTTCCTGTTTCCTACAACTAGCTAGAATCTTGAGATCTAGTTTCAAACAACCAACAAATGGTGGCTTCCTTTGTGAAATAGGTCTATCACAACTACTGAAGCATACACATAGTATATTAGCACCTCTTTGACCTCAAAACGCGTTCACAAAGCCTTGGAACATTAGCATTTGTAGGTTGGTGAACAATATTGTGAACTTTAGTAGGATTGAGTGGAACAATGAATTTCTACAAAGAAAACCTAAAATTTCAATTTGAACAACAAAAGTGCACTTGAACCATTTAGCAAAAAGTTGATGCATCACTAGCAGCTGAAAGTTAAATTCCAATTAATGAGAAATCAGGTAAGAATCATAACCAAGATATCATTGAAATAACAATCATAAAGACCCTAATCAATGATTGGGTTGAGTCAATTTGTACAATATAGAGGGTAGTGCCATCCTTTGTTCTTCAAACGTGAGGGTGGAGCTCGAGGGAGAAACCCATGCCAGAAGGTCCCTAAAGAAGCGTTGAGTAGGAGGTCAATGAATTTCCTGCCTTTCACTTTTTCGTAGGCCTTCTTATTGCCGCAGAGCACTCTATGGTACTCACATTTGACTTTACGAAAGAGATGGGGAGTAGGGGTATAGGCATGAATAACCTAAACGTGGAGCATTATACCAAGGTTGTCATGGGGATCAAGAGTGATGTGAGATAGATTTGGATTTATGTGGTTTAAATGTGAGGCGACAGTAAGGACATCAATGGCAAGGAGGTGGCTTGGGAGTTCTATAAGTAGCCAATCTCTAGGTCTACTAAGGGCCTCTAGATAGTATATATAGGGTTATCATTTAGACATTAGTCATTCACGGATTCATTGATTATTCGACTTATTGGTATTGCTTGTGCTCTTCATGGGAGAACCCTTTTGCTATTGATTGTAGGTCTTTAGTGTTACGAGCTCGTAACCAGTGCCGAACCCTAGGGAACACAGATAGGTCAGATACCACAGTCAGGGTCGTGTCCAGTGTACATGACCAACAGGGCAAGACAGTGTGAGTAGTGTGCCCCAGCACGGTCCATAGCCATGGCGGGCCTAACACAGCTTAGGGACCCTGTCAGCAGGATAGGGCCCCCAGTTGGGTCCCGACGTGCAGTCGGCCACGTCAGTGCCACGTGGCCGACACTTGGCAGTAGCATGCTACCAGTCCTCACACTGGGCTAGGAGGGGCTTACTCTATATCAGGGAGTAGGCAAGGTTGGGTGGATCAGTTAGTGTTTGCCCTACTGTGGTGTTAGGATCTATTACACTGGTATCAGAGCCATCTCCATCCTAGGGAGTTCAGGACAGCAGTAGAGAAAGCTATCAGAAGATAGGAAAGATTTCTCAGATTCTCAGGAAAGAATTGAGGAGGAAAATCGCTGTAGGAACAGCTTTCAAATCCTTGAAATTTGCTGGGAATTTACAGTTGTTTGAGGCACAATCCCTTGTAGAAGCTCAGCGCTGAAAAATCAGGGATTTACCCTTGATTTTTATGTATCAGTTGTGGATTTTTGAGCACATTTTAAATAGAAAACGTGGAGCAGGTCCAGCGCTGCCAAATTGGGTGGAAACTTCGAATTTGGAGTGAAATTTTCTGGAATTTGGAGCGGATCTGAGACAGAATCGTGGGTGCAGGTCCAGCGCTGAAGGTGTTGCTAGAAAATCAGATTTTGAGAGGGATTTTGGGTCTCAAAGTAAGCAAAACCAAGTAGCAACACTCCTGGTCAGGCAGCGAGGAAGGTCTTTGGCAGAAACCACAAGTTTGCAACTGTTTTTGGGTCCTAAAACGGGAATTTTGGAGCAAAAAGTATACACCTCAGACAGCGAGGGAAGGGGCCAAGACGATCAGAAGTTTGTTTCTTTTTCTTGGTACCTTGATCTCTGATTTTTCCGGACAGCAGATCTGAAAGCAGTGGAGGAAGAGCTGAAAGGGCTTTTCTTGATTCTCTCTGTGGAAGTACAGTTCTCAGAAAGAGCTAAGTTTTCTTTCCCTCCTTGTACAGTTGTAAATTAGTCTTTTAGACTTTTTTTCCTTCAGAAGTTAAGGTAGCTCTCTTTCAGTTCCGAAGATGACCACTCCTCAGGGACCTGATCAACCCCCGGAGAGAGGCTTCGACGAACTTGAAACAGAAGCCTTGGCTTACAGAAAAGGGAAGGAACCCATGGAAGTAGAAGAACAGGAACAGTTCACCGAAGAACTCGACGAACTGGTTACCAAGGAGCAGTTCCTCCAATTGGTAACAGAAGTGGATGAACTGAAGTTGGCATTAGCCAATTTCAAGTCCAGTGTGGACGACTCGTTCGCTGAACTCAAAAACTTGATTTTGAGTTCCGCGAAAGGAAGCCTTCCCTCCACTTCTCAGTTATCCCCTTCTCCACTTCCATCAGTTTCGGGTGAGACTTTACGGTCTCACCCCAGTGTTTTTAAAGATTTAAAGCCTCCTACTTTTAATGGGGAAGAGAAGGATAGAAATGCAGATATTCTACAAACCTTCCTCAGCAAATGGAAGAACATTCATGCTCTTAAACAGACCCCTGACCATTTGCAAGCAATTGAGGCCAGTCTTTCTTTAGGGCCTATGGCCTATAAGTGGTGGTTAAATCTCCAGGAGACTGGGCAGACTCCCCGGTCATGGAAAGCTTTTGAAGAAGCTTTCCTAAGAGAATTTCTACCAGAAAATGAACTGGATAGAGCCTGGGAAGCCTGGGAAAGAACAGTAATGGATAAATCCCTCATCCAATATATCTCGCAGTATCGAGAAGCAATTTTAAAGATTAAAAATATGGATGACTATCAGAAAATCAGGGGATTTGTTCGTGGCCTCAAAGATGAATATAAAGTAGAGGTCCAGAGAAACTCGCCTACTACCCTTGAGCAAGCTCTCAGATATGCTCAAATCTATGATGATTCAGTGGGTAGGAAGAGAGCGAGACAGCAACCACTTTCTGAGCAGTTTCCTCAGAAAGACTTTCAATTTAAAAAGAAATTTTTAAAAAGAAAGAAAGAAGATAAATTTAAAGGTGAAGCTCCTCAGAAACGCCCTTCACTCATACAGCCCTTAAAACCAGATGATTTTGAGAAAGCCAAACAAGAACGTTTGTGCTTTGTGTGTATGGGCAAGGGACACACAGTCAGACAGTGTCCCAAGGGGCCTTTCACTAAAAAAGATAAAAAACAAGTTCATCTTGTTCAGACTGTATGTTTCCCCAGTAACTCGGCAGCTTCCGAGATTAGTGTATCATGAAGATCATGAACACTGTTGCCAGCTGACCTCTGCAATGCTAGCGAGACCCTTCAGCTTTGGGCCGCATGACCTAGTACGTATGCATGGGAAAGTTGGTAACCAGTCAGTAAGAGTCATGGTTGATGATGGGGCAACCCATAATTTCATCAACCACACCCTGGTTAAAAAGCTTAAACTACCAGAAGTACCTAGTCAGCATAGGTACATAGTTTTATTAGCTAAGGGTGAAGATAAAAAAATATGGGAAACTATGGTAAGTAAGTTAAATCTTGGTATTCAGGCGTACCAAGATGAAATAAACTTTCAGATAATGCACCTGGATCGAACAGACATTGTTCTCGGGAGAGATTGGCTCTACAGTTTAGGACCTTCCCTCCACAGAAACTATCAGGAGAACACCCTCAGCTTTCAGCATAAAGGCCGAGAGATCCAGTTGCATGGGGAGCATCATGTCCCCAACAGCCCTATGGTCTGCAGTTCAGAACTCTGTCAGCTAATCGGAGACGAAGACCATCAGGTATTCTTATGTGACTTTCAGTTTATTCCTGAAGTTTCTATTTCCAGTTCTATTCAGCAGAAAATCAGTAAATTAGAAACTTTATTGTCTAAATTTAAAGATGTTTTTCCTGAAGATTTGCCACATGGTTTACCACCTAGCAGAGAGGTAGATCATGTAATAAACCTAGTACCAGGTACAGCACCTGTTTCTAAACCTCCGTATCGGGTCAGCCGAACAGAGGATGAAGAAATAACTAGGCAGTTAACAGACTATCTTGGGAAAGGCCAAATTCAGACCAGTACTTCACCATGGGCCTCACCAGTCCTATTGGTGAAAAAGAAGGAGGGGTCTATGCGTCTTTGCGTAGATTACAGAGCCCTCAATAAAGTCACAATTAAGAATAAATACCCTATGCCTCGGGCAGACGAGTTGTTTGATCAACTCGACGGGGCTAAGTTTTTCAGTAAAATAGACCTTAGATCGGGATATCATCAAGTCCGTATAAAATCGGAAGATGTCTCAAAAACAGCCTTTAGGACTCGTCACGGTCATTATGAGTTTAAGGTGATGCCATTTGGGCTCACAAATGCTCCAGCTACCTTTATGACCTTGATGAACAGTGTCCTCAGACCATACTTGGGTAAATTTGTAGTCGTATTTTTAGATGACATCCTCGTTTACAGCAAAACCAGGAAGGAGCATCTAAAACACCTCAGAAAGGTGTTTCGACTGCTCAGAAAGCATAAGCTTTATGCTAAACAATCCAAGTGTGAATTCTTCGTTGAAGAAGTAGCATATTTGGGTCACATTATCTCTTCAGATGGGATTAAGATGGACCCAAATAAGGTTAAAGCCATACTCAATTGGCTGAGACCTCAGAATATTTTGGAACTTCAAATCTTTCTTGGTCTGGCGGGATATTACAGACGATTTGTCAAGGAATATGCTCAGATAGCAGTCCCTATGACAAATTTTCTTAAGGGGAAGGGAAAGGAGTTCATTTGGGAGTCTGCACAACAGGAGAGCTTTGATGCTCTCAAAACAGCCTTAGCTACAGCACCAGTCTTAAAAGTCGTCGACCCCAATCAGCCATTTGTGGTCGAAACAGATGCTAGCGACTTTGCAGTAGGCGCTGTGCTAACTCAGGGTGGACGACCAGTTGCGTTCGAGAGTAAAAAACTCGAGCCAGCTCAGACTAGGTACAGTGCCTATGAAAAGGAACTCTTTTCTATAGTCCATGCCCTTAAGACTTGGAGGCATTATTTGTATGGTGCCAACTTTGAGGTCCTGACAGACCATGAGAGTCTCAGATACCTTTGCAATCAACCTGAGCTTAGAGGTCGGAAAGCTCGTTGGGTAGAGTTGATGCAAGAGTTTGACATGTCTATCAGATATAGACGTGGAAAATTCAATACAGTAGCAGATGCCCTTAGCAGAATGCCTATGATAAACGAGCTGAGTTTTACTCAGATTCGTAATGAGTTACTCGAGTCCTTGAGAGGGAAATGCCAGCATGATGCATTCTTCTCTATTATCTGGAACGCGGTCCAGAACAGACAGTTACAGACTCCAGAACCAGTTCCCGGGGCTGGTGCCAGTTCATCCAAGAATACGGCAGCTTCCGTTGAGGATGATGATGAGTCTGAGTATACGTCATCAGATGACGTTGAGGATTCTGAGCCTGTATTACCCAAGCAAACCCCAGTGGTTGAGGGTCAGTTGACTCAAGGATTCAAATGGAAACAGTATTCCATTCAGGATGAGTACTTGCTCTATAGAGATAGAGTATGTGTCCCCAATTCAGAGGATTATAGGCAGCAGGTCCTATATGAATGTCATGACAATCCTAGCGCGGGACACCCAGGCATACAAAAGACCTATGAGCTTCTTCGTAGGCAATTTTTCTGGCCCAGTATGAAAAAGGACGTCCACCAGTATGTAACTAGTTGCCAGAAATGTCAAGTAAATAAAGCAGAGCGTTTAAAGGCAGGAGGGTTGTTGCATCCCTTAGAAATACCAGCTGGTAAATGGGAGAGTATCTCCATGGATTTTATAGTAGGCCTGCCTAAAACCCAAAAGGGTAATGACGCTATATGGGTCACAGTTGACCGTCTGACCAAAATGGCTCATTTTATTCCGACCAAAACAACCGTTAGAGCTCCAGAGTTAGCGAGGTTGTTTGTAGACGGGCTATTTAAATTGTACGGTCTACCTTCCGGCATAGTCAGCGACCGGGACAGTAAGTTTACTGGAAATTTTTGGAGGGCAGTATTCCATCATCTCCATACTAAACTTAATATGAGTACCACCGACCATCCACAGACGGACGGTCAAACAGAAAGGGTAAATCAAGTGCTGGAGGATATGCTTCGTACATACGTCAGCAAGAGGCAGACTAATTGGGAGGAGTATCTCTCGATATTAGAGTTTGCTTACAACAGTACCAAACATTCAGCTACGGGATACAGCCCATTTATGCTGATGTACTTTTCAGCCACGCTCACCCACAGCTATAGGGTTTAAACAAGAAAAAGTTGAAGCAGCCAGAAACTTTTTAGAAGACCTAAACCAGATGATAGAACATGCTAAGCGTAGCATTAGACAATCCCAGGATCGAGCCAGGCATTATGCAGATCCACACAGACGGGATGTGCAGTTCTCCACTGGTGAGAAAGTCTACTTGAGAGTCCCAGTTGACTCTAAAACCCTCAAATCAGGAGTGTGTGCTAAGTTGTCTCCAAGGTATTGTGGTCCCTTTACCATCAGTAGGAGACTAGGCGAGGTCACCTATGAACTAGAACTCCCACACAGCAGTAAGGTTTTTCCAGTTTTTCATGTAAGTTAGTTACGAAAAGCCTTAACCAGATCAGATAATTTGGTAGGGGACAGTGTTCTAGTTCTCCCATTGGATCCTCAACAACCTCCACATGAACCAGAGGAAATTCTTGATAGTAGAGAGACGCAGACTCGTCATACTCTATACCGAGAATATCTGGTTAAGTGGAATGATCAGCCTGTTGAGAATGCCACTTGGGAAAGAGGCAGCGTCCTTCGCAAGATTTTTCCAGACTTTGTCTTAGAGGACCAAGACGGTTCTTAAGGGGGAGGGAGTGTTACGAGCTCGTAACCAGTGCCGAACCCTAGGGAACACAGATAGGTCAGATACCACAGTCAGGGTCGTGTCCAGTGTACATGACCAACAGGGCAAGACAGTGTGAGTAGTGTGCCCCAGCACGGTCCATAGCCATGGCGGGCCTAACACAGCTTAGGGACCCTGTCAGCAGGATAGGGCCCCCAGTTGGGTCCCGACGTGCAGTCGGCCACGTCAGTGCCACGTGGCCGACACTTGGCAGTAGCATGCTACCAGTCCTCACACTGGGCTAGGAGGGGCTTACTCTATATCAGGGAGTAGGCAAGGTTGGGTGGATCAGTTAGTGTTTGCCCTACTGTGGTGTTAGGATCTATTACATTTAGCCATTGATTATATCAGATGCTCTTGGTCATTCTTCATGGGCAATTGCTTGATTTTATCTATATTGCATATGAGAGGTCTGGTTTAGTGGTAACCATTGAGTACATTAGGCACCCTAACAACTCTTTGTAAGGAACCATTTCCATTCTCTCAACTTCCTCTGGAGTTTGGGGACACATGCTGCCATCCAGTTTCACGTTTATGTCCATCGGGCTTCCTGCTTCCTTGCAAATCGGTCATTCCAAAGTGTTCTAGCACGTTTTCCAGATACCTGCATTGGTTTACATAGATGTTCCAAGTTTCTCGGTCTCTATGTACCTGCAGTCCTAGGCAGTAAGCTGATTCCCCCATGTCTTTCATTTGGAAAGCTTTGCATAGCTCCGCTTTCATGTCTGTCATCTTTTCAAGGTCATAGACACGGTATGTAAAAGATTAGTAATTTGCGTACCTATCTTAACTTGCTCTTAACAAGTCACAAGGTAAGGATTACAGGAAACAGGTGCCGATCCAGGGAGTAAATCGATATGGTGATTGATATACCAAAGAGGAGGCAATGAAGGTGGCCCAATTTGACTGGTTTTCTCGTTTGGGAAAGCTTCCCGTCTTAGTGAAGAACGCAGACTCTCCTGCTCCTATCTATGGGTTGTCATTCTTGTGCCTGGTCTCTTCATTCAACAATTGAGCTGGTTATGCTAACTTGGGGTTATCAATGGGTGGCATGGAGGTGTTGACATGATGGACGTGGATGGTGTATTTGACAAAGATGGCTTGGATGATGGTGACATGGTGCAACAGTTGCTAAAGATTGTCTAAGCCTGTCAAACATGTTAACTGTGAGACTATTGCCGGTTGTATGCTAGCTGGCAGGGACCTTGTCTGAAAGCCCTAGTAGGTGATGTTATATGCAACTTTGTCCTGTTGTATTTGTAGCCCTAGGAGCAACCTTGTTGAAGGTCTATGCTAGAGTCTGGGGCTTGCTGGCTCTCATGGGTGAAGAGCTCTATGAGGAGCTGCATGCAGGGAGCCATTTGCTGCCAATGGTTCCCTGTCTTTGTGGAGTGCCATAAAGGCTCATTTTTAGAAGGTGCAATAGATGTGGTGGGTGGGTGATGTGAACAACCAAAACTCTCTAAGCTGCTCAACTCCTGAAGGCCGGTGTGTGGAATGATCCTCCCAACCATAGGTACCCCCCCTCTTGAGTCCTACCTGCTATTCATGTCAACATACACGAGGTACCCCCTAGTGGTTGATCAGGCCACCTGGCGTACACACTGCATGCGACCTGTGAATAGTGAGTGACTCACGGGATACCACCCCCATGCCCCGTCATTACCGATGACACCAACTAGTCAACCCGACTACTTGCCGGCTAGCACTAACAGCTAGGGCCCCGACGGTTACGCAACCGCATCTCTGACAGCTTGTCAGACGGTTTCACCGGATCACGGGATTTCGTGATACATCGGTTCCCACTTGGAAGCGATGCCCTTCCCGGTCACTGGCCCTTGTCCTCTAAGATTTGGTTCACTCTCTCTGTCTGGCCATCCGTCTGAGGATGCTCAGTACTACTCATCTGCGACTGTGTTCCCAGCTTGGTGAACACCTTAGTCCAGAAATTCCCCGTAAACTTGGGATCCCTGTTAGAGACAATGCACCTAAGGAAAACCATGTAACCTGACTACAATCTGGATAAACAACTCAGCAACTTGCCGAGCTGTGACCTTCGTGGTCGTTGCGATGAAGTGAGCCATCTTAGAGAACCTGTCTACCACTACCATAATGGAATTAAATCCCTTATGTGTCTTGGGTAGACCAACAATAAAGTCCATAGAGATGCTTTCCCACCTTCTTGTAGGTATCTCTAAAGGGTGGAGCAAGCTCGGAGGACTTACTCTCTCGGCCTTGTTCACTTGACAAGCCGTGCAACGCTGGATGTACTCCCTGACGTCTCGCTGCAATCGTGGCCAGAAATAATGCCGTCTGACTAACTTAGTAGTCCTATCAATACCCGGGTGCCCTGCGCAGAGACTATCATGGCATTCATGAAGAATCCTACGACGTAGGTCCTTCAAGTCTGGCACAAAAACTTTTCCATTTCTCAATAACATACCTTCCTTCACGGTGTATGTTAAACATGTCCCAATGTGTGTCTCTACGGGAGCGACAGCCTCAGCTGACTCTTCCGCATGATCAATAACCTGGCGCTCCTCAGGCCACACATGTTGACAATGTGGATCGTCCTGCTAAGCCTTCTTGATCTCCTCCATGAGATCACTATCAACTACAGTAAAGCTCATCTGATGCAATATCCGAGATAGTGCATCGGCGACCACATTTTCCTTCCCTCTTCAGAAGCGAATTTCCAAATGAAATTCCTGCACCAGCTCGGCCCACCGAGCTTGGCGGCCTCTCAAATCTGGCTGATTGCAAAAATACTTCAAAGTATGATGGTCAATATACACGTAAAATTCGGCGCCATACAGGTAATGTTGCCACACCTTGAGCGCATGTATGATCGCATACAGCTCCTGCTCGTGCGTGGGATATCTCTGTTGTGCTGGTGTCAATTTCCTACTTTCAAAGGCAAGAGGTCTACCCTCTTGAATTAACACTGCACCTACGGCAATGCCACTTGCATCCGTCTCTAGGTCAAAGGGCTTGTTGGGATCAACAATCTTGAGCACTGGAGCTGTGGCCACAGCCTCCTTCAAGTGGTCAAAACTATGTCGTGCTTCAGCATCCCAAACAACCACAGTGTTAAACCCCCGTAACTGGTCTGTCAAAGGAGCAACTAACCAGGAGTAGTTCCTAACGAACCGTCGGTCGAACTTACAAAAGCCTAAGAAAGACTGCAACTGACGAATATCAGCCGGTCTTGGCCACTACTTGACCACAGTCACCTTGGCAGGGTCAACTGAAATACCCTCTGTCGTCACTACGTGACCCAAATACTCGACATGAGTCTTACATAACTCTGTTTTATGAGCATTGGCATACAAGACCACTTCTTGTACCCTGCTAAACACAATACGGAGATGAAACTCATGTTCGTCCACCGACTTACTATAAACTAGTATGTCGTCAATAAAATTGACTACAAACTTGCCCATAAAATCACGTAGGACATCATTCATGAGCATCATGAATGTGGCCGGTGCATTGGTTAACCCAAATGGCATAACCAAGAACTCATAATGTCCAAAGCGTGTTCGTAAGGCCGTCTTCGGAACATCTCTCGAACCAATCAAAATTTGATGGTAGCCACTCTTGAGATCTATCTTACTGAAAATGACTGACCCTTGCAATGCATCCAGTAGATCATCAATCCTTGGCATCGGATATTTGTGCTTCACAGTGATTTTATTCAATCCCCTGTAGTCTACGCACATCCGAAAAGTACCATCTTTTTTCTTAACCAATAAAATAGGGGAGGCGAAAGGTGAGAAACTAGGATGGATATACCCCAGCTTGAGATATTCCTCCAACATCTTTCGGACTTCCTCCTCTTCTTTCAAACTCATCCTGTACGAGGTCTACATACCGGACTTGCCCCTGGAATGAGCTCAATACGATGCTCCACATTCTGTCTAGTCGGCAATCCCTCTGGCATGTGGTTAATTAATAAATGTTTAAACTCAGCTTGGATGGATCGCTTTAGCTGACTAGCTAGATCACATCGTTGCTACTGTATCACATTAGCATTAACCAAAGTTATTAAATTAGATGAAATTGCGAGTGGGTTTATTTGCAAAGAACTAAAACTGGAATCAACGTTCACATTTGCAAGATAACACAACCACACATACTACAGCTCCATTTTCTTTATTTGCATCAAGGTAACAAGAGGACCTTCAACAGTAGGTCGCTCCCCCTTCAGAACATGAGACAAATCCTCATGCCCGAACTTATATACATGAGTCTTAAAGTCTATAGCGGGCTGCTTACTCGCATGCCACCGCTTACCAAGCACAATATCAAACTTAGCTAATTTGGTGATCTCAAAGTTTAACTTCTCAGCATAGGTCTGAATAAACAACAATGCCTGAGAGACTCTCCTATCCCAAACCTTTGTTCCCTTACCATCTGGCATCTCAACTGTATACCGGTAATCCGAAGGAACAGTAGCCAAGTGCAACTACTTCACCACACGAGAGTTGATAATATTATGGGAAGAGATGGTGTCAAATAGGACAAGCACATCATGACCTTCCAGCTTCCCTCTCATCCGTATCAGTTCGCTATTTGGAAACTGATAGGCCTCTCATGCCTTGGTGGAAAGAAAACAAAGTGGTGCCTCCGGAACAAGCTTCTGCACGGAAATAGTCATGACACGTCTAGCGTCATCATCATCACTGACCAACAGATCATCCAGGATAGATTCATGCTGTAAAACATGGAGCGTCTTGCCCGTGCGTCGAGGACAATCTTTGCCAAGGCAGAAGAAACACAAGCCTTCCTTCTTGGCCTTATCCTTTTGCTCAGGAGTAAGTGGTGACTTGTCGTAAGCACGACGAGCCATAGGAGATGCCGATTTTCCCTTCAAAGTCTGCTGCATCTGGATAGGATCCTTCTGCAAGAAATCCCTCTGACCAGCTTGGCCGGACTTCCGCGAACCCATCTTCTGGGGCACACTTGCCACTCCAGATTCAGCCTTGTTGCGAACATTGCCTTTAAAGTTGAGGCCATAGCAACTGCCTCTTCCAAGGTTTTGCATCCTTCATTAAGAACTGAAGGCCTCAACTTTGCACGAAGACCAAATATGAACTTGTGGACTACCAGCCACTCGGGAATCTCCTCTGGTATCTTGATCAACGTCTCTCTATACTGATCAGCATATTCTTGCACCATGAGAACCAAGCATCCGTCGCACGCACATGCTCATGTGGAGGAATGAACCGCGCCCGAAAACAGCGCTTGAAGTCAACCCAGGTGAATGAGGCTTGCTGTGATTTCAGCAACTTGCGCCACCACCTGTCAACAAAGTTAGTAAAATGGTAAGCTGCCTTACGGACACGCCAACCTTCATCAATGGGTGCCCCATCAATGGGTGCCCGTTCCAAATCAAAATACTCTTCCCACTTGTGCAGGCACTGATCTACAACATCAGTAGTCCTCTGGGAAGTTGTACCAGCATATTTTGTGGGCTTTATATCTTTATCAGGAGGAAAATCAATGATCATTTGTGTATCAGAAGAAGGATAACGAGTGGGCAGCTGGGAAGGATACAAAGGCGGAGGAAGGCCCTACTTTTGTATTTGTAGGCCTAGGAGCAACAGTGGCTAGAGCTGAACTGTCTTATCCATGCATTTGCATCATATGTTGCTTGTCTTTCTCAAAGACCATGTGGCAATCACAAATGTAGGCTGCTCTGCCATCTATGCTGCTTATTAATTGAGCCTTGAGCCTTGTGAGAATGCTCAAGAACTCCTGTCCATACTAGACACATCCCCAGCAATATGTACCTAAACTACTATGAGGACGACTCTTGGTATCTAAGACCTCAATCTCTTGCTACACACCATCTGACCCTGTGGCATGATTGCAGATGCAAAACATCTTAAGCCTTAAAATAACATAACAGATAGGCTCATAAACAAACCCGAAAACCAGACACTAGTACAACACAACTGGAATGCTCAAAACATGCAAAAAATACACACCAAAAGCCTTGCATCTTAAAACAGCCCATATTAGAGTTCTAGACACCCTCAAATCAGCCAAAGACAACATCAAGAACCTCAATCTGTTCAGTGCAGCCTATGCAGCTTTACTTGCTGGCGCACGTTAAGTAAAATCATTTCTCACCAGTCTCTACACCATCAGTGATCGAACTACCTCCTATCTTGAAAGCACACCTCTCAAAAAAAAATGAATTCCAGAAAAAGGTTGAAGCCTGGATTAGCATGCATTTAAAAAAAAAATGGTTTGAAGTATTGTAGATGAAATTTGTCAAACCTTTTTCAATATAAAACTATTTATGAATAGCACTTAACGTAGCTTCTTCTATGATTGGGCATTAAACAATTAACATCAATACTTCATAATGCCAAAGTCCAATCCTGTGAAATTAAAAAGAAAAGTGTCAAAATCGTATAAATTTTGCTGGGAATTTGCCCTATCTCAAAAATTACATACTGAAGTGCCTGCAATTCATAATTCTAGAAATTTAAGCTCTGACTTAGAACGGTAAGTGGGGAGAGTTGAGGGAAACCTGATAGACAATCACACGTGACATTGCTTCTGGAATCTGAAAGATCTTTGGTCACTTCTTCTTTGACTACCCATTTATTGAGAGTCTACACAATTACACTTTTTCTGGACAGATATGGTAGATTTTAACTTCCGACCCTTAGACAATTTTTCATTCAATGACTTTGCTGAGTGACAACTTTTTGACTCGGATCATGTCTAATTTCATTATGTATGAGATATCAATTTGATGTTGCACAACTGTTCAAATTAAAAATGAGAATTATTGATTGAAATTCTGCCTAACTGTTTAAGAAGTTACCGTATCTAGTTTCCAAAAGTGAATCTGAAGGGTAGGTAGTTATTTTGAAAGCCAAGGATATAGGGCAAGTATTGTTAAAAAATTTCTCATATTTTTTCATTAACTAGGTGAGTTTCCTCACATTTCTTGACTTTCCTTTTCCTGATAGTTTCATGATCAAAGCGTAAAATTTAAAGTCAGCCAGTTGGTTGTAAAACGTTGCTGATTCTCATGAGTACTGAGGTCATAGTAATATGATAGTTTCTGTTGCTGAAGTTGACAGGACGTCCTTAGCTACAATCATCAAAAATCTTGTTTAATTTGGAAGCAATCATACCAAATCCTGGCACAAACTATATTACCACTCTGTCTTGTGCATCTTCCAGGTCAAAGAGCACTTCGGCCTTACTGGAGGAACTACTTTCTTCGCATTGATGCTTTGGTACTGCACTATTGAGCAACAAACTGCCACACAACATCTCCTAGCTAGCAGCCACAGAGTCTCTGCATATTTCTGTTGCTGCAGATTTTACCAAATGTTAGTAGCTGATGCAAGGTTACTTGCTGTGCAGATATATGTGGTTGATTGTGTAGATAGGCGAAGAATAATAGAAGCTGGTAAACAATCATCGCCCATTTGCACTAGTTTAGCTTATCATCAATATTCACGAGCAGTATATGAAGAAAATGTCATGTAGTTAATTATTCACTAGTCCGAAGTACAAAACTTTTGTGTTCATCAATGTGGAACACATCTGTATTTCAGCTTTTTGTACAGATGTATTCTGTTGCTTCTAAGTATGTATGATGCATTTAGAAGAAATGTTTGATTGCTTCTCCTTTTGAACCATAGTTACCAAGGAACGTGGGAACGTGGCTTTTTAGATGTGACACACGTTCCCAGCGTTCTCTTGTTGAGAACGTGCTTGGGAACGTGAGTCTGGGAACGTGACCAGGGAACCTAGTCACGTTCCCTGGTCACTGTCTCTGCGAAGACTAAAGAAACAAGATAAATGGAGGAAGCTTTGGGAACGTGATTGGGAATGTGTTCCCTGGTCATAGTTTTTGCTAAGACCTAAAAACAATATAGATGAGAGAGGATTGTTTATATTATGTGTAATTTCAATATACAAAATTCTATAAATTTCAAATTTATTATGTTGACGTGGCGTTCCCATTCCTATTCCCGTTTTTTTAGGGACGTTTTTGTTCCCGTTCCTCGTTCTCGTTCCTGTGCTCGTTCCCGTTCCCTAGTAACTATGTTTTGAACTGCTCAATTAGCTTTCATTGTTGAACTACATCATTTTGATTTCTATCTATAGAAACTTTTCTTTTCTTTTTGAACTGAATGCTATTGAAGCTAGTTCTGTGTGGGGCTAGACTTTTGGCCCCACTACTTCTGTGATGCACTTGGCAACAAGTATGATACTAATACAGTTATCTACCCCACTATTATATGTACGTTTTACTAGAAGTTGCAGCTATCCTCATCTCAGTGTTGGTATCTTTGGTTGTAGAATGCAATCAACAATAATACTTTTTCATGATAGGTGAAGAACTCATGCAAATCCTTGAGGAAGAAAAACTGGAAAAGGTCCCTCTTCTAGTTTTTGCCAACAAGCAAGATTCTGTCTTCGCATTGCCAGCAAATGAGGTACGCATGTGAACAAGTGTGGACATTTGGTGAATGTTTGTATGTGAAAGTTTATTTGACCTAAAATTGTTGTGTTGTTAATGTGAGTTATCAGAGCATGCAACCAATTAATCCATTAGATAGAAAATAGAGAGAACTGCCATAGCTTGTATTCAAGAGAATGCACAATACAATGTGAGGAGAGAATTTTCACGTGAGAGAGATAGAGAGAGGTTACACCTCTTCACACTCAACCACTTATTACTCAGCCCTATTCACATTACAATATGGTCCATTACATAATTTGCACTATTCATGGGCATTTAGGCCCGCACTAGTCATTTACAATTACCGAGTACATTTCAAGTATGTTGCAATAATAAATGACTTACACAAAACTGCTAAGTAAATAAATGAGCACACAACATGTCGGCAACGACATCAAGTCATGACGTCGGTATAACTGGACGATGTCGAAGATCACTTCTTCAACACTCTCCCTTGATCAAGACATCCATGATCATTACAAAGTACATAGCCAACAAATACATCCAAAATCTATGCGAAGAGTAGTAGCTCTCTAGTACGTGCAACTGCAACCACAAACTGTTACAAGTAGGAAAAACTATCTTGCTGCATACATGGATTACTCTTCCTTACAATTGTGAATGGAACACTCCTACATTTTCCAAATTAGGCACTGAGAATAGAACATATTCTGAAATGCCTTAGGAAGATACCCTTTTTCTTGTGCTCACAAATAAAACTCTAACTGCGTTATTTTCATACTCATTATATCCTTACCACCGATTAGCCTTTCACCACATATGCCATGGGAAAAACTCCCGTGGATATAAAATTTCTCTTCACAATGGAAGATTGACAAATTCCATCAAAAAATTAAGTTCCAAAATTGAATTCAAGGGTTGGAGCCTATCTTTTCAAAGAACAACACTTTGTTCAACTTGTTCCATTTCTTTAACTTTGTAAGAAATCGTTTAAAATGCTTAAGCAGGTTTATGACGCCTCTTAAGCTCGGAAAACAGCTTCATTAGTTATTTACGGTACTTTAGGAACATAGATTTAGCCTGACAGTGAACCGACAATTCATGTTGATTGCATGAATTCTGTCTCATTTTACTTGACACAAATTTTAAGTCTTTTAAATTTCAAACTTAGGCATATAAAATGAGGCTAAACTTGTGATAGTAGAGTTGGACCATTAAATAATAAAGTTTTGAAGGTTGTTCCGAAGTCTTAAAACTTCTCTGAAATTAGTGACAGCCAAATTTTAGCATGAAATTCCAATTTACTTCTGTCAATTGTTGAAATTCCCAAGCAGAAAATTCAACTCATTAAAGAAAAACCTTCAGATCTTTGCAATTCGCTCGCTCTTTGAATTGATAGAATGATCACTTTATAATTAACTTTCTGCTTTAGTCAAAAATAGGATTTTCATTGAGTAACTTATCAATTAAAGTACTTGATCCATGTTAACAACTTGAATGACGCAAATTAACTGATCAATTTCTATTTCACGAATTTTTCTACAATTATTTTACTTAGCTAAATAATGATAACACACGTAACCGAGGGAGAGGGCATAAGACGTCACCTCGACTAGGCTTATTATTCAGTTAGTTAGTAAAACAATTTTGGCCTTAAAATTCTGTGAAAAATGTTCACTTCAATTCATAATACATTGGTATTCAACTTGGGTAACCATCACTTTTATTTGGTGGGCATTCAACAAGTTTTAACTTAACATTTTTTCATAAAGGTCTATGCTGTCCCTAATGCACATTGGGGTTCTCCGTACTAAAATCTCAATAACATTTTTTTGCCGAAGTTCAAATCTCAAGATTTTTAGTTCAAAATGTAGCTTAAGCAACCTAGTAAGAGACTCTCTGTTTTTGTTCTGACAGAAACGGATTTCCCATGAGAAAAGAACACTCTGTTTCAATTTTACCACAGTGGGTTTGTCCTAAAACGTTAGGACTGCCTTTAGGGACTCAACCTTTAAAAAAAAATTAAATGTCGTTAAAAACAAACTTTGAAAGAGCTAACAAACTAATACCATTGATATCTTTCTCAAGCACCCGATTTTTCAATGGGCCGTCTCTCCCACTCGACCTTCCTTTCTTTCTTTTTGGATCGCGACTGGATCACATTCCCTTCACGGGTCTCCATCGAGTCTCTCTCTAACAGCCAGCAAGAGAACGTAGGTCGCGTGGCCTTTCCAAATCAGTAAGTCGTTTTAGCCATCACTCTTTCAAAACAAAGCAAGTCATCTTGCTCCTTCAGCTAATTTCAGATGGCAACATTCAAATGATTCTCTCTATTTTTTTCATTCTGCACATAAGCAGAAACATCTTGTTTCTACAACATAAACAACAATTAGAGAATACATCTCTGTTTATTAACAGAACATAAAACCTTCAAAATTCTGAAAATTTCTCAACAATTAATATGCAGTTTGTTTCCTAGGTAGCATGTTAATTGCTGAGAAATTTTCAGAATGTTGAAGGTTTTATGTTCTGTTAGTAAATAGAGACGTATTCTCTGATTGTTGTTTCTGTTGTAGAAATAGGACGTTTCTGCTTATGTGCAGATTGAAAAAAGAAATAAAGGAGAGAGACACTTTGAGATGCTTGTTGTTTCTTAAGGATAGGATGCACAATGAAAGTGCAACTTGCAGGCCCGCCCTCTTGCACCCCTTCTTTGATTGCTATTCCTGAGTTTGTGAGGGATTGCAAAGTGGTGTTCAATCTGAAGAGAGGCAAACATACATTCTAATAAAAACGTGAAGAATTGTTGTTAAGGTCCCTTCTCAATTGGAGGGTGTGTTATAGAAGCTTGGCAGGACAAATGCTTGCAGTTGTAGCAAGCTAACTCAGGAAGGCCGTTTCTTGTTTGTAAAAACATTGACAAATAGAAAGATCTTTGTTGCTGCCTTGGTGCCTCGTTGATGTCTTCAATAGGCAATGAAAGTGGCTTGTTTTCGTCTCTCTTCAACGCTTGTGAGAGAGGGCGGAATCTAGTTTGTGGAGATCAACCACAAGAGCGCTTTGATTCAGGACTCCCTCATGCATTTTGGTTACTGACTGCCTCGCTGAAGTCAAATCATTGATTTGAAAAAGCTTACTGTTTGAATCTATGTTTTGCTGTTGTCCAGAAAAGAGGATGTTGTGCTATGCTTCAACACCTGAGCTGTCTGCATACCAGTCTATTTTTCATGAGCAATCTGCGGATATCAACTGTTGATACGCGAGTGTAGGCCGTCGTTGGTCTCTACTCCTTGGAAACGAGAGGTCTGATTCAAGAAGGTGGCCATCGCACTATCAGTTGTCTCACCATCAATCTGACATTTGAGATGGAGGTTTCTTAGAAGCCTTATGTGCACAATCCTTGTTCGATATAGACCTCTGCTGACAACCAATGGAAGGTCCGATTTTGCCAGAAGGAAAGCGCTGATGTTGCAGCCTGAATGCGTTGTGAAGCAAAGTAGCGAGCGAGTCTGGACGGTTATGTGCAGAAGAACAAGAAGGATGGACGCATGGAGAAGAACGTGAAGCCGTTGGCTGAGTGAGAGAGAAAGGCTTAATGAAGAATTCGTGTGTTCGAGAAACAGAGAGTTTTTTTCACATACGAATTCCGTTTCTGTCGGAACAAAAACTATACAGGACTGTTCTACACTGTCTTAGCTATGTTTCTCGATTGTGTGCCCATTTTGACATTTTGACCGAGCAAGAGAAAACAATGTTGATGGAAAGGATGTTGGCTCCCAAGCCAATTGAGATTCAGACATCGGCAGAAAAAAAAAAGTTATTGAGTTTTTAGCACGAAGACCCCCAATGTGCTTTAGGAACAATAGAAACCTTTATGAAGAAATGCCAAATTAAAACTTGTTGAATGTCTGTCAAATGAGTGTGATGGTTACCCAAGCTAAATACCAATGTATTATGAATTGAAGTTGACATTTTTCACAGAATTTCAATGCTGAAATTGTTTTACTAACTAACTGAATGATAAGCCTAGTCGAGGTGACGTCTTATGCCCTCTCCTTTGGTTACGTGTGTTATCGTTGTTTAGTTAAGTAAAATGCAGAGTAATGATCATGGATGTTTTGATCAAGGGAGAGTGTTGGAGAAGTGATCTTCGACATTGTCCAGTTATACCGACGTCATGACTTGATGTCGTTGCCGACATGTTGTGTGCTCATTTATTTACTTAACAGTTTTGTGTAAGTCATTTATTATTGCAACATACTTGAAATGTACTCGGTAATTGTAAATGACTAGTGCGGGCCTAAATGCCCATGAATAGTGCAAGCTAAATAATGGACCATATTGTAATGTGAATAGAGTTGAGTAATAAGTGGTTAAGTGTGAAGATGTATAACCTCTCTCTATCTCTCTCACGTGAAAATTCTCTCCACACATTGTATTGTGCATTCTCTTGAATACATGCTATGGCAGTTCTCTCTATTTTCTATCTAATGGATTAATCGGCTGCATGCTCTGATAACTCACAGCCAATTAATCCATTAGATAGAAAATAGAGAGAACTGCCATAGCTTGTATTCAAGAGAATTTGCAATACAATTGGAGAAGAGAATTCTCACATGAAAGAGATAGAGAGAGGTTACACATGAATGATAAGAGCATGCAGCCAATTAATCCATTAGATAGAAAATAGAGAGAACTGTCATAGCTTGTATTCAAGAGAATGCACAATACAATGTGAGGAGAGAATTTTCACGTGAGAGAGATAGAGAGAGGTTATACATCTTCACACTTAACCACTTATTACTCAACTCTATTCACATTACAATATGGTCCATTATTTAGCTTGCACTATTCATGGGCATTTAGGCCCGCACTAGTCATTTACAATTACCGAGTACATTTCAAGTATGTTGCAATAATAAATGACTTACACAAAACTGCTAAGTAAATAAATGAGCACACAATACGTCAGCAACGACACGTTGTCATGACGTTAGACGATGTCGAAGATCATTTTTCCAACAGTTAACTCCACATGTACACAAATGTACGTGCACACACATGTGTGGCCAGACTCACACAAATGTATTCACAAATTTCATAACATGAGAGCTTCTAAATGCTACCAAATCTTGTTTGCTACTTAGAAATTCATTTTTATTGATGTTTTTACCAAGTTATGGTTCCCAAGGATGTTGCTAATGTCAAGGGCTCTCCCCCTTTTGACTAAGGACCCAAAATTCCAATGTGTTGAACTAGATGTAATTCTCTCCATAATGCAAAAAGTCTAGATCATGAGAAACATAGGTTTTTGAAATGAGAGCTTGAGAAAAAGTTAGATTCTTCTACTACAGAAAAATTTAGTGACTTATCCCTTAGCCTATCACAAAAGTGAACGTGCATGCTTGAATGGAAATCTCAGCTCAAATACACTTCTAATGAAATACTAAGTTAAAGCAAGGGTAAGCCAAGGTTAAATAATAACTAGATGCACCTAAGCTTTAAATTAACTAGTTTAAATAAGACATGTCTATGAGTGTAGGGGGTTGGAATCCACTCCTTGCCTGTCACGATTTATCACAAGTAGTTTTCGTTCCCATGGGATAGTTACTATCATTCATTCAAGCATGCATTTAAGATCAAGAACAAAAAAACGCTAATCACACTATTTCAAACGACGTAACACTACGACCATCATTCTAACACTAGTACCACATTAACACTAGTTGCAATAGCAATTAACTCTACACAAGCATCAAATTTTCATTAACACTATTCATAATCACAAAAAAGCAAGGGAGATGTCATGCATCTACCCTAAGCTCTCTAGCATGGATTAACACTACTCAAGAAACATAAAGTAAAGCATGAAAAAACAAATGAAACCAAAAGCATGAGAGAGAGCCATGTTAGAAGCATGGATGTTCACAACGAAACTTCGACATTATTTTTTCCTTTTTATTGAACATAGGAAATATATACAAGAGGTGCCTTATTATGTTTGAGGGAGGCCCTCACTCCTTAATTCCACTGGCTAGCCTATGTGGTGCCCATGTGAAGTTCATGTGATTCCTATGTGATAGCCATGTGACACTACCGGCTAAGCATATGCTTTATTAACTTGACTTTGGCCTCTTCTACTCTATTTTGATTCTACTGAGCTAAGTCTTTTGTCATAACTTAATTCAACTATACTATTTGTAAACATGTGCTCATTTTTGGTGGGCTTACACACGTAGGAGGCCATCTATGCTTGCACTTTTTCACAATTTATTGCATCTCTGACACTGAAAATTGAATGTTTCCATAGGTACCCACTAGATTGCTCCAACAATGAGCGTAAAATTGGTTAAAGCTATTTTGACCTTTCTAAGAACATTTATGGACCAAAACCAGAATTCAAATGATCAAGGAAGACAAAACTTGTGGAGGAAAATTAGTCCGCCCTCCTTAAAGGGCCCTCACGTTAGAATCAACTTCTAGTCCTTCGTTTAAATTTATAAAAAAAGGTTTTCTAGCCACGTACATAAATAAGGGCTCGTCATCAACAAATGAATAAAAGAGCTCTAAATGTGTATTACAAGAGCAGCCATAGCCAGAAGTCGATTGGTGATTTGGTTATCTCATTTGAAAGCGGTTTGAGGGTGTTTCGAATGAGATGGGAGAATGGGATTGCTTTTGTAAATTCTTTGATAGATGTTAAAATTTAGTAGATTGCTTGAAATCATTTGATTTAACTTCCATATTTTCTCATGCTTCAAGCTAGGGCAATTGTAAGGACCTAGGTGAATCCAATATAAAAATGTGTAGCTCAGTCGGTGAATTTGAACATTGGGAGTACAAGATTACTCACATTTTAGGAAGATGGCAAGTTACATAATTCAAAAAAGTTATTTAGCGATATCAGGGATGGCGAATTCTCCTCCTCTACATGTGTCATCTATTGAAGCTACTCATAACACCCATACCATAATTGCAATGTTGTTTCATCCTTTAAAGTTTAAACCCATATGTTGCCAATGTTAGAATGATGGCTAGTGATGCCATTCTGCTCTATGCATTAATTATGTTCATTCTTGGGCTCCGTATGTATGTTAAGTGGCTTACATGTACAAACTCACCACCGTATTTACTAGTTTGACTACGCAATGAACTTACATAGTAGCCGAAAGCTTTGAAATCAAAGGAAAATGTAGGTCTTCACAAAGTTGTGATTGATTCCCTTGCCACTTTCATCTATAGATGGAAATTGATGACTAAAGGGCTGGATTGCCCAATATGCTTGTGTGAATTTGAGGAAAAAGAGAGTGAAAGGTTGTTGTCCAAATTATGATGGAAATCATCCATCTATCAGTGATTTCCACCCTCTTGGTGTTTTTTTTTTTTTTTTTTTTAAGTTCAACACATGAAGTTTAGGTGAAAATTAGCCATTTGTTGCCAAATAGTCATTCCCACTCATTTTGAAGGTGGGGTGGGATATGCTTGCATGGATTTGAGGAGGAAGGGAGCGGAAGACCGTTGTTCAAATTATGGTCCAAATTACTCGTCTGTTAGTAGATGGATGATATCCACCCTCTTTGGATTTCTTCTTTTTTTTAAATTCAACACATTGAAGTTTTGGTGGAAATGACCCATCTATTGGAGTTATTTTCTCAATTTAAAATTTCCACACATCTTAAGGCTTTTGTGTTTGAAACATTCAATCTGAGACATCAGTTTACTTTGTAAGTGTCATTAATTTTCAGTCACGACCAATCCTACATGTATTTTATTAATTGTGAGGCTAAGATTGCTCTCTATAAATGACGTTAGGTCAATCATTTGGGGTTGAAAGGTGCATATAAAAAAACCTATTCGCATGCCTAACTTCTGGTTGGTAAATCAATTTTATCCATTTTCAAACACAATGACAAGGTTTTCTAGGATGAGGCAAGGTGTACACAATCCACCCTTTATGTCACTTGTTGGCATGCCATAGGTACGACATCTATGACTCGTAAAATGTGTAAGGACATTGATTGGATGTTTCACAAGCTACTTTGCACCTTTTCCTTCGAAGCTAGAATGTGCAAGTGAAAACTTTGAGCGAAATAAGAAAAAAGCAAATGTTTGTGACCAAAATAAAATCAATCATTCACTAGTGGACGACTAATTTTATCTCGATTGTGGCCTTTGCTTTTTTCTCTATTTGCCTTATATTTTGACAATAGTGCGTAGATTTATGGACTTAAATCAGTATGCTATATCTTGTTGCAAATCGAAAAAGGAAACTTTAATTTTTTTTTAAAAGAGTAAGAGTGGACTTTATAAAAAGAAGAGAAATGATGAAAAATGAAAGAAGGTATAGGTCTAGAAAAAAACAAGCATGTAGGCGGTTTAGGGCTAGCAAGAGTCTCTTAGGCTAGAGAAATATTATTTAGGAAAAGCATTAAAACAACGTGTAGCCATTGGGTTTTTAAGGTATAATAAATTAGGGTTAGGGCTAGCTTGGACACACTAGTAGTTGTTGAGGCCATATTAGGGCCAAGGAGACTAAGGATTAAGTCTAGCAAGAGTTGTTGAGTACTTCACATTTAATTTGTTGTGTACAATTTCTTCATGATATTTGAACCACCTCTTCATACAAATAGTTCAATGTTATATTTGAATGAGTCATTGATTGCAAGAAAAATTATATTGATAGAAGAAACAATCATTTGGTTTGCAACAACATACTTTCTCTGAATATAGCAGTCTCATGTTGTTCGATGATTTAGCATTGGATACAGGTGGCAAATATTATAAACTTTCTAAGTTGTGATGCGCTAAATATGATGGGTGAATTGAATAATAAGAGAAACTTTTTCAAATACAAAATTGAATAGCCATCCTGTAGGCCTTGAGTTTAGAGGAAAATGTTGAGAATGCATTTAAATATCTGATTCAATAACTTGCAAACATAATTTTCAAATTCTTGCTCTTTAAAATTTGCCAGCACATAACTAGGATACGACTATCTTTACAATCACTATCTATGTAGAAAACATTGAATCACATCCTTGTTACTTGTGAAAAAATATGTGAACACAATCCTACACCATCACATGTGATTTTGGATAATGAGCAGTCAAATAGATTCGCAAAGATTATGTCCTACTCACACAATAGAGCTACTTCGGTTGATGGAAGACTATGACTACATTTTGGAGACTCAAACATTTCATCACTTTGGGCTTGTTTTTGAAATGGTGATGTTACAATTCATGAAAGAGGTAAGGTGAGTGTGTTTTAATTCAAGAAACAAATAAAGGAATAGATGGAACCAGCTTCTTTGTATTAGATATTGCATATGGAAAGATACATTTGGTTGAAGATATCTTAGACCAAGTGCCATTTTTGGAGGAAGATACCTTAGACACCGTTACATGCACTATAACAAATCCAGAGCTTGATTGAGCTTATTCAAAGTTTTGCCTCTAGAAATGATGTTGTTTCAAATATTTTAGTGAGTTAAGCAAAAATGTTTTGTGGATGAGATGTCATATGTTTATGATGGAGATTGCTTGTTTGATCTTCCTTATGTAGATGAGAGGCAATATGTGTATATATTATGTTATCATTGTTGTGTGTATTCTTGTCTACCCAAACATAGCACAAACAAGTTCATGAGGAATAAGTTAAAATGACTATTGGTGGGTGGTTGCTAGGCACATGCAAACAACATTAAACATCAAAGAGATGGCCAAGGAATAAGTTACAATAATTACTAATGGGTGGTGCTAGGCACATGCAATATAAAAGTAACAAAGGACGCGATATTGAAGTACTTGATACAGATGGCCAAAAAGACTTTCATCTTTTTTACTCTTAAGGTGAGAGTTGTTATTGCATGTTATTTTCTTTACACCTAGACGCAACTCCATGCTCACTATATTGTTCTAACTCAATGACTGTGTATAGATTGTATGAATGAATTAAAGAATCAAGGTCCACCAATAATCCACTCATGAATGCCTTGTTCGTGCTTCAGATCTTAAGCAACAAAACAATTATGACTTCATTCATGGAGTAATAATTTCTAGACAACTCAACAATGTGAATATTGATCATTGTCACGTTTTTGTTGATCATATGTGTGTGTGAATTCAATGTAGATGACACATATGCACATATTCTTTTGGAGGATGTTGAATCAAATGATGGAAAAGAATGGACATCCATTTGGCAAAATCTAGCGGATTCACGATAGATGATACCCAAATAAATAGGCATGTTGTCACGACAATGTGCAATGGAGGTCCACGTAACACCATGGATTGTATAAAAAGATATTATCTACATCACTAGAAGCGCAACACACGATAGTTGTATTAGAAGCAAATTCTAGGAGACTTACAAAAAGACCATGTCATCAATGTCACGGTGGTCTATAGAGTGAGCGGTTGATGGAGAACTAGCGCACTGTAACTTGTATAATGTGATGACATGCACACATTGTTATGATGTCTTCTTGCTAAGTGTTTCAAAAGACTTTTTAGTTGCCATTGTGCAATGCATGGATGACTTGAAAGGGTTTTCATGGAAAATTTGGCAAGATCTATTCATGGTAGCTAGTTAGTATAAGATAATAAAAAACATCAATTGGCATTGTATGGTGTGACGATGAGTGACATGAAAAATGCACTTTTACAATGCTTGCCTCAATTGTGACCACCAAGGTGAAGATTCAAGCTTGGTAATATTAAAAGAACAATCAATATCCAAGAGTAGGAGAGATAAAGTTTGAAGTTTATCATCGGAATTTTATGCTTCAGTGATTTGTTGGCTGATTTGCTATGAATCATTCAGGTCTTATTTGAACCAAACAAAATCGAATCTTGAAAAAAATGATTTTTCAATTTTGTTTTTTTGTATTCAAATGTCTAACGAGTGTACAGTGTGATGGATGTTTGATGATGGATCATGAATAAATCATAAATTAAAATGTCAATGGAAGCTGGAACATGGAATTTGGATGATGACACACTATAGACTCTAGGCAAGAGAATTGATTATTGTAGTTTGTGAAGTTTGATTGTGTCCATTGTCATGTGCATTGTGATTCTATGATCATTAATCTAGTCTCAACTTTAGCAATAAACTATACATATTAATTAGCAATCTAATATCTGTAAGAACATTGTAGACATTAGATATTTTTTTAGCACTATATCTAAAACAATATGCAATTTTTTTTTCTCCTCTTGATCCTTTTTTATTGTTTTGGGGTGGACTTGATTTTGAATCACAATTCATGTCAATTTATACGGTTCAAAACAGCCCAATTTTGGACTGATGGAAACACTACTCGGATTGCTTACCAACACACGATGGAAATGAGCATTTAACCTCACGCAAGAGAATAATCATGATTAGCGGTTGCATGATTTGTCTTGGAGGGTGGAGGGAGTGGTGGGTTATTGGGCAATATAGAACATAGCCAACACATGTAAGCGACATGCGGTCCGGTCATATGCTAAGATCACGATGGACTACATTAAAATGTCACTGGAAATCTTCATAATGATTGTGCATGCAGTGATGATAAAGATAAGCTAGTGCATTGAATTTGATGTGGTGATTGAAGGGCCAAAATTCTTGAGATGTTGTATAAGCACATATAAAAGATTTTTTTCATCAATCTCTTCATATAATTGATAAACAAGAAATCCCTTGAGAGAAAAATTGGTGTTCATGTAGCAGTTGTTTTAATCAATAATTTTGGATAGTAGACTATAATGTGAAAATGCGATGTTATTATTAATGCAACTCGTGTTGTAGACCCCAATGCCAAAGTGCAATGTTATTATTAAATGCAACTTGTGGTTTAGACCCCAATGCCAAAGTGTTTGTTATTACAAAATGCAACATTGATTGATGTCCCTTGTGATATCAAATTAATTTTGAGATACATGTGCATAATCTTCTCTCTCACACACATGCACACACGTCTATGTGTATTCTTCTATCTCACACACACATGCACATGTACACACGTCTATCAATCTCAATAAGTGACTAGTAAAAAAGATGACATCTATGAACTTACTAATGCTTTAGACTTTCCAAAAAGGTGGAAGTCCTGGTATTGATGTACAAACAAGCAATTCTACTCCACTTTTTGAAAATGCATAGATTGAGCTATGTTGAGCATCTCTAACTATAATCTTTAATGACATCTCATACTTTTCAAAGTTACAAAAAACAATTCCCACCTCCCCCCCCCCCCCCTTTTGAGAAATTAAAAAATGGACATAGATTGCTATGCACTTACCAGGCTCAGTTAATCCTACAAATTTCTCGTTGAAATTAGATTTGGCGGGCTCATCTCATGGCCTCCACAATATTATCCACATTTCATCCAATTGTCACCCATTGTTGGAGCTTTGGGTTGACCTATTATGACTAGGAGCTAACTAAGGTATGCATGCCTCTTTGAACCCGCCCATAATTGGAGAACGGGTATATTTTGGGAGCCATCTAGGACTTTGTTGTCAACCAAAATGAAGGGTGGGTGGGCAATGACCATTGCTCGAAAATCAGCTCACTAGAAGTTTTGGCTTGAAAAATGGTTCAACTTTCTGTTTTGGTAAGTATCTACAATTTTGCAATGTCTGCTTTGGCATATATATGTCCTTAGACATCTTTTTGAGCTTTTTTTTAATATCATGTGTAGCTTGTATATTAGTATTTTTTCTTGTATGTCCTCATTTGTGCGACTACTCTAACCTCTAGGACAGGAGAGGAGGTCTTAACCAAGTTGCCATTTATCAAAGAATACCATAGATAAGAGTTGTGACATCTTCTTCAACATATTAATTTTTTCTTATATTGTGTGCCAATGTGTGCTAGAGTAGATTCAAACTCAAGACCTCAAAGATATGCACTTTTCGAGAGCTTCACATTTCCATTCTCTCGTCTCATTTCAGATTGGAAAATATCGAGGATAATTCTTATGTTGATTGGGGGAGTTAAGGATAGGTAAATAAGTAAAGGAATTATGTGGGGCCTCACTAGTTAGGTTGGAATCCTGTAGTAGGTAGATCTAGAGAGATAAAGTAAATGTGTCTATAAAAGGGCAGGGAGTGTACTTCGAGTCTATCATCAATAAATGCTAGTTCTATCTTGTTTCTATAAGTCTTGTATGGAGAATGATATCTTGTGTACTCTCTATGTGTGTATAGTACTTGCTTTTCATAGATGTGTACTTGTCTAAAAGTTTATGGACTTAATCATTTCCATCATTTAATTGATATGATATTCTCTCAGATCAAAGATCCTATTCAGACAGTTGGTAATGATTGTTTTATATGGTATCAAATGAGATTTTTGAGAGGACATAGTTCAGACACTTTCAAATCCATACAATACTATACACATTCTATTTTAGTGCATCTCATGCCTTCCTATTTTTTGTGGTGGTCTCTTGCTATTCTACAAGTGTTTACAAGTTTGTAACTTTGTGAAAAATATATTGCTTTTATTTTTCAAGTTTGAAGTCCAAAAACCCTTAACAAGGGATAACACCCTTCATTTGCGGACCTAATCAAAACCCTTCAAAGATCTTTGATAGGTTGTTTATTACTTGAATATAGATTATTGCACTAGGAATCTACTTTCATTACCATTTCATACTTGGGGTCCTTGAATTTTGGTCTTCTTGAAGTTGTCAAGTTCATAGTAGAAAACTAACTAATTATGATTCTCCAATTGGCAATTTGAAACCTTTCGACTTTATTGATTCTTTTATGGTTTCTAAAACTTTTTTGCTTAATTCCATAGCCCCACAGGACTTATTCAAGATATAAAGATACCTTAAATCCAAGGAAACCCTTGGTTAATATTCTTTTGTAAAACATAATGTTCACTAAAAATCTAATTGCTAATTAAATCAAACGGTAATACGTATCTTTATATAGCTAGTAGTCACTTCCAAGCAACAATTGTTCGTTCTTTTAAGGTTTCTCCTAGATAGCCCACATGAGACTACATTCTTTCAAGTTGTTCATGAATGATCATTTGTATGTCTATCAAGTTCATGAATGACCATTTGTATGTCCATCAAGTACTTCTTCTCAAGGACCTTTTTTAAAAGTTCATTTTACGAAGTGATATTCTAAGATGTCCACTTACTACCTTACATAGTACCCTCATTTATCGACAATATTAAAGGACTTTCTTCAAAAGTCCACTTTGCTAAGAGACCTTGTAAGATGTCCATTGAGGTATCTTTTTCATGTGCACTTACTGACTTACCTGTTTTCATTGAGGAACTTTCTTACGTCCATTGAGGTGTGAAAATTGACAAATTCTAGTTTGGTTTGTACATAGTTTTTTGTGATCATTGTAATCCACACATGTAAATCAATGTTGCCACGTGTATAGGCTAGCCTAGATAGGTTAGATCTCAGTCATAGTGATTAGTTAGGTTAGTTGGTCATGATTCCTAAATTGTAGGACCAAACTCCTCAAATTATGGATAGTTGAGTAACCTAACCATCAAATTGGCATAACTCTAGGGTTAGGTAAGATTGACATATTAGGGCAAATAAATGTCAATTAGGCTCCTTGAAACATGTTGGATTTTCACCTAACATCTGAGGAGATCCTTGAATCTTTGTGAATCTCAAATGAGTTGCTTGTGAGCAAATTTTAGAAAAGAATCTAGGGAGGGCCTAGAAGTACATTCAAGTACAAGTCATTAGGAAGATGGGGTCTATTGGAGCATTCCTTTTTGAGCCTAGGAGGTTGAATTTTACAAGCTATTCCATATGGAAGGTGAGAATGGAGTCACTATTAGTGCTCCAAGATCTCTTTGATATTGTCCTAGACGAAGAGGATGAGCCTCTTGGAGGACAAGAGTTGGTCAAATACACAAAAAAAAAAATGTAAGGCTAGCACTTCATTGTATCAAGATGAATTTTAATAATGACCTCTTTAAGGAGGTTGCATCCTGAATGGAATATTGTTTCCATTTGAATCCTTGAGTCATTTGACCCTCAACTACTACGGTTTGCTTGGGTAAAGCAAGCTCTGAGTCCTCAACGTCATCTGACTTATATTCAGACTCATCAACCTCAACGGAAGTTGCCATATCCTTGGATGAACTGGCACTAGCTCTAGGAACTGGTTCTAAAGTCTGTGATTGTCTTCTCTGGATTGACCTCCAGATAGTAGAGAAGTAAGCATCATGTTGGCACTTCCCTCTCAAGGACTCGAGTAACTCACTACGAATATGAGTAAAACTCAGCTCGTTTATCATAAGCATGCTACTAAGGGCATCTGCTATTGTGTTGAACTTCTCTCGTCTATATATGATCAGGCTAATTGCAAAGGTATCTAAGGCTTTCATGGTCTGTCAGGACCTCAAAGTTGGCACCATACAAATAATGCCTCCAAGTCTTAAGGGCATGTACAATGGAGAAGAGTTCATTTTCATAGGCACTATACCTAGTCTGTGCCGGTTCGAGTTTTTTACTCTCGAATGCAACTGGTCGTCCATTTTGAGTTAGTACAGCACCAACCACAAAGTCGCTAGCATTTGTTTCGACCACAAATGACTGATTGGGGTCGACGACGTTTAAAACTGGTGCAGTAGCTAGGGCAATTTTGAGAGCCTCAAAGCTCTTCTGCTACGTGAACTCCCATTTGAACTCTTTTCCCTTCTCCTTAAGAGGATTATTTTGAGGTTTCAGCCAACTGAGTATGGCTTTAACCTTACTGGGGTCCATTTTAATTCCATCTGCCGAGATAATGTGACCCAAGTAAGCTACTTCCTCAACGAAGAATTCACACTTAGGTTTCTTAGCATAAAGCTTATGCTTTCTAAGCAATCGAAACACCTTTCTAAAGTGTTTAAGATGCTCCTTCCTCGTTTTACTATAGACAAGGATGTCATCTAAAAACACGACTACATATTTATCTAAGTATGGTCTAAGGACACTGTTCATCAAAGTCATAAAGGTAGCTGAAGCATTTGTGAGCCCAAATGGCATCACCTTAAACTCATAATGACCGTGACGAGTCCTAAAAGATGTTTTTGGGACATCCTCCGCTTTTATACGAACCTGATGATATCCCGATCTAAGGTCAATTTTACTGAAAAACTTAGCCCCATCGAGTTGATCAAACAACTCGTTTGCCCGAGGCATTGGGTAACTTATTCTTAATAGTGACCTTATTGAGGGCTTTGTAATCTACGCAAAGATGCATAGACTCCTCCTTCTTTTTTACCAAAAGGACTGGTGATGCCCATGGTGAACTACTGGTCTAAATTTGGCCTTTTCCAAGATAATTTGTTAACTGCTTAGTTATTTCTTCATCCTCTGTTCAGCTAACCCGATACGGAGGTTTAGAAACAGGTATAGTACCTGGTATTAGGTTTATTACATGATCTACATCTTTGTTAGGTGGTAAACCATGCTGTAGATCTTCAGGAAAAACATCTTTAAATTTAAAGTTTCTAATTTATTTACTTCTTGTTGTAAAGAATTGGAAATAGAAACTTCTGGAATAAACTAAAGGTCACATAAAAATATCTGATGGTCTCTATCCCTGATTAGATGACGGAGCTCTGAACTGCAAACCACAGGACTGTTGGGAACATCATGCTCCCCCTACAACTAGATCTCTCTGTCATTTTGCTTAAAACTGAGGGTGTTCTCCTGATAAATTCTGTGGAGGGAAGGCCCTAAGCTGAAGAGCCAGTCTCTCTCGAGAACAAGGTTTGTACGATCCAGGTGCATTATCTGAAAGTTAATTTCATCTTGATACCCCTGAATATCAAAATTTAAGTTGCTTATCATAGTTTTTCAAATTTTTGTGTCTTCACCCTTAGCTGAAGATAATATGTACCTATGCTGACTAGGTATCTCTGAAAGTCTAAGTTTCTTAACTAGGGTGTAGTTGATGAAATTATGGGTTGCCCCATCATCAACCATGACTCTTACTGACTGGTTGCCAATCTTACCATGCATACGTACTAGGTCATGTGCAGAGGTTAATTGGCAACAGTGTTCCTGATCTTCATGAAACACTTTATCTCGGAAGCTACCGAGTCACCTGAGAAGCTTACAGCCTGTACAAGATGAACTTCTTTTTTATCTTCTTATCTTTTTTGATAAATGGCCCCTTGGGACACTGCCTGACTGTGTGACCCTTGCCCATACACACAAAGCACAAACGTTCTTGTTTGGCTTTCTCAAAATCTTCTGGTTTTAAGGGCTATATGAGTGATGGAGGTTTTTGAGGAATTTCATTTTAAACTTTTTCTTCTTTCTTTCTTTTTAAAAAAAAATTAATTTGAAAATCCTTCTAGGTAGGCTGCTCAGAAAAGGATTGTTATCTTGCCTTCTTCCTACCCACAGAATTATCATAGATCTGGGCATATCTAAGAGCTTGCTCTAAGGTAGTAGACAAATTTCTCTGTACTTCTACTTTATATTCATCACGAAGCCCACGGACAAACCCTCTGACTATCAGATAGTCATCCATTTTTTTTTTTTATCTTTAATATGGTCTCTCGATACTGCAAGATATACTTTATTAAAGATTTGTCCATTATTGTTCTCTCTCAGGCTTTCCAAGCTCTATTAAGTTCAATTTCTGGTAGAAATTCTCGTAGGAAGGCCTCTTCAAAAGCCTTCCATGATCTGGGGGTCTGCCCGGTCTCCTAGAGATTTAACCACCACTTGTAGGCCATGGGTCCTAGGGAAAGACTGGCCTTGATTGCTTGCAAATGGTTAGGGGTCTGTTTAAGAACATGAATGTTATTCCATTTGTTGAGAAAGGTATGTAAAATATCTGCATTTCTATCCTTCTCTTGGAATGAGACCGAATGGGCTCACCCGATACTGATGGAAGTGGTGAAGGGAACGGTTGAGAAGTGGAAGGGAGACTTCCTTTCGCAGAGCTTAGAATTAAACCTTTGAGCTCGGCGAACGAGTCTTCCATACTGGATTTGAAATTGGCTAACGCCAATTTCAACTCATCCATTTCTGTTACCAACTGGAGATGCTGCTTCTTGGTAGCCAAATCGTCGAGTTCCTCAGTGAATTGCTCCTGCTCTTCCACTTCCATGGGTTCTTTCCCTTTACTGAAAACTAAGGCTTCTGTTTCCAGCTCGTCGATGCCTCTCTCCGAGAGTTGATCAGGTCCCTGAGGAGTGGTCATTTTCGGAACGGAAAGAGATATACCTTAGATTCTGACTAAAATAAAGATTGACTGAACTAAAAAATGAGTAGAATACTTAGTTGTCTCAGGATTGTACTTCCAAAGAGAAAAGCAAGAAAATTTCTCATTTTTTTGATGGCTCTGCAATCTGTCTCCCCAATCTGCATGCAATTAACTGAAGGTAATCTGGAAAATCTGGCTGCAACAAGATTCTTAAAAAAACCCTGGTTCCCTCCCTCAAAAATGGGGGGAAATATTTAGATTCCTATTTTAGAAACCCTCGTTGGTATAGAGAGCTATGGGTCTGCTGTCCCCAAAATACCAGAATTGAAGTTTGAGTTTGCAAGAAAAATATGATTTTGATTGCTAACTATCCTCGCTGTCAGACTAGCGGCTCTGCTGCTCCAAAAAACTAACATTTCAGGCTAGAAACTGGTTCGAATTTTGTAGAAGAATTCACTTCATGGCCTTCTGGAACAACAACGATGGATTTGCTCTCAGATTCTTTTGATTGATCTAGAATGACATATAAAAAGTAAGAACAATCATCAAACATTGATCATAGATGACATCCGAGTTCACACATGTTAAATGAAGCTTGTTGTACAGCCTGCAAATAGAGAATGAAGGCTGACTCTTTAGACTCAATCTAACTTCTACACTAGATAGGTTTCCCACGTGGCATCATGGCCTCACACGTGTGGGGCCCACTCATGTACATAATTTACAATATTCTACATGGCTAGATTTGCCAGCATTGGCAATTTTTCACACTCCTCAAATCTAGCCTTGGAAATTATGATACTCTTATCAATTACTCCAATTGAAGATCTTAGCTTAACAAATGAATCCTTAGGCAAGGATTTAGTGAATAGATCAGCTAAGCAATTCAATGAAGGCACATGTTGGAACTTGATCTCTTTGGCTTGCACTTTCTCCCTCACAAAATGATGAGCAATCTCGATGTGTTTGCTCCTTGCACGGAATGTAGGATTAGTAGCAAGTGAGTGGGCTGATATTATCATCCATTTCACAAGCATGTCCTTCATAAAAAATAACATCCCTACTCACTATAACTTATTTTAGTGATGAGATTGAAAACTCTATGACCTTTGTTATTCTCACCATATCCCACAAAGATGCCTTTGATAGAAGTTGCATCATCCTTCTTCCTTGTATCCAAAGATTGGTGTACATAGCATGTGGATCCAAAAATCCTAGGATCCTTGAGCTTTGGCTTCTCTCTAAATAGAGCTTCATATGGTGTGATTCCTCCAATGGCTTGGTTGAGCAATCTATTGCACAAAAAATTAGCACAAGTGATTGCTTCACTCCAAAATGGTTTTTGTAGAGAAGCATCTAGCTTTAAGGCTTTAGCACACTCACAAAGAGATCCATTTCTCCTCTCAACCACTCCATTTTGTTGAGGGGTGTAAGGACAAGACAACTCTCTCTTAATGCCATTAGTACTACAAAACTCTACCAACTTATTGGAGATATACTCTCCTCCATTATCACTTCTTAATACCTTAATCTTGGTACTAAGTTGATTTTCTACTAGAGTCTACATAGTACTTGGCACCACCATTAGATTCTTGAGAGAAACTATGAACGTCTGAATGGATGATTTCAAAAGGAGTGTTAGATCTTGTTGTAGATCTTGCAAAAGGAAGCTTATGTGCCGTTGAGAGGCTACAAGCCTCACAATGCTTTTCACACTTTGACAATTGCTTGGGGAGGCCGAAGTTGAGGTGGCCCAACCTTTTGTGCCATAGCTCCACACTTGAGATCTTCACCTTTGCCAAATTCACACTCTCCATTGAAACATTAGCATCTAGTTTAAACAATCTACCTTGTTCAAAACCCTTTGCTATGCATTCATGATTCTTAAGGATGGAACACTCTCCATGCTTAAATTGTACATCTGGGCTATTATCCATTAATTGGCCAACACTTAACAAATTCTTGGTTGTAAAGTGGAGAAATAGTCCTTTTGGAAAGTCATGTGGGAGCTAGCCCAACTATCAATCCACCAAGAATCATTTGTGTTGCACTTGGATGATGGTGATGTGTTGGATACCATCAAGGATGATTCTTTTTCATCCTCTTCCTCTTGATGTGCAATATTGCTTTGTTTGTTCTCTTGTGTCTTTTTTCTTTTTGAGATATTCTGATCCAAAATGCCCTTTCTTGCCATAGAAAAAGCATTTGAACTTTGATTTGTCCTTCTTGCCTTTTGAACTTGATGCTTCATTCCCTTCTTTGGCCTCCTTTGGATGTTTCTTCTTAGCTCGATTGGTCTTCTTTTTGCCCTTGAATGAGAAATTGGCTTTCTCATCTCCATCTTGCAAAGACAATGAACTCATTCTTGCTTTGGTGTAGAGCATTCTACACTCTTCAACCACTAATACACTATGAAGTTTTTTAATAGTTGGCAAAGTGTCTTGAATGGCAAAACTTTGGACCAAATTTGTGAAATCGCCTCCTAGACCATTAAGGATTATTTGAACAAGCTCTCCATCATGAATCTTCTCTCCAATGGAAGCTAACTCCCTATTAAGAGACTTGATTCTAAGCAGATAGTCTTGTGCACTCTCCTCACTTCTTCTCATGCTTTGTAAGATTTGATTTCTAATTATAAGAATTCTTGAAGTGTTACTTGATTTATAGGTTGATTTCAAAGAATCCTAACTTAGTGTAATTTGTATCTTTATGTGTACACAATCATATTCTAGCACTAGGAGATTGCATCTAGATTCTATAAACCTAGATTTTTTCTTGTATCAACACTTGTGCACCAAGAGGTTCATCTTCTTCTTCAATCAAGAATTCATAAAGGTCTTGGAGCACCATTAGTGACTCCATGCTAACCTTCCAAATGACATAATTTGTAGAATTTAATCTCTCAGTAGCTTCTAGAAGGAAAGCACCATTGATCCCATCTGACTAGTGAATTCTACAAACAAGAAAATTGATTTGATTGATTCTAGAAACTCACAAAGGTCTCTCTTGTAGTGATTTACTCAAATTTGATTTCTAGTCCACCAAATGGACTTATAATCTTGGTTCTAACACTCTCTCACAAAGATAAAATGAAAATTGGATGAGTTACAAAATCAACCTACAATCAAATCAAGCCAATTTTGGCTATTTTTGGACAATATAATGACTAAATCTCCCTCACACTTCTTGATGGACTTCCAAGACCTGTAACACTTTTAGGGACTTGTTTTCAGCCTAGATTAATTAGATCTCACGACAATAATTCAAATCTAATCAATGGCACTCGATCTTCGTAGTTTTTCCTAAGATTAGCACCAAAAATCTCATCAAGAACACATAGAATCCATTTATACGGATCTAATGATTACTGAGCATTAAATACAGGTTCAGAGGTGTCCACACGTGTGGACACCTCTGAGGTGAATATTGAACATTAAATACAGGTTCAGAGGTGTCCACACATGTGGACAGTACAGATACCAAGTTTGGAATAAATCCCTTCACCAAAGTTAGGATTCAAACTCGCCATCTCATTAGTAGTTTTTTTAGCACCAAAACTTGCTAAATATGGATTTGCTTTTGATCAATGGTTAAGCTCTTCTACTTGGCTCTAATACCATATGAACATATTGTACTTTTGGACCATAAATGGATCTGCACAAGATCCACAAGAGTGATTAGATGCTTGCTAACCAATCTATTACAAAAACTAGACACCAATTTGACGTATAACAAACAAGAAGAATCATCAAAATTGATCATAGATGAAATCCGAATTCACACGTGTGAAATGAAGCTTGATGTACGGCCAGCAAACAAAGAATGAAGGCTGAATCACTTGGTTGCATCTAGATCACAAAAACTCAATACAAATAATCTAAGTCCTCACTATGGAGGACGGAATACATAGCAAAAGTCACTTCCTTTGAGAATTTCCAACATGTAATAAGGAAGTTAACTTGGCTTTCTTTGCCCTAATTTACAACCCTAGCCTCATTCCCTCATGTACATGATTTACAATATTCTACATGGCTAGATTTGCCAACATTGGCAATTTTTCACAGTGGCATCTCCATTGTGTTTCACCCTTGCAAGGTGCACACTTGAATGAATAGATTGCATGAACTTTGATGGCTCGGCCTTTGTCCTTGAGGACCTTCTTGGAGCTCTCGGGTTTTGAGGTTGATCCTCAAGATCTTCCTCTCTTTGATGTTTCTCAATCCTAGCAAGATCACATTTTGACAATATCTCCAACTAAGTGATCTCCTCCACCATTATAAAAAAGTAGACTTGAGAAATATTCCTTTTCAAATGTCACGTGGGAGCTAGCCCCACTATCAATCCCCCATGACTCTCTTGAGTTGCTCTTGCTTGTTGGTGGAGATCTAGCTGCCATCTAAGATGATTCTTCTGCATCCTCCTCTTCATGTGCAATGTTTCCTTGTTTGCTCTCCTCTTGTGCATTTTGCTTCTTGTAGCATTTGGATGTAAAATACCCCTTCTTTTCACAAAAGAAGCATTTTAGCTTAGACTTGTCTATCTTCCCCTTTGAACTTGATGCTTGATCCTCCTCCTTGGCCTCCTTGCTTTGATTCTTTTTTACTCTCTTTGTCTTCTTTTTGTGTTTAAATGAGAAGTTGGCTTTCTCATCTTCATCATGCAAGGATATGGAACTCATCATATTCTTGACATATAGGATCCTACTCTCCTCGGCCACAAGCACACTATGTAGCTTGTCAATAGAAGGTAGGACTTCTTGAATGGCAAAGCTTTGAACCAAATTGGAGAACTCATCTCCTAGGCACTGAGAATCACTTGTACAAGTTCATCATCAAGAATCTTCTCTCCTATAGAAGTAAGTTCTTTATTAAGAGATTTGATTCTAAGCACATACTCTTGTGCACTCTCACTATTATTTCTCATACTTTGCAAGATTTGGTTTCTAAGCATGAGTGTTCTAGAGGTGTTATTGGATTCATAAATCGCTTTTAATGAATCCCATGCATCTTTGGCCAATGTACAAGAGACTTGCTCTATAGAGATAGAGTATGTGTCTCCAATTCAGAGGATTATAGGAAGCAGGTCCTATATGAGTGTCATGACAGTCCTATTGCGGGGCACCCATGCATTCAAAAGACTTATGAGCTTCTTCGGAGGCAATTCTTCTGGCCTAGTATGAAAAAGGACGTCCAACTGTATGTACTTAGTTGCCAAAAATGTCAAGCTAACAAAGTAGAGCGTTTAAAGGTAGGAGAGTTGTTACAGCCCTTAGATATACCAGCTGGTAAGTGGGACAATATTTCCATGGATTCATAGTAAACTTGCTTAAGACCGAAAATGGTAATGACGCTATTTGGGTGACAGTTAACCGTTTGACCAAAATGGCTCACGTTATTTCGACTAAAACAACCGTCAGAGCTCCAGAGTTAGCGAGGTTGTTTATAGATGGAGTATTTTCTCCCTTCCAGCATAGTCAGTGACTGGGACACATAACCAATTGTTGTATGAACAATATCATGAAAGTACCACTTTAGTTCAATGTTGGTACCTTGTACAATACAAAGGGAATGGCAAGCATGAAATCACTATCATACTTTGTGATGTCGAACACCATGTACAATTCACAATTGTTAAGTAGGAACATTAAAATGACCTTTGGATCATATTTGGAATAGTACATTACCAAACAAGTAAATTCTTAGTCAAAAGTAAACTCTCTATAACGAGGGTCCGTCATCCCTCTAAACAATGTCAATCTTACATTAATATGTGTGTTTACAATTTTTTTCTTCATGTAGTCTTGAAGTAATTATATATCTTTATACATGATAGTGAGCTTAATTGGCTCTCTATTGCTAAAGTTGGAATGGAGTATAGCAATTTATGGCAATTTAAGCAACATTCCAGATAATCTTCAATTATCTTTAGGAAATTTGTGCCTATTTGAAAATTGTCCACCATGAAATGCTTTTCATAGTGTCTTAAATCATTTTCATTGCATGCAACATAACCTAAAATGAGGATTATTAGACACCATATCTTAATATGAGATTATCTGGTAGCCTTGATTTTGTGATTGTACAAATATTCTTTGTCAACTCTTTTATTACACCTTTTAAACACCTATTCAAACTTCTAGCCATAGGTTATATTATGTTATGTTGGTTACATGTTCAGTTAAATCGATGGAGGGTTATGTTGAAAAACATTCATATCTTTTGATCTTATTTACATTGAAGAAGATGGTGCAAGAAGATGGATACTTCTATATGGTCATAGAATATATATCTATGGATTTTTTTAGATTTATCGAATAATGTTGTTTGTGTTTATTGATATAGCTAGCAATCACGATGGGCCTATTCACATTTCTTAATCGATCTTGGCATATGCAAGCTTGTTCAGGTAGAGAATTACTAATAATTGAGTATCTTGCGATCACTAACTTGCATATTGAAAGATTTTTGTGTGAAGCACTACATTGTCGAAATTCTATGTGATATGTTGAAGTGCTTTATATGAAAACAATGACCGGATTCAGGTATTAAGATGTAAGATTTAGATGACATTCATGTTCTGAAATGTGCAGCTATGACAAGAGAGGGATTGCATGAAGGCATGGAATGGTTGATGTATCAATTGAAAATTGTAACATAGTGTAAACATATTGAGTTACTATTGTGCCAATGAGGGCAACTTTCAATTAACTAAAAATGCAAATTTTATGCCTCTAATATCCCAATGGTCTACTTTTTTGTTGTATAAATAAAAAAATTTAAGCAACATTGTGTTTTAGCTTGCAAATGCCACCTTGCTACTTTGAACTTTAGGTAGAATTTAGCTCTTCCTTACAATATTTCCTTTTGCTTAGTCAATCATAACAACATAAATCATTCAAGTTGAACTACAATTTCTGTTATTTTTGGCTCAGCTTTTAAGAGTTTGATATGATAGCTTATGAATATATGCCATCACAATGTTAAAGATGTCTTGATATTCTAATAGCTTTGGCTATGGACTTGGAATGGTACTTTTCCTATCATCCAAAACTATACCATTGTAATTGAAGGGGTTTGAGTCCCAAATGCCTTTATGAGCAATGTGATTAAGCTCTTGATCAATTTTGAAGACATCATGCCAAGAATCTACAGAAGTCACCTCACTTGCTACAATTGCTTTACCTTAGGGCCATAATAATGACACCCATGATCAATTTATCAATGAAAAGTGCATGGCTCCACACATGTTCCTTTGACTTATTATTTGTATACCTCCACCTTCCCTTTCCCTCTTCTTATATCGTCTCTCTACTTTTGCTAGAGAGAGAGAGAGAGAGAGAGAGAGAGAGAGAGAGAGAGAGAGAGAGAGAGAGAGATTAGCTTTTGGCATATGAGCTTTCTTGAGGTGATTTTTTTTTTTGAAATTAGTATCAATTGGTCATGACTTTTTATGAACTATTGTATAATATGGCTCGTTAAATAAAATTTCTCTATTGTAGTTCAACTTGATAAATTAATGAGCTTCAATAAACACACGAATCCATGGGCACCACAACAGATATATTTGCATGATGATGTGCACTTCATAGATTTCATTTCTTAGCACTTTAAACTACTTCTATTCTTAAAAGTGAAAATTAGAAAAAGCTTTTTTTTAAGCTTTTAACTCTTTTTCAAGAGTCATTATCCTCAGTCCCAACCTCTAAAGTAATTAAACATTTAGAAATACTCTGATTTTTCAATTGTTTATCTCTTTTTCAGAGTACTTTTTTTGGTTCCAAAGGTACACTAAATGGTAACTATTCTGAATGCGTTAGATTATTCTCATATCCAAGTGTACCGCCTTCATATAAGCTCAATTTTGATTGACGTATATGAAACACAAGGTGAGTCCTGGATGTATCTTGAAAATTGAAGTCATAAGTTGAGAATCCAATTTTTCTTAAATCTCAGTGGTTCATAGTATATAGTAGACAATTCATAATGCTTGTCAATTTGCAATATCTTAGAATCTTTTGAAATTCTAAGATAAACCTAGTCATTAATCTTAAAAATATCTAGGATCTTGGCTCAATTTTAATCACAACGAATATTGTCATGAACTACTTGCAACATTTTTTCCATTTCATGCAAAAAAAATTGCAACTTTTTGAATCCTTACAAATTTAGTCTCAACAACAACATGAGATCTAGATGAAACCCATACATAAGCATAAATGGATATAACTTGTAGCAAAGTGTTTTCTAAACTCAGTCAATGAAAGATAATCTGGCAAGAGTCGAAGGCTGGGAAGCTAAGTCGTGGTTCCCGGCTCCCTTTGGGATGCTTGCGCTACATGTGGTATCAGAGGCGACTGGCCGGTCAGCTATGTGGATCTCACGGAAATGGCCACTATTTGGGGTTCATCAAGACAACTGTTGTGCAAGGTGCTGCCCACAGTGTAAGCACGGGTGCGTTCACAATCGGGGTGGTCGGCAGAACGGGGGACTTGATGAGTCAAGGTGCTGCCCTTGAGGTGTAAGCACGGTCATTTCTTGCGGTTCGGGCTTGGCGCTGTCTGCACGTAGGACAGATGAGGCAGTGTGCTGTCCCATTGAGACCAACTATGAGAAACATATGTTTTCATCATATCTTTCATAGTTAGATTAGTTTTTTCAGTTTGTCCATCTGATTCAAGAGTATTACTAAAACTAAAGAAAGTCTTTAGTTTATGGAAAATTCAATAGTAATACAAATAGAACACAATCTCTCAATTTATATGAGCTGTGCTCTGATACCAATCTGATGGGGCAAGGGAGATAGAAGAACACGAATAGAGAAGAGAGTAGGAATATTGCGGAATAGCTCTCCCATTACAATCAGCTGCTAGATGCAAAAATAGTCTAATAGAAAGTTTATGCTAAATATAATCACAACTTTAAGTGTTCTAATTGCTCAACAGGATCTTAAAAATCAATTCATACTCACAAAAACAAAAGTACAGTCCACCGAAAAGATTAGAAATGGTTTGTGTGTGGTCGTACTGAAAAATGGATTCAATGTGAAGTTTGGTTTTGAGATAGATGGAAAGAGCAGTATGATATCACGAGTTCCTCAGGTATCAAAGATAGCCATCGTCTGATCAAAAACTGAGTCGTAGACGTCCGTGTTTAGATCAAAGATAAGGGGCAAAGTCTGGGCTAGACAATCGTTCTAAGGCAAGACTTCTGATAAAATAAATGCACGTAAAGCATTGCGCTTTATCTACGCCATTGATATATAGATGGGAAGTAATCCAATTTATTTCGTTCATAGCATCTTTCAAATGATTCCCAAACAAAGTGTTGTAGTGTAGCCATTTAGTGTTTCTCAAGTAATTCATGTGAAATTTCACACGTGTGGGAATGCCCTAACATGTGTGAATGATCTCCTAAGCAAGCTTATGATCAATACTAGATTGAAATCCAAGATCTAGATCAAAAATCTAAGGCGTAGAGGCAAAGATAGATGCATAGATTGATAACCAAAGTACTTTCAAACGTGGGAAAGTGATTCATGAAAAAACTAAGTAAAGCCAAGCTCCTCTCCTCGAGTAGAGAGAGAATAGACCACTTTTGGTCTCGAGTAGAGAGAGTGTGTAAAACAAGCAAAATCCACAAGTCTCAAATTTGACTCAAAAACTCACTTAGATTATGATTAGAAAAAGGAGTACACATAAAACTCGTGGAGATCCTTCCTTGCATCCTATTGGACCCCTAATCCTAGCCTCTCTAATGCTATTGGATGACTGATGTATCCATCTTGCAACTCTATTGGACCTTCATAAGGATATCTCAATTTTGATTGGGCCCTTTGACCAAAGCCAACACTTTGACTTGCTCACTCATCAAATTACATCTAAACAAGTGTCACAAGCCTAACTAGCTCAAGTTTCACCTCTTACACTACTTTGGCTCAATAGAGGCATTACATGTGGATTTGACCAATTTGCCATCTATGCCAATTTTGGCCCTATCACAACTCTACACCAAGATGCTTGACATAAAAACTTTGTGATACCCCTAAAGTCAACAAAAAAATCACTCTTTTTGGTTGAAATTCTCTTTGAACAAGTCTTTGAGAGAGAGAGAGAGAGAGAGAGAGAGAGAGAGAGAGAGAGAGAGAGAGAGAGAGAGAGAGAGAGAGAGAGAGAGAGAGAGAGAGAGTGCGCACATGCATGTGTGAAGAATGAAATGTTTGATGTGATTTTATGCTTTTTATTTTCTATAATTTTGTCTACGGTTTCATGTCTATGACATGGTAAATAGGATGCACTCCTTTTTTGGTTTTAGAATCCATAAGATGGTGAATTTGATGGTAGGATGTACTTTGTTCACTTAGCCAATAAATGGTTCACTTATGTTTCTTAGTTTCTATAGATGTTCCCATGTGTGATGCCAAATCATTCATGCTGGTGAAAAACCCCTTGTTTGTCATTGCAAAAATACCATCCACATGGAAGTGGCAAGAAAATGTGGTGAGAATTGATAATCAATATAAGTTGCAAGTGATTATTCTCACATAGCATCTTATATAGTTTTGCAATGTTCAAATTGTCTTGAGGCGTTCTTGATAAACCTAATCCTTTTCTGATCCTTTTCTGAATGGTCACGACATTGCTTTCATAAATAACGAAGGAAGGCCAAACCTTGAAACCCAACTTTTTACAAATACCAATTTTGGATGAGGGTCAAAATCTTTAACAAAAGGAATTATATGTAAAGACTTGTCCAATTTACCGATGTTGAATCTGTACCATTCTTGCCAACACATTGACTTCATTAGATTGAACCATTCTTGTTGTATCAAGATGGCAAAACTAAATAGAATACAATGGATGATTGAAGATTGTTGGCATGTGTATTAAAAGATGTGTTATCATGTGTCCTTTGTTGAAATACGAATAATCTGCAATATATATAATTGTAGAAGAAGAACATACTTATTAACATCTGTAATCTAAAATAGATGTTCTCAACCACTTTCTTGCTTCATTGTAACGAGTAACTTGAGGCAGTCTTCCTTCCCATTGTCGACAATCTTCCACCCCCTACATAAGGATCTATTTGAACGATTCAATGAGAGACTAGCTTTGCAGAGTATGGTAGGTTATTGTTGCCATTTTGACAAAAACAAAACACGAATTTGGTTTGTAAAAAGGAGTCCTATTGAGAACTCCCAACACATGTTCCCCAAAGAGTCATTGAGGGTGTTGGATTTCAAATAACAATCCAATAGGACATCTTTTGCTGCTGTCAGTTGTCAAAAAGAATGCCATAATGAACTAAAGATTAGATTAAGCCATTTATTGCATTCAGGCTTCGAATCACCGGACTCAATTATACTCTCGCATGAAGATTATATTTATAACGCTATCTCCCATTCATTCACATCTAAGTGATCGGTGTATTATATACCAGAAAACTACTTATGCATAATTCACAGACCTAAATGCATAATTTCTAAACATTAATCTAACAAAAACTTAAATAGAAGAAAGACCATGTCTCGAATGAAGTTTTCTTATCCCTCCAAAAGCATAGCTCACCTTTAATTCACAAACCTAAATGCATAATTTCTAAACATTAATCTAACAAAAATAGAAGAAAGACCATGTCTCGAATGAAGTTTTCTTATCCCTCCAAAAGCATCACTCACCTTTGGTGTGTTCTAAATTATAGACCTTGTCAACATATCTAGCAGTCACTTACATGCTTTGAAAATAACACTCCACTAACATTCAGGTAAGGGGGTGTAAGGCCCCTGCTCATTTTAGAGCTGCAATGGTTATGTTCAAACGGCATAAGGGCCACCTCTGAATGAATGTCTTTCTTGCTTCAAAGAAACAAAAGGATTTGAATTCGAAAATCCACATCTAGTTGGGTTGCACGCATTGTTGCCAGTACCTAGTAAGAAAGCTCAAATGCAAGCCATAATATTGAAATTGCAGTTACATTTTGTGATGAATGTGTCAGGTCTACTAAAAAGTTGATATACTAATAGAGGTGGTACATCATGCACCTGGCTTGAGCAAATGGCACCTGCACCAGTTACTTAGTTAATCGAATGGATAGGAAGACAAATCCTCCTGCAAAGTGAAGTACGATGCATCAATAGGAGTCATGAGCAGGGATGATTGCTCTTAGATTTTCCAATCCTATCAGCTTTGAGCATGTTGAAAAACCAATCATTTGAAGGAGTGGCAAATACAAGATCTGGGAAAAATTTGAGGCTCTGAACAAAAAACTATCAAAACATGATATCTCGTATACCGAGCATAGGAACCTTTCCACAAAGATGCAGTGGTGATGTTCTCTTCATTGTTCACTATTCAACAGCCAAAACATTCTTCAAATTTTAGCTACCGAAACACGTGCATCAGCTAGAATTCTGGGCAGGACGGACATAACCATACTGTAAATCTTCTGCTAGATTAATGAGTTGGCACAAATGAAAGGTCTTATGAGCTTGTATAAGCTATTCAATATTAGATATACAAATTCTGAGTGTCTGTACATGCATCATATACCATTGGTGGCTGAAAGCAAAAATTTGGAGCTAAACCACCTTACTTCTCCATCATTTGGTCAATCTGTAGTTGATTGATCATTGAATATCCAAGAAGGTAAAACTGTGTTTGATGTAGAACAAGGGAATGTTGCAATCGGCTAGGACATCAAGAATTTTTAATAGAATGCTTTTCAGGTGAGATTGTGAACCCAGAAGCATATGTACAGCTCTGTATGCAGTAGAATCAAAAATCAATCTCTTCCGAAATTTTGGATGCTCCAAGATATACATAGTCAAGTTCCTCTCGCCATACCTGCAAATGGTATATCAGAAAACAGCTAGCGCTAATTCCAACACATGATAAAGTGATAATATTGAATCTTCATACCTCATGACGAAATTCCACTCGCATATGTGGCACATTTGTTTTGTGAATATCGTTGCCTAGTGGGCCTCTCTTGTAGTACTTACTTCCCACCCAATGAGACTGCAATCTCAATACCTCACATATCAGGTAGAGAACTATACTAACTGGACCTCCTTGATTGCTTACATACATACATTATAACGTAGTCTAAACAGCTTTGTCACTGTCAGTTGAATCTCACCTTTAAAGAGTGAGAGAATCCTGATTGATAAACCGAATTTCGAGCTATTTCACACAGGTCACAAGAGGACAATTTCCATACCTGCAAAAATACAGCCTGACATGGGTAGTGACTGATCTCAAAAAGTAAAATGGAGGTAGTCAAAGTTTGTTCATCAATCTCTATCTGCTGAAATTGAATGCACAAACAAGGTGCAGTTTTGCTACTATCACTAACCACACCATGAATAAGCATTTGAATGTGTGAGATTCCTTTCATGACACTACTCAATCTTTCAAGCTGGCATCTCGGTTCTTGGATGCCTAAACAACTCATGGCTACAACTTTAATTAGACATTGGCCTGAAAAGCTTCATGCAAAAACACATGCCAAGGGCTTGAACCTGGTGCTCAGATAGCCTAGCAAGGCCAGCCAAGCCAACAGGGTATAGAGGCTTAGGTCCAAGATAATCTATGAAGTAAAAATCTGATGAAAGGATGGTGTGAGGTGACTTATTCTTTTCTAATAATAAGTGCTTAAGCTGTTTAACAAGAGAAAGAGAGAGGAATGTGCATAACACTATAACAGACCCGCACGTTTGTGCACAAATGTGTTGTTCTGTTGCCCGACAAGGCAGTTGCATGAAGGAAGTTGCATATCTATCTAGTCAGGCAAATAACTCAGTACCCTCATTCCTTGAAGTTCTACATCATATGTGTAGTCTTTTGCCTTCCGTATATCAACATGCATCACAGATGCAGCACTATTTTGTTGTAGTCCATAAGAACTAACACAATGGGAAATTTGTTGGGTGTATTATTGACAAAAAGACTGAAATGGCAGCAATGGTTCAACATGAGTGTCAAGGGCAGCAGCCCAGCATCCACAAAAGGACAGGAAAAGCTGCAGATGATATCATCCTTGGATAGAATAACATTTAGCTTCAAACTGGCATATCGAAATAGGCATTAAGTTGTTTCAAAGCAACATGTCTTGGATCATGCTTTTCGCGAATGAAGTTCTTAAATGTAAAGACGTTGTAATAGTGTACAACAATGGAAAGACTAACTTATTTTAAATATACGCACTCAACATACCCGTCCTTCACCTAGAAGTCTCTTCAGCAGGAAAAAATTCTGGACTTGCCATTTATGTTAGTGCATACTATTATGAATAACTCCAACTTACAACAAACGAACCAGAATGAGCAGGTACACATACATTCTACATAAATCTCTCCTTCAACTATCAGGTTACCATGGACTTGTGACTTTGGGAAAAAAGATGGATAATGCAAAGCCTAACAGCTACAGCTAAGAGCATGATGAGACATATATGAGGTTTGAATAGTTTGAACTATTCCCATCTACTTCTGTATACCTGTGCTGCAATACTGTATTCCTCTACTAGGGGCTCTTTGGTCAAGTGAATTTGAAGGGGATCATCAGTTGAGAGAGAAACGTTCAGCCCTCTAGCAAAGAACATTGGAAATGGATTACGATGATAATCCAAGAAAAGTGAGTTATTGCTCAAAGGGGACATACTCAAACCAATCTGCACAAGCAGAAAATATTCTCGTTAGAGATTGAAAACATTTACAAGAATCTTCAAATGAGCTATGATGCTACACTTGAATGAAAATTTAAACTTTATGGCTTATGATTACTTGACTGTTAAGAATTGGTTGGAATCTTGATAAATGGCAAGAAAAGTGAGACAGTTATCTATTCTGACCTGAGCCAAGTAGTACAAATACTGAAGACTGGGTGATTTACGTAAGTTGTTTCCATGAGCTATGTTGTGACCAAGTAGAAAAGTTGCAGCCAAATGGTCCAAATCACCTGACTGTAAAAAATCAAGAAGAAAAAGCTGATCGTGCTTGGCAAATGTTTCGGGTATCTTACTCATGCCTAATGCATCTATTCGATTCCTAGGTGGTTCCGTACAAATGTCATCATGTTGCCACACTAACCATAAAGAAAATATGCTCTCATATATATGTTCAAAAATTTCAGGTAGTCAAAGATGCATACCTCACCAGAATGAGGCCGAAACTTGATGGTGTTCATTCCTTTGGATTCACGTAGCTACAAAGAACCAATTACAAAAGGAAATTAGTACTGCTTAAACATCACAAACAACCACATCACGTTAACAGAAAGCTGGGGAACGATGGAGAACATAGGAAGGGAATTCTGAAGAAGCCTGCAAGTCTTTAGTCCTTGCAAGAAAGACAAAGGAGGTGATTATCTGGAAGAAAAGCTGGTCCAGAATTTCTTCAAATTGACATGATATCAAACACTCATGAGATTTGGATATGCATCTAACACAAGAAAGAGGTGAAAATTGGATGGGGCAGTCTCGTAAGCACATTATGATCTACAGCAAAAGTCTGTCTATTTACCAAAAGCTGAGCGATCGCTTACAACAATAGTGCATACCTTGTTTAATGTATACAAATTTGCATACACATAATATGCCCAATATGAGTATGCTGGGTTAAAGGATATCTGCCATTGAGCAGGAGTTTGCATGTGCTTTGTAGGACGCCTTTCTGGTTTGCTCTCATCATCAACCATGTCAAAACCTACAACCTGCAGTTTTTTCATCAAGCTCATTGAGGCGGCACTTGTCACCGCAAATTAAGGTAAGTATCAAATACATAGTGATAGCACTAAGCAAGTTGCAACAGTGCGCAGCAGATTATAGATAGGACAAACTGGAAAAGGCTAAATTTCGCACTTGGTCACAGCTCATGCATACTGACTTAGAAACATCAGAGTTTACATTGTATAAGATACAGCCATTCAGTCACAGTTTACAACTTAGTTCCACAGTCATGAGGATTGATTCACAATTCATCACTCCACACTCAGCTGCCTCAGAAACAAAGAATGAGAAAACAAAATTAAATGAGAAGAGCGTTTTTTACTGTGCCCGCATGTACAGAATGATATGTTCTGTAGCAAATGGTCCAGAACGGGCTTCGCAGATTGTATTGCCAGTTGGAACACGTTTCAAACATTTCTGCCTTTTCATACAGTATTTCAGATAGTGAGGTGGTGGTCTCAACAAGCCATGCGTGGCGAGTGTAGCTAATTCTGCAGTGAATAGTTAGAGCTGATTTTAAAAAGCAGGGTCTTAGGCAACCAGCGAGTAAATTTATCTGATTTTTCCCTGATATTTGTGGGTGCGGTTGCCAAGTTATTGGATATTGGATTCAGTAAAAAATATCGGCTTAATGATGATTTACTAAGACCTTAGTTGGGGTGCCTGGGGGACAACAATATGGAAATATTCTAATATATTTTCATTTCACGATTGTCAACTGCTTTTTCAAAATAAAACTATGAAAGATTTTCTATTTGTCAAACCTTAACCTGAAAGCATCCACTGTGAGCATCTCCTATATTTCTTGTAGGATAACAATATTTGAGAAACAATGTTCAGGAAGTTTGGTTTCTCTTGAATGCATTGTGATGCGTTTCTTTAGCATGCATTGGGAAGCAAAAACTCTGCATAAGGTTCCATTCACCATGGCTTAGGACCTAGTACATTTTCCTTCCCAACAAACTGAACCACTAAATTCATGATAGTATAGATTCAACAATACATGGACACACAAGTTCACTCTGTATTTCAGAAGTATAAAATCATACCCTCCTGCAATTATAACATATTTCCTTTGAATATGAAATCGTATTCTTCTCAAAGTGAGATATTGGGCCAGATATTTTAAAGAGCTTATTGCTTATGCTCTGTGTAGAAACAAGTGTGTCATTTATGCCACATCACGCAACAAAATCATAAAATGCAGCGTGCACACTAGCAGTGATATATAAATCAAGAAAATGAGAAAACTACCTGTTTGAGAAAAACATGCAGCTGAGGATGAGATCCTGGATCCACTGTGACCTCAAAAAGAGGTATGAAGACATTTTCGAGCATTGTTTGAAAAGAAGTTACAATGCCCATATCTTTGTATACGTTATACAAACGAGGTAACTGCAGTATCCATATAAAAATCAAAACCAGGCAGTGAAGCAGCTCTCATGTTACTAACAAAATTAGAGTTATACTGTTACTCTGGAAAACATATGGACAAGGTGGATAGTTTTCTACATTAAACCCATGTATGACAAGGATTACCAACAGAATCATAAGACCAACTATTAGGTGTTCATAAGGGAAGTGCAAAATTACAATGAATGTTGAAAAGCTAGTTTGACTCTCAAAAAAATGGTGAGCGTCTTTTCACATTTGCATAAAGTTGTAGTCATCAATGATTCCAATGCTTTGTATATATTCGTGATTCAAGTTCTAAACCGTAAAGAAAACAGGAATAGCAATAGCTTGATACAGAGCCAGAAATTAAGGATGTCTTTCACAAGATAACGTTATCAAAAAATAGTACACAAAAAATTTCAGTTTTTACTGTACATACGCAAGCAGCAAGCTCAAACTTGGTGGACAGATAAGCACAACATGCTAGAGGAGGATATAGAGATTGTGAAAGTTCTAACTAGCGTTGAAAATTGCCTTGAAAGATCCTTAGTGTCTGACAAGTTTCAAATTCCTGGAAGGTGACCTATAATTGGACACCTAGGCCTAAAGGGAATCTTAATCAAAGACTATATACTCCTAAAAGGGTCCTCATTTGATACCTAGAATTAGTAGACCCATGGTTTTTCAAAAAGATAATGAAGTAGTTTATGAAACAGTCACCAGAGAAATTCATAATTCATCATGTTTCTTGGTTAAGGGTGGTTTTTGCAAGATAAAGATGATTCACAGGACAACAATCTTGTTTTGTTGCATGAGTATGAGAATTGATGCATGGACCTCAAAAGTAACGGACTGTAGCCAAAGATGGTTGCAAAATTCTCTGTGCCAGAGCTCCGAGGCTGTCAAAGTACTTAGTTAAGTTGCATGGCAGATCTCTCCATGACGCTACCAAGCACAAGTTTTGGATACTTTGACCAGATTTTACCATTGTGGACAATGTTTCCTGAGGACGAATGCTGTTATTATGCAAAATGTAAATGTAACTTGTACAAAGCAAATGTAAGAAAAACATATAGCTATTAGTTGAGTGGCAAGAGCTAGTCGCTACTATGTATGCCCCATATTTGACATGAGCTATTAGCTAGTATACATGCACCACGTGTCAACTTACTAGTGTCAAGGCTAGATGTGTCGAGGAAATAGATATGTGAGCCTAGAGGAGATATGGGCTCATTATTTCTATGCACAACTAGTTGGCTTGATACTAGAAATAGAATTCCAACATTGCTACAATGATGTTCTTTCTCATGAGATCAAAAAAATAAGATTTCTTGTCTTTTGCACACTTATTTATCCATTCTAGATGTCCTCTGATTGGCCTTGACTTAGCACTACATTCATGGCCTAACCATGCTTGATCCAGAATGTAAACCCTAGTTAAAGCCTAGACACGCTGGGCTTCCCTCAATGCAAGACTAGACACTAACTAACCCTAGTTAGTCAACTTGCTTTCCTCAAAGGATTTCCACACATCATGACACAAGTAGTTGACTATCTTATAAATCTCCCAACTGTCACCAGCTTAGAACTTACGTTGAAGTCTCCCGTCATGCTACCGGTGGCTCCTTTCTCACATTTTCCCTTGAGGCTTGTATGCTCCACCATTTAGCTCCATACATCTACACATAGTGCACCCAGCTCTACCTTTGCTTAGTATTCCAATCCTCAGTCCAATCACTACTCAAAACTTCTGACCCTTGATACACCACCAAGCATTTGTGTCCAAGCAAACGCATCATAATGCACATAGATGCCACTAATGGTAACCCAACCACAAAAAACCTTGTATTATGACAAGTTCCGTGAACTCTTCATTTCTTCAAAAAAAAAGTCCTAACTCCGTGGATTTCTTTACAAGTGTGTTTCGGCATGAATTCCACTGCATACTAAGCACATAGACGATCCAAATCTGCTCTTACCATTTAGAATCTTAATCCTTGAAGCTAGTCCAAAGCTCAGGATAGACTTTTGCAAGATGATGACAAGCATTAAGTCATGCTTGGATAAATTGGAGTACGAACTTCACTTCGCACATTCAAATAGTTGAGTATCCAATAAACCAAGCAATGAACGATTTTGATCAACCACATTCTCACTATGTTCTATGAGAGAATAGCGGATATTATGTTGAGCAATGTAGCTAAGAGATGAGCTTTAAATGAAATGGCCCATGTAGGACGTGGATCACGACACACTACTTTGTTTTACATCCGCACATTGTGGCTCATTCTTGAGAAAGCAAAGCATGTAAGGAAAATAGTCTCTTGTAGCTTTGGTAAGTTCAAGAAAGCTCTTGGCTCAATTCCTCAATAGCAATTTCATGCAAATGCTACAAGATCAAGACATTTCGATTAACAGTCGTGTTTTCCCTATTTTATTCACTCTCTTTGGCCCTAAGGTAGCGGGACCTGTACGCGGACACGCGTCCTCAAAACGAGGCATGGACACTAGAGCCACTGCCAGAAAACAGAAAGATCGTCGACTGCAAGTGGGTGTACAAAAAGAAAATGAAATCAGATGGCACTGTTGGCCGTAACAAGGCAAGGCTTGTCGCGAAGGGCTACACACAAAGATATGGTATTGATTATTTCGACACATATTCGCCGACGGTCAAGATGACAAGCATACGACTACTCCTTGCATACGCTACACAACACAATCTGAAAATTTACCAGATTGATGTGAAGACAGCCTTTCTCCATGAAGATCTAAAGGAAGAAATCTTCATGAAGCAGCCTGAAGGATTTGAAGACCTCGACAGTCGACAATATGTCTGTCGGTTGTAGAGATGCATTTATGGTCTAAAGCAGGCATCACGAGCTTGGTACAAGAAGCTCGATGGTCTTCTGAAGTCTCTAGACTTCAATCCTACACAACCAGACTGTAATGTCTACATAAAAAGAGTAGGAAAAGATTTTGTGATACTGACTATGTTTGTGGATGATTCCCTTATGATAGGTAACTCCTTGATGCTAATCGAGGACACGAAGAGTCAGATTTTTGAGAATTATGAAATCACAGATCTAGGAGAAGCAACAAAATGCCTCGGGCTGGAGATCATAAGAGATCGAATAAAAGGCGAAATGCAATATGTATTACATGGGAAGGCTGAGAGCCTCAATAATTTTGACTCATCGAGGCCTATAACTACTGACACGTGGCATGACTCACATGTTTGACTATTAGACTGAGCACCCTTTGAACTAAATTTTTGTCAATAACATTGAGACTCACATGAAATTTGTTTTTTTTTTTTTGGGGGGCGGGCAACTATGTAAGGACCTGAAAATGGCCTAGAAAATCACTTTTGACGAGAGGGATAGCAAAGTTTTGTTGATTTTTCTTCTGATGGAAATTATATGGGAATTATCACCCCTACACACACTCTTGAGCACATCAGCTGCTACTCGAACAATCCATCCATCACTTTGAACCAACAAATCATACATCACAATGAGGGCTAAAATGCGGGCTCACCACACAATCATCCACTCATCCACCCCACCTTCTAGCCCTGGATTCCCTAGGTCCAATTCCAAATCTTTCAACGAGGGGTATCTTTCATTCCGTTCATCAATGACAAGATGGTACCAAGTACCGTTAAAATCATTTTCATTACTAAGATCACATCAGGTATGTGATGGTGGGGAGAGGGAAGGACCTTACTAGATAAATGTGGCTTTAAAGTTTAAGCACTACGATCTTCACACTACCTATCATATAGCAAAGAAGTAGTTCCAGTTTTGATACCATAAAGTCACCTATCAAGTTTCAATCGAACCTGAGGCCTTGGAAAGGGGCACAACACATATACCAATCTGCAATATCAAAATTCAAGATATCCTAAATTTTACAAATCAAACAACCAAAAGATGGAAGACAAATGACGGGATCTTGTTGGAGGCACTTATGAATAGAACCCTACAAGCAACAGCAAGGCTAATCATTACCTAAAAGTCCCTAGAGACCACAAGAACCACATTTCATTGCACTTCTTAAGGTATCTACCCAAAGCCATGGTATGACCAAATGGTGCAACCAGATGGCAACTATACATTAGACTAGAGCACTATTATCTGGATGATTTCAACATAGAGGAAATGGGAGAAACACCCCTTAAACAGAAACAAAAAATAATCAACATACCCACTAAATCAGCTGAAAAATGGACCAACGAAAAAGAGCAGCTGGCGATCCAACAATCCACTTGATCCATCAAAGATGGATATGGTCAGCAGTGGTTATCTCATCTAAGGCGAGGCCAGAAAGAAAAAGACAAGTTCCATCCTCGCTGTGATGCCAATCTCGATCTCTCCACACACAGGCCAAAATATCATCGCCACTACGTTCCCCTCCCCCACAAAAAGGCACCTTCATCACCTCCTAAATCTCCATCACCACCTCTAGAGTTCATGATTCCCACAAATAGCCTTGGCATCCCACCTGGCTACACTTCCCTTGATCGCCCTGATGGCACCCCACCTGGCTACACCCCCAGATGGATTTGGGGGTGGCCCGAGATATGTGGAGGATAAGATACCTAAAGAACTAGCGACCCCAGCTTCATCCAACAACACCAAAGTCACCAACTTTGTCTGCTGTTGCAACTCCTACACAGTCCCACCTCCCACATATCCAATTCCATCACCACCCTTTATACCCCCTCCTACCAATCTGAAATCTACCTGCAGCCATCCTGCTAAGCAAGCTCAACCATCTCCGGTATGGTTGTTGCACGATAGGCACCACTGGCAATCACGAACAGCACAAGCACAGGAATCATAAACAACGGCCATGAGCAAAGGGGATGAGTTTCAAAATCAACTAAAAAGACCTTTTGACGAAGGTAAGGCACAAAAACTCTTTTTTGACTGCGCAAAGATTGATTCATTGCAAACACAGCTCGAAGCACTCCAAAAAGAACAGTGTGAGCTAAAAGGCCAAAAACAAGCAATACAGCCAGGTGACTCCACATCTGCCAAGCATCATCCCTAAGGATGATTCAGGAACAAGTTGTCTTCAACACGAGTTTTTTAGTTGAATAGCAGACTAGTGGTTCCCCTCCAAAAGATAAGGACCAGCAGGCAGTAGCAAGAGCACCGCCATCCACTAGATCCTGAAAGTATCAAAGACCTTCATACTTTATTAAATAACCAACCAGCATTGATGAAGAAATTCAGTGCTTTGATGAGACATACCCTTTGGCATCAGATCGTAATGGCCACGTTCTTCCTTGTTTGCCGACTAATATATTTCCATATTTGAGCTCCCACTAGTATTTTATGTCAAGAGATACACATATATGTTCATATTCATCTATACACGTGGGTACATACACATGTGTGTATGTCTATTCGTTTATTAATCAATTACTTCAGAAACATATATAGAGAGAGATGTGTTTGTGTGCATGCGTGCATGTCCACACAAACACACTTAGATGTATTACTTTGACTCCATACATATTAGAGGGCGATATTTCTACAATCCACATTGAGTATTATCAGACTATCCCTAACTCCTTACTTCCATCAGAGTTTTTCAATGGTACCCAGTATTATTCTCATACCTGCTATAAATACTTCCACATTCATACACTAACAACTATCTTGCATGTTTTCGGTAACTGAAATTCAATTTTAACAATAGACAAGTGAGTTAGGGACGTCAAGAAAGAACCATTTTGACGAAGAGAGTAAAGTGGAAAAAATATAAACTAATACAGGATAAGTCTAACAAGCCAAGGAAGCTTATGATGAATTTATCTTCACAATGCTTCACCAAAGATAACGGAAATTCGGTGCACAAATTGTGATCTTATGCAAGTTATCCTGACAGTTACATGCACTACCTTGTTCATTCGTTCTTGCATCTTGTGCTTTCCTATTTGCCTCCCCATATTCATATCTTCATCTTTGTCTTCTACTGGAGCATAAATGAGGATAATCGACGTCTATCAAAAAAGTCTCTTTCATTAATCCCTGTCTTCAGATTTAGTTCAATTTTTCTTATCTTTAGGCTGTATAGCATTTATGCAGCAATGGCATATTTGGCGAATGTGTTCTGCTGCACTCTCAGCGTTGGGCGATCAGGAAGATTGAAAAAACGCCTTCAGATCTATGCATAGAAACACTATCAAAACTTTTGCTACACATTCTGATCTAAATACAGAAGCCAGCTTCTATGGTAATGAGCTCAGTACTATCAGATTATGATCTATAAGAATTTTCTTTTGAGAGAAATATCCATACTACAATGAAAACTCTAGAAATGCTGCAGACTGAAGGAAGGTCTTAAAACGTTACTGACCTGAATTAACCAGACCACATTTTCACTGTAAAGCTCATTATTGACAATCCAACTTGATAATTGGTCCCATTCACTTTGTTTTCTTCCATAGACAGATATTCTATACTCTGCCATCTGCAATCAAACTACTAAATGTGTCACATTGAGTAAGAAATCAGGTAATAGTGAAACTTCCATGCCCCTCGAAAGCACTAAGAATCAGCATTTGGCAAAATCCAGAATCAAAGTCATACTTATAACTAAAGCTTTTACCGGGCAAAGAAAGTGAACCATCTTTTAAGTAATAAACTGATCTGTCAGTCTGAACAGTTGGTTTGGACAACCAACTGTTCAGACGGAAATTTCAAACTAACAAATCATTTCATATGCTGGTAGGCTTGGGGGGGCTGTATACACCTATACATTAGGGTTCAATAGATTTTAGAGTTTATTGAGAGTCCTAAGTAAATCTGATATACAAATCTCTCTCTCTCTCTCTCTCTCTCTCTCTCTCTCTCTCAGTTACATCTTTTGGAGAGCAGTTGATTACTCTTGCGGAGACACATTCTCTGGCCATCTTGAATGGCCTCACACAGTGGCCTTCCTCGTCAGCGTTTACATGTTATCCTCATGGTGGAGGACATAGTGTAGTTGACTACTTTATTGGATCACCTGCTTTGATCCCTCACAACTCTGATTTCTCCATTACACCTCCTACCATTTCTGATCACTCACTCCTACACCTCTCACTGGGTCACATAACCCCGCCTTCTAAAGTTCCACGCCCCTCTTCTACTAACAATCGTGTTCCTTTTACTCACTCTGGACTCGCCAACTACACCACAACCCTGTCCCAACTGCTTACTCACTTCCCTTTCACGACATCAGTTGAGCAACAAGCCACTTTTCTCTCTAAATCCCTCTTATCTGCAGCGTCCTCATCTTTCCCCACCAAGACGATATCATCTCGTAGACGTGTTCACAACTGCTGGTATGATGCAGAATGTCGTTCTCTTCACATAACATGTGGCAAATGCCAGATTACACTCCCCTGCAACACTCAAACAACACCAGAAAAAGTATTGTAAAGCCACCCGAACAAAGAAGATAACATACCTACGATCACTCTACCAAAGAGTGATCGATTCTTTAGCTTCCTCTTCCTCCTCCTCTTTCTGGAAACATTTCACCAGATCCTCTTCGACTTTGGCCCCCATCGCAACCAAATCTTGGGTCGAATATGCCACAAAACTTTATACCCTAGACTCCCCTCCTACCTTACTCTCACCACGACCTGCCCGCTGCACGCTTTTTACTCCACACATGGTTGAAAATGCCATTAACCATGCCAAACTTCATACCACTGACTATGATTCTCTAAACGTGGATTTTCTAAAACCTGTAGCACATCTTATCTCGCCCTTTATTGCTCACGCTTTTAACACTGCTGTGACCTCTGGTTTTCCTACCGCATGGTGTACTAACATTCTTCATCCCATTCTCAAGGCAGGTGATCCCATAAATGTAGACAACTACCGTACTATTATGATTGGTCACACTTTGGCTAAGATTTATGGTTCCATTTTACAGACGGTTACTGGATCTTTTGCTGAGACTGAGGATTTACATGCTATGGGTCAGGCTAGGTTCAGACCATGATACTCTACCTGAGATCAGATTTCCATTTTGCGATGCATCGTTGAGGAGGCACGACATCAGAGACAGAGAGTTTATTGTTGCTTTGTGGACTTCCGCAAAGCTTTTGACTCAGTTCCGAGACACCTCCTTTTCCAGAGATCATCTTTGCTTGGCTTCACAGACGAGACTATTGCCGCGATCATTACTTTATATGAGCGAGTTTGGGCGCAGTTCAGGGACGGTAGTGGTTGGTCCTCGCTGATCCATTACCATTGGAGTGAAGCAGGGCTGCCCCTTATCTCCTACTCTCTTTGCACTATATATTGATGACCTCGAGCGGATTATTCGAGAGGAAGGTGGAGAGGGCTGTCCCTTAGCAGATATTATTATCCCCATTCTCCTATATCTGATGATGTGGTTCTTCTCTCATCCTCTACAGCTGGCTTACAGAGACACCCCTCTGGTTTACATCACTTCTGTCAGCTTTGGGGATTGACGGTTAATACTAAGAAGACCAAGATTATGGTGTTCAACACCAATAGACAGCATATGAGAGATGTGACCTTCTATTATGATGGGCTGCCGATTGAGATTGTGACCTCTTACACTTATTTGGGAGTACTTTTTTCTGGTCCGCTACTCACATTCCAACCAGCAGCCCTCACCAGACTCCGTAAGGGGCACACTTCTCTTGTTCATATGGAGAGATTCTGCTCCACATATTATGTACAGGACCCTGCTACCAGATGCTTACTATTTTCTACCACTGTCTCCCCGGTTGTTTTATACTCTGCTAAGACTTGGTGTCCGGATTTATCACGTGATACTTGGAGGGATCTTACTCGTATCCAGATTCTCATGCTTAGCAGGATGATTAGGGCTAAGCCCTCGGTGCCACATGATATCATATTAGCGGAGTTTGCTTCCCCTCCCCTGGTTATCGGTGCTATGTTTCAGATCATTACCTTTCTTCACAGGATATCAGAGTTAGACACTTCCAGATATATCGTTGCTGCTCTCACTTCATCACGCACCATTGCTGGACAGGGGGCCAAGCATTCTTGGTTTGGCAGTGTCTCAGCCCTTCTTCGGACTTGGGGCTTATTTGTACTTGATCTTCCGAGCGGGACTCATGCTTATATCAGACAACATATTTATCGTAGCTACATACGCACTATATGGTCACAGCCCGACCCTGATAAGGTCAAGATACACTTCTATGGCACACATCTACTACGGTTGGATACTACGGGTACCCCTGTCCTTCCAGCATATCTTACACAGCCATTATCTTTTGGTCTGCGATACCGTATGGGACAGCTCCGAGTCTCTTCTCATCAGCTGGCTATTGAGACGGGTAGATACACGGACACTCCCAGATTGCAGAGGATATATCAGCTTTGTTCTCTTCATGAGATGAAGGATGAGTTCCATTTCATCTTTCGTTGTCCAGTATATTACGAGATCAGGGGGCATTACCATTGTTTATACAGAGATACCCCTCTCACGTTGCGATCGTTCCTCGAATATCCAGACTCCAGATGTGTAGGTCTTCTATTGAAAGAGATGTATACTCTACGAGCTTCACTTCTACCTGCCACAGATATGGATCACAACCAGGCTCATATTACCCAGTTTTTCCAGAAGCAAGACAGAGAGGACATTTCCGTTTTGGATTTTGAAGTCCCCACTTGGAGATCGAAGACACAGAGAGTCTCACATATTTCTGCTAGATCCAAGATCACTAGATCTTCATGGGCTTCTCGCCAGTCCACAACACGCTCCACTACTACTATCACTCACTATTTTCAGCTTACTCGTAGCTAGTCTCCTCCGCAGAGCAGGTGGTTAAGCTCTTGCATTGTACCCTCGCAAGCTGGTGGTCAAGCTTGGATACTTCTTCTTCTTAGAGATAGTGAGATAGATATGCTAGTTTCTTGTCTTCTTCTCTTTTCTACTAGTAAATAAGTCCGTATGCGGACAATGCTCCTCACCTTTTGTACTCTCTTTTGTCTTATGTACCTTTGGGTACCAAAAGACGTTAATAATTCTAATTCTAATTATCTCTCTCTCTCTCTCTCTCTCTCTCTCTCTCTCTCTCTCTCTCTCTCTCTCTCTCTCTCTCTCTCTCTCTCTCTCTCTCTCTCCCCAAGGAGAGAGACTCAGTTGCCATCCATTCTGTCTATCTAGGAGGAGGTGGATGGAGAGCGTGTGCACGGCCAGGATGTGTTGCTAGCGTGAGACAGGAGATGGCTGAGAGCCTAGGCGGTGGTATGGGACGTCGTCTGGGATGGAGGTCGGATCCAGCTTGATACGGTCACAAGCCAGGGCACGGTGGGTGGACCCAGATTAGGTCCTATGGTGGGGTGGAACGTGAACCGTTCGGTCTCTTGTGGTTAACCGGCACCTGGAGGTTTGCAGCAAGTAAGATTTGAACATATCTCTCTCTCTCTCATCTATCTCCTGCAAATCATCCTACGGCTTCGCTTCGCCTTCCTCCAGGCTTTGTCTTGTGCACAAAGCGTGCTAAGAAGTTTATGTCTACAGGCTCTCGCAAACGTCTTCGTACTTTGGAAATTGCATCCACCATGCCTACCGATTCTGTCAGCGCTCCACCGCCACAGGTTGCTGCTTCATCCTCAGCTGCTATGGGAGACACATGCCACACCTACACGCGGCACACCACTCCTGAGAACATCTCCTTGTTGAATGAGTACATTTCTAAGCAATTTGCCGCTTTTCTTTCACAACTCAATGAACTTCGTGCGGATTTGCTTACTAAGACTGCCACGATTGACGCTCAACAGGCTGAAATTGCTTCTCTTCGTGCTGCGCTTAGTGCTTTGCAGAGGGACATCATCCCTAATATCTCCCGTGTTGTTGAGGATACTAAGGCATCCATGAGTAAGCTTCCCCTACTTTACAGAAAGTACCTACTCTCGAGCAAGAAGTACGTGAGACCAAATCATGGGCTTCTACCCCGAGATCATCTACCACCTCTTCATCTTCTGTAGCACCCTCCTTAGACACCACGGTACAAGGCGTCTTGGCAGAACAACAACGTCGGGATGACAAAAAGCTCAACTTAAGATTTCGGGGTCTTCCTACTGAGGGCACAGCACTGGACCAGGTTACCTCTTTGTTTACTTCACGCATGGGGCTCTCAGTTCCAAGTATCCAGTATGCTTGGCGCCTCCAGCATGATCCGAAGGTATTATTTGTCAAATTCAAAACTATGGACGACCGGCTCGTGCGCGTCGTACTCTTCAAGGCTCTCAGATTTACATAGATGATGACCTTACTCACTGCCAATGGTTACAGCGTAAAACTATTATTCAGGAGGCAAGGACAAAACAACAGCGGGTGGTATTTACAAATGGCAACCCTCGCTTTTTCTCCAAGCGTTAATAGGAAGTTGGGGTACTCGGGCATGGGAGCAGCCCGATAGCCCCGGCTAGCGTCACATTCGGTTTTTGGAATTGTGGCGGCCTCTCCACCTCTTCTACAGCGGCTGATCTTGACACCTATCTATGTTCGGCTGATTTTCTACTTTTTGCAGAGACATATGAGTCTTCCACACACCCACTTCCGCACATTTCTGGTTTTCAGTGGATTTCTGCTCCACGACCTATGCTACAAGGCAGGATACTTCGGGCCTCTGGTGGAGTTGCATGTTTGTACAGGTCGGTGTATACTCCTTCTATTCGGTTGGTGTCTCAGGATACTTATGGCCGTTACTTGTGGCTTCAGATTACTGCATCCTTCTTGGGGCTGGACCAGGACTTGTTTGTTGCAGTGTGCTACTTTGCTCCCCACACTTCAGTGTTTATGGATTTGGGAGGTGATCCTTTTCAGGCCCTTTCTGACGGCGTTGCTAGACTCTCTCTATAGGGTTACATATTGCTTGCAGGGGACTTTAACGCACGCACAACCGCTCACCAGACTGAGTTCTATGCTGACACACTCTCTCTTCATCCGTTGGATACCTCTTATGCCGGTTATTCTCAGGACTCATCAGCGACAGTTACTCTTTTTGGGGAACAGTTTTTGAGGTTGGCTCAAGCACACGGTCTCATTATCCTCAATGGTCTTCTTCAATGGCCATCCTCCTCTGCATATACTTGCCACCCAGTTGGTGGCGGTCACAGCGTAGTGGACTATTTCATTGCATCTTCTGCTTTATTGCCCCGCCTGGCATCCTTCACCATCGCTACCCCCATCCTTGCTGATCACTCTCTGCTCTACCTCTCCTTCTCCCCAGCGCCAAGTCCGCCTTCTCCTCCACCTTCCCTCTTTGTTAGACCCACCCGCTATCGCATACCTCCTCATCAATCCCAGGCCTATGTTGCCCACGTCTCTCGTCTTATGGACCACTTTCCTTCCTCCTCTGATGTCACTACCCAAGCCTCCTTTCTAACACACGCCCTGACTACTGTCGCTCATGCCATTGCACCCGCTCGTCGCTTCTCTTCTCATCGTCGTACCCATAATAAATGGTATGACAACAACTGTTCTTTCTTCTAGAAATATGTCGAGTTCCTCAAATTCTCCAATTCTACATTGTCTTCTTCCGCAGAAAAGCAGCTTCGTTCCCTTCTCCACGAAAAGAAAGTGGCCTACTTTTCTTCCCGTTCCTCCTGCCTCCTTCACTCCCTCCACTCTGCTTCCTCGGCTACTTTTTGGAAGATCTTTCTTCATAAGCCCCTTATCCATTGCACCCATCCCTCTTCAATCCTGGGTCGACTATGCAACCAACCTATATACAACTGCTCACCCTTCCATCTCTCTTTCTTCTCATCCTGCCCACTGTGACCTCTTTTCTCCTGACATGGTTGAAGCCACCATCTGCAAACTCAAGAACAATCACACGTCTGACATTGACCTCCTTTCAGCCGAGCTCCTCAAACCAATTGCCAAACTCGCCTCCCCTTTCCTGGCCCGCTGTTTCAACCGCTCTGTCGTTGATGGTTTCCCCAAACCTTGGCCACCAATCTCCTTCATCCCATTCTTAAAGCAGGCGATGCCATGAATGTCCACAACTATCGCACTATTATGATTGGTCATACCATGGCCAAGTTGTATGCCACTATTCTCCAGAACTTCATTACGGCAGAGGTTGATTCTCGACTATTATATGCGACTGGCCAGGCTGGCTTCCGCCGGGGTTATAGCACTCTTGATCATGTCCTCACTCTACATACTATCATTGAGGAGGCAAAGCATATGGGCAAGAAGGTATTTGCTTGTTTCATTGATCTCTCTAAGGCCTTTGATACTGTTCCCCGTCATCTTTTGATCAGCAGACTACGTCAGCTCGGCTTTTCCGACTCTATTCTCGCGGCAGTGGTTGCTCTGTATGAGAGAGTTCTAGCACGTATTCGGCTGGGTACTGATTTGTCTTCTCCCATCTGTAGCACTGTTGGCGTCAAGCAAGGCTGTCCACTATCCCCTCCGCTCTTTGCACTTTATATTGATGATCTTGAGCGCCTCATTCGTGAAGAAGGTGGAGATGGTTGCCCACTGGCTCATTTGCTCATCCCCATTCTGCTTTATGCTGATGACATTGTCCTGCTTTCTTCCTCACCAGAAGGGTTGCAGTGTCACTTACAGGTCTTACATCAGTTTTGTGTTGCTTGCTGTTAACTTAAAAAAGACGAAGATCATGATTTTCAACACCAATCGACAAAGCCTTCACAATTATCAATTCTTCTATGACGGCCAGGAAGTTGACATTGTTGCCTCTTATACTTACTTGGGAGTCCTGTTTATTGCGCCCCTTCTTGGTTTCCGCCAGGTTGCATTTGCGCACATTTCCTTCCTCCGGTCTTTCAGCATTGGTCCAGTTCGAGCGTGGTTGTACAATGAATCATATTTTTGATCCCGCTACTAGATGCCAGTTGTTTCACACAGGGGTGGTTCCAGCAGTGATGTATGCCTCCGAGATTTGGTTGCCAGGACTTTCTCTCCGGGAGGCATTTCCCGCATTCAAGCCACTATGTTGGGTCGCATGATACGTGCCAAGACTACCACCCCTCATGATAACCTATGTGATGAGTTTGCTACTCCTCCGATCATCCTTAAGGGCTTTTTCCGCCTTATTCTTTTTCTTCCGCGGATTCAAGAGATTCGTGCATCTTACCTGGATAGATACATAGTTGCTGCGGTTACTTCTTCACGTGTCCTAGCTGATTCCCATGCCAAGCTATCCTGGTACCAGCAAGCGTCTGATCTCTTACGACATCCGGGCATCTCTATCATGGATCTTCCTCGTGGTACACATTCATATATCCGAGGCTACTTATTCCGTCGATATATGCAGCAGACTTGGAGCTCCCTCCCATCTTCCCGTATTCGACTGAGCTATTACCAGACACACTTCCTCTCTCTGGATCCTTCTGGTTTGCCATTGTTGTCGCTTTATCTCTCACAGCCCCTATCACACGGCCTGCGCTATCATCTTGGGCAGTTGCGCATTTCCTCTCATCAGCTTGCTATTGAGGCCGGTCGTGCATGGGATATCCCCCCGGAGCGTCGTCTATGTCGCTTGTGCTCGTTACAAGAGGTGGAAGATGAAGCCCATTTCCTCCTCAGATGTCCGTTGTATTATGAGATATGGGGGAGGTATTATTGTCTCTTTCGCGATGGCCCGCATACACTTCGCAGTTTTGTCTCCTATCCGGATGCTCGCTGCTTGGGACTTCTTGTTCGTGAGATGCTTACTCTCCGTCAGTCTCATCTGCCTGTACCAGATCACCTGGGGTTAGACTCCCGGCAGCTGCTTCTCATTGGCTTCTTTCGGACTCGAGCACGTGCTGATGACTCCGATGATGAGATTCCTATCGCTGTGCCACCGCGGAAAAAGCCCAGATGTAGTTGGCACTCGCCTCCATCGGGGCCCACTGTACGGTCCACTCAGCGAACACTTCACACTTACTTTCGCTGATATGTACTTATTCTCCACCTGGCCCAGGTTGTGGACATTGGTACTTTTTCTGTAGTTCTTCTGTTATACCTGGCTCGGGTTGTCACTTATGCTTTGATCTACTTTCATTCGTAGCTAGTTTATAGCATTTTACGGCCACGTCCTCCTATGGATGATGCTCCCACTGTTGCTTGTACATATTTTCTTTTTGGTCTTATGCACCCACGGGTGCCCAAAAGACGTTAATAAAGCTTTCTTTCTTTCTCTCTCTCTCTCTCTCTCTCTCTCTCTCTCTCTCTCTCTCTCTCTCTCTCTCTCTCTCTCTCTCTCTCTCTCTCTCTCAATTTCACACAGTCTGACAGGCCTACGGATTTCTTTGGGTCAGTTAGAGTGTCCTCTAAATATAAAGACAGGACACTTTCAGGAACTATCATGAGAGGACAGGATTTGTGAAATTTGCTCTATAAGGGTACCTGAGACTGAGGAGCATTTTATTTTCCAGTGTTCGTGGTAGATACTATTGTCTAAACTGTGAGCAGATCGAACTTGCACTCCTTACTTCCTTATGCAGATGAGAGATGTGACGCTTTGACTATCAGAGAGATGTTCATTGAAGGGAGAGCCCACTGTGATACCATATCCATCTAGTGGACACGCACTGTGATACCATGTACTCTAGTGGACACGCGCTGCTTCAGCCTACTATCACTTCCTTCTTTTTGATTCATCATCCCCATGAAGACGCATCGGTCAGTGATTCCAAGGATGAGGCAGATATTTTGCAAGCACACTGTCATGCGGCCCGGCCTTGTACCTTCACAACATACAAGGGCCAAAAGATGATCTACCCAATATACTATGGCATCAGCAACTGTCTATACAGTTGCAGACATCACACCCTTCTTCAAACCACATATACCCATGGCATAGACATTCCACATTGGCGACATCTTCCCTTCAGCACAGTATCTGATTAAGATATTGTTTGGGAGAGTTCTTTCTTACTCTAATTAGGAATACTTATATCATCCAATGTTTGAATGTTCTAATTCTACTCTAGTTTATGATAGGCTTGGCAAGAGTATACGGCTCAGTTCTTCAGACGGCAGTCAGTAGTGATGCCGAGATCAGACGCTTGCATGCTTTGGGCCAGGTAAGTTTTCGATCACATTACTCAACCTCGAATCATAAATATTCACTTTGAAATTCATTATTGAGGAGGCCAGGTCCAGACAAGAGCGGGTATACTGCTGTTTTGTGCATTTCTGTAAGGCCTTTTACTTTGTTCCGAGACACTTACCTATCCAGAGATTACAGGATCTTGGCTTCCATTCAGACAGTCTTGGAGATTATGGTCTATACGACAGTGTGATAGGTTGTTTCCGTTTTGAGGAGGGCATATCACAGCAGGTTTATAGCACCATTGGAGTGAAGCAAGGATGCTCACTATCCCCTACCTTGTTTGGACTTTGTATTGATGAGTTGGAGCAGATGATTATGCAAGATGGAGGTGGGGGATGTACTCTATGCAACTTACTAATTTCAATTCTGCCCTATGTTGATGATGTTGTGCTAATTTCATGTTCCAGAGAGGGGTTACAGAGACATCTACACATATTATGCTCCTTTTGCACATGCTGGGGATTGTCAATGAACATTGCGAAGACCAAAGTTATTTTCAACACCTCTACGACATTCATGTATCATCAAGAGCTTCTATGCGATGGTCAGCCTTTAGAGATTGTCTCTTCATACACATATTTGGAAGTGGGAGTCTTCATCACTGGTCTAGTCTTCAGCATGATACAGGCTGTTCTTGCCAAATTGGGAAAGGGGCACGCATCTTTGGTCCAGCTTGAGAGGTTTTGCTTCAGACAATATATACGTCTCCAAGTAAGTGTCTCCTGTTTGATACCATGGATACACCGATAGCTATGTATGCAGCAAAGACTTGGTGTACAGGTTTCACTTCCTCATAGTGGTCTAACAGATCTCGTCTACAGATTACTATGCTTTCACGTATGATTCGAGCAAAACCCTCGAGGTCATCAATGTCAATTGTGCAACTGCTATTATATGTCCAATCTAGTTGCCCACTACAAACCTTTTCTGACTATACTTTCTTGTAACACAATGATCATACACGTTGATTATAGCTTGATGGTAGGAAACCAATGACCATCTTCTTGTTCTTCGGCAGCTAAATATTTCTAGTTTGGATGTCCATTCCTTTCATGCCACAACCGCCCACCCCTTTGTGCCATCCACATCTATGAATGCACCTACAGACTCTTCGTTTAATGGCCTACCAACAGTTTTATAAGGATGTGTTGCATCTTTGAGAAGGAATGTTCTCTTACTAAATTTAACTTTTAATTAATGAAAATCTTTTGCACCATCTAAAACTAAATTCCTCATTTGGCAAGGTACATAAAGCATGTCATATATGCACTTTACATTTTGGCATCTCCATTGGTAGGCATATGACCTTGTCCTTTCACATCATTGATTATTTCATTTCCAAAATAAACTATTCGATTATTTCCAAGTTCGTTAATGTTGGTGAATAATACTATGCGAAGAGCTATATGGTGTAAAGCTTCTACATTTTATCCACAATGATTGCATGAAAGTATTTGCAACCAAGACCGGATGAAACAACCAAGCATGTTCTTTCTCCTCATTGCTTTCGAGTAAGAATTTGAAGAAAATGTCCAAAATGCCTCTTGGGTCTTGGATTTTGTCCTTAATCATATCAATGATTTCTACACACAAATTGATAATGACCACAATCTTTTCTTGGTTTGTTGGTGATTTACCACCAAAGTTTTATCCACTTTACTACCTTGTTGACAATTTATGTTGCACTTCATCTTCGAATATAATGCCCTTGAATTTTTCATCTTGAAAACTATCACTTTGTTTTGAATTCAAGACTAGCTTTCTTTTTTTGCAAAGGCATTATTCAAAAAGTTCTTATACATTTTCTCTTTCTACAATACTAATTTGGCCAATCCTTCCAAAAAGGGAGGTCTCTAGTGGGTGATCTATTCACAAAGGTACATACTGATTTATCACCTTCTCACCAACAACAGCTAGTTGATCTTCCATGTCCTTCACCCTACTAATGTGCTCAATGATGATATCTCCTACATCCATCATTGACAACAATTGATATTCCAAACACAAAACTTTCCATAGCTTTTAATGTATCCCAAGCTCACATAACTAAATTCGGCAGTTTTTCTACAAAGCATATGTTCAGCAAGTCTCCTTCGTAGTCAGACTACACTTTTAAAGGACGCATTTCCTAGAGATGGATGCGGCCAGCCTTCCCACAATACCCTCCTTCCTAGACTCAAGGCTTTCACATATCCTTCAGATTGCATTGGGATAGCTTCAAGTTTCATCACACCATCAATAGGTGAAGGTAGGGTGTTTTCAGGGAGAGGATATGCAAGGTGTATTCCGTGGGGGTTGCAAGACAAAATTTATGTTTCACTACCCTCTCTACCATGAGATGCACAGTATTGCCTCTTCCGAAATCAATAATGACCACCAAAGATCTTTTGCCTTTATGATCAAAAAGATGTCCTGGTTCTGGAGCAATGTTTCCAATACCTAGAGTACTTACAAAAAGACAGTTGAGGATGGTCTAGATGATGAGGCAGATGTTGCCACCAGACACCGCATTGTGAGGCAGTGCAGGCAATCTACAAATTACACCACAAGCTGCATTGTTCATCATCTTGCTCCACGTCCACCATGTCCACGTGCTCAACGGCGGTTTCTAGATGTATCACATCAGCGATCACTCCCACGTCCGCCACCATCACGTCACTCTTTTTTCCTCATGGGACTAATTCGTAGACTCCCTATGCTCCATGAATTGCATTTGTTAGCTTATGCCTAGCCTTTCTAGAAAAGCGTTTGTGTTTCTTATTTAGAGCAAAGTTTCTTAGAAATGTTTTTTTTTGTTTTTGTGGGCAATATGGTTATCAAATTAAAGCATTAATTAAGGGCAATACATTTATGTAGGATGCTAAATGTTTTAGGTAAAATGTCGTCCAGTTTAGGTGCATCAATCCCTGTTGGATTCTGTCAAATTTCAATCCCTCTTACAAGCTCTAGTACAATCATCAAAAAATCCATGACAAATCATACAATTTACTTTGAGTTTCGGTAATCTGGTTGTACTTGATGGCACTGGATAGGGTGATGACTTAGATTTGAACAAGATCTAGTTTGATAAGATGGCAATTAAACAAATCCTTGAGCAACAACAATTGCTGATCAGAAGAACACCTTGCTATTGTAATGACAGCTCCTTAAAAATTACTAATGACTAAACTAGGAGCAAGCTTTCTCATAAGTAGCAATAGCTCTAGTTTCGTAGGTGTCTTTTGCAACTGTGAGACTTTTGGAGACATGGAGCTATTAACAAAAAAAATTCCATTTTTTGGGGAACAACGTACTATTGATTTGGGGACTTCAGAAAAGCCTTACACGAGGATTTGCTAGTTCTGCTCTTTGGGTGAGTCCAAGGATCACTTCATCCTCCGATACGCAGTCTATGATGAATTTAGAGGAGAGTAATATTGCTTATTCCGAGACACGCTTGCTACATTGCACTCACTCATAGCATAAGAGAATCAATGACGAGTGGCACTTAAGGTACAGGAGATGTTCTTACTACGATAGGACCTATGTCAGACAGATCAGCAAAGTTATCCAAATCCATAGCTCCAGATCACATCCTTCTTTTCTAGGGGAAGACCATCGACGAATACAGAGTCAGCCGATGATGATGATGACGATGATAACGATGGCACACACGCACATACACACAGAGATCACAAACAGTGTATCAGTCATAATCACGTCATAGACGGCCTCCCAGATGCCGTCAACAGCACATTCCAGATCTACCTCCCATTGCAGCTCATATTACATCTCCTCAATGATGATGGCATTATACCATTAAACCATTATTTTCTAGCACCACACATTTCATATACCATTACAAATAGGACATGATGATGGCATTATACCATTAAACCATTATGTTATTTGTCTGGCAGCACACATTTCATATACCATTACGAATAGGACATGATGATGGCATTATACCATTAAACCATTATGGTATTTTTCTAGCAGCACATATGTCATATCTCATTCAATTTAGTGTTAGATTCCATAGTAGTTATATCTACATGTACTTTTTTCTTTACATGATATAAACAGATTGGCAAGACTTTTAAGGGATAGAAACCATATGAAAAGAGACCTATAAGTAAACAGAAAGGGTTGTTGGTAAGATAGCGAGGACTGAGAGAAAGGCTAAAAGATGGAGACTCTGTTAGGTAGTTCACAGCACACCACCCACCGTGTGGAAAATATTCCAAGATGAACCTTGGAACCTGCAGTAGGCCCTTTGCTTTACCCTCATATCTCTGCATGAAAACAAGGAGGTTCCCTCGATCAATGAAATCTAACCATCTACTAGAGCTGATGAGTGGATACCATTCCAGCTACAAAATTCTACCGTATTGTATGTGAATGGGGAATTGAGAAGTTCCTATATGCCCCAAATTCCTATGTTTCCATGGACTGCAATGATATTTCTATGGGAATCCTACCTTGTCTTGGAAAATGATCTATCTATCAAGGTGCTCCCACATGTCCCAAGGGCCCCAACTTGCTAACTTGCTCTCCATGAAAAAATGCCTGCTCAGCATCACTTCGCCACCTGAATTAAGTGAGCACATCCATGAACACACGTGTACCTCTCAGTCCAGCCCTCTTTTGCTGTCAGTCCTCCCATGGTATTATCCTTCTTAGACCTCCATGCCTTATCCGTATTAGAATTGAAGGTTAGTGTAATTTTATGGAAGTGTCATGCCTCCTCCACAGCAAGGCTTTAGTAGTCAGCCTAGTGAGAGACAGACACGGGCATCTTGAAGTGCTTAAACATTATACAACTTTTAGAGACTTTAATATGCAAAAATCATGAACCTACAGCTTTATGCAGTTTTTCTATCTCATATGAGTATCTTAAGAAAGCTCCAGACAAGATGCTGTCCACTTTGATCATTATCCCATCATTAATAGAAGAACACACTTACCTGATACTTACTTGCAGCGAGATCCGAGAAAACCTCTTTGGTCAACTCCGCCAAGAATCGACCTGATTGATAACCAAAAGAGGTGGGCATCAGAAATGGATCTTAGGTTTAATTGGTATTAAAAACAACATTGCAAATCAAAAGCATCAAAGGCCAATTGCCAAGAAGCACTGAAACAGTATTTGCCCGTTGATTATGAATGACGCTAGTAAATGGAAAACTGACAGAAAACTCAAGATATGAAGACCAAATCCAAGGTTAGGAACATTAAGACCAGCTGTTTCTAGAAAGGCAAGTAGCAAGGGGTAAGTTGAGACACCAGACACCTGGTGAAGAATGTAAATGAGCTGACAAAAGAACAGGTTAGTTAACTTATTATATTTTGTTTCAAAGCCAGATATGCACTCAAACAGATGTACACTATACGAGATACCTAAAAGTGACTCTGGAGCTTTAAGGAGTGTTGGCAGCTTCTCTGCCTTGGAATCTGTTTACTAGGATACTTTTTGTTACTTCTTCTTCTGCCTATCAGCAGAGACGATGGGCTCTTGCTTACATTTGTTCTTTTTGGTTAAAGCCCAAAATCAGGCTGAAGGGACGGATTATCTTTGTAGTTCTAATGTCCTGCCTGTCAGAGGACATCCATATGGGTCTCTCTTGAACTGAATGCACATGCATAATCAACCAAAAATGCAAGCCAATGCGTTCAACAAATGATCTACATTACTGCTCAGTTGAACAACAATGGATTCCTACTTCTACTTTGCTGTAAAATGAACTTAAATCAAATCCTAAACACTACTACACTTGCATAAATTGACAAAACAAGAAACAAGAACTAATCTACAGCATGTTAGAAGTTCAAGAATCAAGACACCAACCAGTCTTTTGATTCTTGGACATCCCAAGAACATCAAGAACTAGAATGTTGGAGGATATGCAAGATTTATACCACATTTCTAGCCTGTTTAGTTTACTTGAATGCTGGTTCCTACATTAATCCACAAACAAGAAAAGGAAACTAATCCACTCTAGGAAAGCAACAAATCTAATCCACTCTACAATCCACAACCACACACAAAGGAGGGAAGGGCAAGATCATGAATGCATCACTCAAGAAACAAGCATGATCAAGGAGCTCAATGGATGCACCAAACTCGTGAAGGCTCTTCTCATTTCAGCATGGAGTAGATACAATACACAAAAAGCTCCTCTTCACAAAGAGGGAGTCTCTTAAATAAGCAAGAGAGCTTCTTAGGTGGCATCCTAGTGAAATTTCCACATTTCACAAATTACAAGTGGAATAATGCTCTCCACTAGAGGTCACCACCAAAAGGTGGCTCACTCTACTTTCTTTTAAGAGGGGTCTACTTGCATTTATTACATTTGCCTCGAAATACTAGTTCCTACATGGTCATTCCATCTTTCGGAATTCACCACGAGGTTTACACAGTTCTTGCTTGCCATTCCTAACTAGCATTTCTCGGCTCTCATACTCGGCTCTCGGTCTTCGTTCGTCTCGTCTCCTCATAGACCTCCTCAGTCTAAGGTGGGAGGTGCTCTTGAGTTGCTTTGTCCGAGTATCTTGGGGATTCGTCAGAATCAGCCAACGAGGAGAACGGATTCTAGTTATTAACTGAAAGACCCCTAGTTGTGATGAAGGAATGTCATAAACTTTGTAGAACATCCATTACAAAAAAGCTGACAAACTGTAATTGTAGGCCACAAATTGCAGTCCATTATCTTCCAATGTTTCCTTAGCAATGCGCTTCACATTGCAATAAAGATCAATTGCTCCCACTTTTTCAAAGAAAACAGATAATCTGCAAAAGATTTCTGGGCTGTATCTACATGTTCAATGATGATGGAGCTATATAGCAACTTTTGATCTAATTAGTGCCAAAATTCAGGAAGTTACATTCTGAGAAGTGCTGAGAAGCTTGAGCTTGATATGATTTCCAGCTTGATACATAGTCACATTTTGGGAGAACTGATCTCATGAGTCTTTCAGCATGTGTTTGCTTTATTTCTCTGTTTCTCAGTCTCCCTAGATACATCTCATCCAAATAAGTGGTTGGAATGATGCTACTTGAGAAAGAGTTCTAAGCAAGCTTTCGTTTATTTCTAGGTTACGTTTTGCATCCTCTACACAAATCTGCTCCTTATGAACCGTTATGATACTACAGGTCCACAAGAAGTTGCCAACAGGAGTTACACACTTCTGGCTGTACAAACAAAGGAGGGTATGCACTAGATATTGCATACTCATTATTTCAAAGCATTTTCTCAATTATAATAGTAGGTTCCTGAATATTTGATACAATATTTTCAAAAATCAATATAGTTGCAATAAGAAGCCATAAAGTCACAAAAAGAAATCTCAAAATGTCAACACAGGATCCCCACTCAGTTCGTAAGATATCATCAACCAAACATGATACCTTGAATAAGATTATCTTGCTTCAAGAAGATTTCTCGTAACCTGCTTTGCCCACATGGATTGTACTTCAAGTTGAACTTATCAAAGCGATGAAATGTGTTCTTGTCAGCATGAACATCAAGTAGATCGACATTAAGGTCATACCTGCAAGTGAGAAAAGGCATATTCTAATTGTCATTTAACTGGTGTTCCAATTAGCCAAAGCAAACCAGCAAGGATGTACACAAGCATAATGAACTTTCAATAATCAATAGCTATGTTGTTAAACAGAGTCTCGGAAAGGTGAAAGAGGGCAAACCCAGTCAAGTCCAAGCTCTCAAACACTTCTCGAAGTGTAAGGTACTTCCCATCACGAAATATCACCAGCTGGGAAAAAGAGCAATATTACTTGCACCAAATGTCAAATCTAGGGCAATAGTTGAACCCAAAAAAGACAACATACAATCTTTGTATTCTCGAATTATTTTACCACAATACTCTTACACCATAACGACCATGCTTAGGATCTACACATCCACAAAATACTAATCATTAACACCCTCTATAGAAAATTCTCCTCAGGAGTGATATCATAACAGTAAACTGGTTAGATCTGAAAAGGTTTTCAGTTTAACCCAACGTACATACCTCATCAGGTTCTTTTCGTAACTTGGACTTGATAAATCGAAGAAGATGCTTTTGGTTCATACAGGAAGAATGATGAACATGTGTATCTACTTTTCTCACATTATAGAAATCGCGGTGTGGAGCACTCTTTTGAGCGAGAAACTCTCTATCTGCATTGAGCATAAGGTGAAGACTGAATTTCTGCAGGAAAAAATACCACAGACAAGTTAGAGAACAAATCCACTTACTATTCTCTTACAGATTGCCATGTGCAATCAAGATATGCTTGATAGATGAACATCTTTTGTATTGGTGAGTACTTGAAGGAAGATCTATGATGGAGATGCCAAATGTATCAAGTAAGCGAGAGGCCTAGGAAAACCATGAAAAACAATAACCCTAGCCATGGAGATGCTAAGAGGAGGTAAGTGTTGACTAAGAGAGAGCTTTAATTAGTTGCTTTGACAAAATAAGTATGTCGAAGTGCGTTATATCTAATGGTAGCATAAGTCTGTCTTCAAGAAACAATAGATCACCTATGATAACAAAAGACCGATCTCTACAAATAAAACAAGCTATGTTGCTTATCAACATGACTATTGCCTTTGAAGCGGTCAAGCTTACTCTTAGATTAACGTATGTCATAATCATATACAATCTCTTGAAATACTCACAGAATAGGAATGAAGTGGGTAACGGTAGGGTCAAATCAAGGTAAGGCCATCTGTTGCCAGGACATCATTGTTGATGTAGACGTGGATATTGTCTACATCCTAGCACACAGGAACAATATGTACTAGCCATGTCATGCTTGTGGAATCTCGGCTCATTGACCACTAATAGATCTAAGACTAGACTCAATCTCCTATGTCCAAAATTATTAAGTGGACCACATCTATCGCCTAAATCTCTATGAGCATGCGAAGCACTGTCTGTGCTAGAGCAGGTCACGTATATATTGAGGCAAGATTACGTAGGAGAAGATAGATCTCAACTTGAGGTGCCAGACAGGAAAGAGTGAGTGAAAGATCTCCTAATATTAGTGTTTGCCAAGCATTGAAACATATAACGCTTCTCACTCTCCACCTCAGACATATATAGAGTTAAGATTGTCCGTTTAAGTAATGCATGTCTCGATATCTAGTCAATGTCAGATGATCCTAAGTTTGGCTCTGTGAGAGCCTAGCTCTAAGATAGTCATGAAACTCAACGATGTCCTCAATTCTATAGTGCAACAAGTTCTCTAAGTGTAAATCCATCATGGGTCCCCCCACACTGGTCTGACATATGAGGCATAAACATGTTGTCAGAGTGCACGGTGATCTTATTGCGGAGAAACTATAAGACAACCCAAAGATGACACAGCCATAAGCTTGAGCAAACCATGTCACATGCTATCCCAATTGTAACTAAGTTGTAAGTGCATAGTACATCACATGTGGAAGAGAATCCTAGTACCTATATCCTTGAACAGAAGAGGAGCAACCGAAACAGCTCTTCCAGCCTTAAAGAGGGGAGAGAGAAGTCTGCTACCATGATATGGTGCCCAACTAAAGGCTTGCACGAAACATCTACAACAACATGGATATATGTAGTCTTAATACGATGAGCCCTATGTGTACAATCCTACACCATGACATAAATCACCACAAGAGCAAACAATGAATCGAAGAGAGAGCACTTTGCAAAAACATCTAGAAAAATCTAGCCTAAAGCAGTGTCTCTCTAATGTTACTAAAGAAGCACCATCTCCTTCCCTAATCTAGTCACAGTTGAAAAGAGGGCCCAAAAATAAACTCCAAGAGAGATGTACGAGGACACTACTTGCAATCAGAAGATTGGAAGTGAGTAAGGATTTGGATGTTAATTTCATCTTTAAGAAATTGACTACCAAACCTTTCATCTCACAAAAGCCCAAAAATGCACTGATATGCGCAATGGCTCACACCGGCTTGTGGTGTTTTGTAAACATGTAAATAGCAGGTTTGTGGTAACTTGTTGTCATGCTTATATTTGTTATAGGGTATTCGCTCTTAATTTAGAGGCTGCTGGATTGACCTCCTAAAAAGTAGGAGAGTTGACCGATTAACGGGACACGTGTCATACGGCATTGGGACACTTGGTCCAGTGCATGAATGACGCGGGTCGAACGGTCCTCCTACTCGCATGCCAATGTGTCAAGTTATTGCCAAGTGGCAATTGTCGATTGTGCATGGGGTTGCCATGTGTCGATGTTAGGAAAGGGTCAAGGTTAGGTGGGCGCTTGAGGATTATGTAGTAGTGAGCCTAGAGAGAGGCATTCTGGAGGATAATCCATGCAGCAGGTGGTTGGGAGGAGACTTAGCAACAATGCTCCTATGTGTTTATGTTTGTAGCTTGCCATGTACTTTGAAGAGAAATCAATAAATTGGATATTTGGTGCCTACTTTGGGGTGCTTTGAATTCAGATAGCTTTGTGATATTATTTGGTATCAGAGCAATTCCTTTCTAGGATTGTGTGGGGTTTGGCATCACTTTTGTAGTTAGTTAGGGTTTATTGGATGCTAGGTAGGCCAGCACCCTTCTACAAGAGTGTTTCTAAGCATTTTGAGAGCCCTGAAGCTTACAAATTGGAACCCTATTGTGGATTGTTGGTCCTTGGGCAGCCTTTGAGCATCTACTGTTGTCTAGCTTGTCTTTTCTCTTTGCTTTTGTAAAAATCAGCCTTCCTTAGATTTTTTCAAGTGTTTGTAACTTTTTAAATTCTCAGCATTTTTCGAATCTGACAGTTGCTATAGTCTTCTAGTGGTTGGTCGTTGGTGGAATAGAGCTTATCAAATTTCTATTCTATGTTTTCCTCATGTTTTTGGAATTTCAAACGCTTGTTTGCTAGTCTTTCAAGGAAAAGAGTTTGTGAGTTGCCATATTTCGGCTGTAAAGGATCTATACTATCCAGTTCTTTCAGGAATTCAAGGTAGTCCCTATGTGTAGCTTGTTTGGGGTGAAAAAAAGCTTATTTGTGCTTTGTTTCAAGTGCTTTAGTTGTTGGTTTTTTGCATAATTTTGCAAGTTGCTTTGTGTTTCTTGGCTAGTTTTTGTATGGCATCTTCTAGTGATACTAGTAACTACACATGATTCTCAGAGGATCGATGGACTTTTTGCCAAAGTTGATGGCATGGAGCTGATGTTAAAGCAGATCTTAGAACAATTGAAGCCTAGCCATGCACCTAAAAGAGTAAGTGCTATTAAGGGCTTGAAACCTCCAAAGTTTGCAGGTGCAGTAGCAGTAAGAACCACAGATGCAGTGGAAAATTGGCTACATAAATGGGAAAAGGCCTTTGGAATGTGTGATGAGTCAGCGATGATTGCTGAAGCTACCTATGGGTTACAGGAATCGGCACAACGATGGTGGAGAAAAGTTGAGAAAGATGGCCTTGTACCGTCAGTTCATTCATTCATTAGTTTATCAATTCCTTTTAAGACGTTTATATGCTCCCTTGTTATCTCACATACTAAAAGTGTACTTTTCAATCTTATGTAGCATGTACCTATTGGTACCCTAAAGACATTAATACACTTTGTCTTTCTACTATGGGATTCGAGAGAGATACTATTGGCTCTTTTACAATAAACTAGTTACTTGGCGTTACTTGATATCCCCACATGCCCCATCTCAACTAGCACACTACGCCGTGTTGCCACACCCACGTTCCAATCAACAATCATCTTAACATACACCATCAACACCTTTATCTACTTTGGCCACTATGAGTAACTTGATAGTCTCATTTTATATCAAGAGCTAATATTAAGCTACGTATGGAATAAATTGATTTTCACTTTCAGATTTAATACATGTACTCCATTCTGATTTCATTAGTTAGCTAGTTCTTATTCAGAGTCACTGTATATGCTCCCATGAGTGGTAGCACGTTTGATATCTACTTTCAGTATTAAGTAACTTCTGCACCTAAAAGAAATCAATCAAGCTTTCTTTCGTCCCAACTATCACGTATGTTGGATTACTCGATCTAATTGGGCCAACCTTGATCCAGATCACTATTTTGTCATGTTTGATAATCTACAACACCTAAATCTGATGAGTAGAAGTTCATTATCTGGCTTTTTGTACTTTTCTACATTATTTTCTAAAAGTTTTTGGACCTTTTGGCCTTTTTATAGTAGGACGCTTCTAGTTCATTTTATAGCTCATGAATTTGATAAGCATGAGTTCGTTTTTTTCATTTTCCAATTTTCACTAGTTTTCATGACTTCCTCTTTCTCATATGACATTGGTCCAGTTTGAGAGAGGCTGTACTTTAAATCAAGTTTTTGATCCTTCTACCAGATGCCAGCTCTTTGCTACACGGGTGTCTCCAGTAGTCATGTATGGTTCTGAGATTTGGCTACCGGGTCTTTCTCTCCAGGATTGGGCAGCTATTTCCCGTATTCCGACGAATATGTTGTCACGCATGATTCGGGCCAAGTCAACTACGCCACATGATATTCTTTGCGCGCAGTTTGCCACCCCTCCCATCATTCTCGAGGGGTTTTTTCATATCATACACCTTCTTCAGCGCATTCAGCATATTCACTCTTCCCACCCAGATAGATATATTGCAGCCGCGCTTTGCTCTTCTTCTGCTCTTGCTACTTCCAATACCAAGATTTCATGGTATCAGCAGGTGGTGGATTTACTACGTTCTTTGGACATCTTTGTCACGAACCTTCCATCGGGCACTAATCGGTATATTCGCCACTAGCTCTTTCGCCATTACATACAACACACATGGGGACCCAACTCAGCTTCTCGACCACGCCACATTTATTACCAGACACACTTTGCTTCCCTTGATCCAGCTGATTTACCTCTGCTCCCGCTATATCTCTCACAGTCACTCTCATACGACTTCCATTACCGCATTGGATAGCTACGCACCTCTTCCCATGAGCTTGTTGTTGAGACTGGTCGCTGCTGGTATATCCCGCATGAGCACAGATTATGGCACCTCTGTTCTATCCGCGAGTTTGAAGATGAGGCACACTTCTTACTTCGATGCCCAGTTTATTATAAGATCCGTGGTCGATATTATTGTCTTTATCGGGATGGTCCGCATATGTAGGAAATAGACACCTTAGGATCCAAGATCTTAACTATTCAATCACACAAAGCATTCTCAAAAGAAAGAGAGAGATAGCTAGAAACCCTCTTGTAGAAACTTGTGGACAACCAAGGAGAATAGTCAGTACTGCTTACAAAAGTGTATCATACAAATGGGATGCACACATATACATAGTCCAAGATGTCTAACTTCATGACTATTGGCTATCCAACTACTTGACTATTGACTATCCAGCCTTTCTATAAGTTACATAGAAAGAATAAGGTACCTCCAATATGTCAAGTTGGGGTACTTAATGTCACTATTAGGCCTAGTGGACCCACGAGTCCCTACCAGGTTAATTTCATACTAACTTAGCTAACTCTAAGTTTAGTAGCCCTAATATAATAAATGACCATGGTTACACAACTCTCAACCTTTTGGGTCCCTCAAAGTAACATATGGTAATGTAAAAAATTCCATTTGCATTCCAACAACATACACTTACCAGTTTTTTCTCTTATCCTGATGCTTGGTGTTTGGGGCTTCTTATCCGTGGAATGCTTTTACTTCATCAATCACTTTTGCCTCCGCACGATCATATGGGCATAGACTCTCAACAGTTGCTAGTTACGGGATACTTTCAGACCCGAGCCCTTGATGAGGATTCGGATGATGATATTGACATACCTGTCCCACCATGGAAGAAAACCTGTCACAGTTGCAAACAGCCAGTACAGCCTTCATCTCGACGTACCGTTCAGCGGACACTTCAGGCCTATTTTACTTGATCTCTCTTCTTCACCTGACCCTGGTTGTGGGCATCCCTGCTTTCTCCTAGTCATCAGTCCTACCTGGCCCGGGTTGTGGCGTTTTATTGTTTGTACAGTTTTCTTTAGTCTGCACATTGACGATGCTCCCATGCATCTTTGTACATATGTATGTGTCTTATGCACCTAGGGGTGCCTTCAAGACGTTAAAAGCTTTCTTTCTTTCTTTCATACTTTCTTTCGTCAATTTTTGACAATTTTGGATCGTTGTTCTTCCTACATCATGGAACTTAAAATGCACTTCATAACCTTTCAAATTGATTTCTAGAAGCCAAGAAACTGTAGATCCAGAAACATCCAAAAACTATAGATTTTCAAAAAAACGAATACGAGATCATAATTTCATTTATTATTGGTCCCATTAATAAGCTCCTTGACCACAATAAGTTGCTTATTGGAACACGTTGGATTACAACCCTCTAGTAGCTCTAAGGTTTTGGATAAGGTTGGGTGATCTTAACCTTGAACCTAATGGGATCTTCGCGGAAGGTTGCCTTCAGGGCTTCCAAACTAGTCTAAATGCAGTAACTCATAGGACATGTACGGTTGGTTGATTCTATTGATCTTGGTCTTCAGTGAATTTAAATGGTTGATGGTTGGTGGATCATCGATGGTTCACGGCTCCTAGATAATTTTTCCAACAACTTAATTAGCATTCTAAAGAAACTAAAAACTCAAATAAGCCCTAAGTTAATCAAAAAAATGATTCACGTCCTTGGAAACAAATACAAACTGATGTTATTCTTCAAATCCATTTTATTAACCAACTGGCTACCTATATATTAAAAAGAAAAATGGTCTCCAATGCGTTCATCGCATACCTTCTACGTTCCTTTAAATCATAAAGAGAAGATTTCATCTTTCAATTCTCCTACACAAGGGCACTTTCCCATTGAACCTTGGTCATACTTCTAGATTGGGAGTGCCTAAGACTTGAAAAAGTATCTTCACACTAAAATTCAAACCTATTCACCTATTCATGCTCCCTCCATAATACATCTGCTATACAAATATCAACTTCCCCCCCTTAATCATGAGGCTAGATTTGTCATCATAACAAGAACAGTGTTCAAAGTTTTCCAAGCAAACACTAACTAGACATCCAAGAAGGTGTGAGCATAGAAAAAATTGTGTACATACCTGTTCAAGGAGACGAAGACGATGATGGGTAAGAGTTCGAACATTTCCTAAGGAGATAATCCTAAGAATCCTATGCATGTCGGTGAAGAACATCGTGGCATCAGCAACAGGAAACAATTCTTCCTTTGCTGAGCAAGAAATGAATCACAAAAGTAATGTTTCATCGGTAGAACTTAGGACTTATGCAAGGACATCCTCTCTCCCTCCAAAACAGGCCACCAAAGTGCGTATACATATTATTGAAAATTGAAATAATAAAAATAATTGTCAAAGTTGGACATAAGGAATTTCAGAATACAAGAAATGTAAGAAAACATGAATGCTAATAAAGATAGTACAAAAAATGACAACTTAAAATGATTTTATATATAGCTTCAAATCAAGCACAACCTCTCAAGAAATCTTCTTTAACTGTCAAGACTATCAAGCCAAGGAAATGGCGTTTCAGTGATGACAAAATGATTTTTAAAATATTTTTCATTAATATGAAGGAAAGCTACATATCTTTGTCAATTAGTTAAGTTACACTTCCCTCTCAAGTGAGCTCACTCAAGCCAAGATATGGCTAATAATGAACAAGCTCCTAGGAAGGAGGAACTATGAATTGCAAATGAGCAATAAAAAGGTCAATGGTTTGCTCAAAAAACTGTAATGAAAACTTCGGTTACTTATAAACAAAACATTCAGGGAAGAAAAAAAGACTTTAAACCACTTAAAGCTAAAATAGCTAAAAAGAGCAAACTTTTGAAAATAAAAAAGGATAGAGTCTTTCCATTTTTACCCTAGTGATGAATTAAGAAGAAGCATGGACCAAAAAAACACAATTTTCAAAATGTCATGAATAATATTTTTGCGTGTCAACTTCTCATCACTCATCAATGTTTTACTAAGTGATCCCAATGTACTTTTGTTGTTGTTACACATGAAGTCTTGGAATTTCTTCTCTGTAATGGTACTAATTTCCCTAATTCTTGCTAAAGTACAAGCTATCGTTCAATGCCCCACTCGTACTAATGTTCATATTGTTAATAAGTTTTTGGGTCTTGCCACTTATGTAAATCCGTACCTTTCCTACTATTGCCCATCTTTATACAAGGGTATTAAATTTCATTGTGGGAATTAGTTCTAGCCAAGTCTCTTCTCTGTCACAACTTTTGGGCTCCTTATATCTTGAGGGGTTTGTTAGAATTAATGTTCACATTGTTACCCCTAATGTTGTCATCTAGGACTGATTAGGATTATTGGGCCATGCCTGCATGCTGACACTAGGGGCCTTTACCTATATTTACTAAAGTCAAGTTAGAATTTAGTTAGACTCAAGTTCGAGATTCTAGTGCTTGATTTGGAGCACAAAATTTGCTATACATAGGTGTTGGGTGTTGTTTCCTTATATAGAGGAGTCAATTAGGCAATTGCTTTAAGGTTGCTTTTAGATTTGTTTTTGGCATAGACTATTGTCTATAGTATGTTGTGCACCCTAGTCCATTTGCAATGGGACATAGTTGGAGTACCTCTTATCATCATTGCTTGATCGTTGTTAATTGTGCAATGATCGTTCTTAGTTGTGTTCTCTTTCATGTGTATGGCTATTGTCTAACAACAATAGGAATCTTGTCTTGGGTTACTTGTATGAGCAAGTCGATTTTCTAATAGGGTCTACTCACACGTTGCTTACAAAAATACATAGCTAGCCTATTTGCATCAATCATGGCTTTTCGTTTGTCTATCAGAGATTATGACAATAGGTGGTTTTTGTAGGAAATTTTCTCTCATGGTCTCTAGTGTACTGTTCAAGTGGCAGGTTTGGTCTATCTTATTTGCTTTGCATATGTTTGCTAGCATGGTGAAATCTACTCCTACATTCAAATGAAACTCTTGCTTTATTAGTGTTGCATAGGACCTCATTATTTGTAGCGGCTCTCTTGAATATACATTTCAGGTCAGACAGGTTGGTGTGATGCTTCCCTTTTACATCTGAGCTAAGGCATCATACCTTCTTTCCATTGGGCTCCTAGAGGCTTTATGTAGCATTGTTGCTTGATTGATTGATGCCTTGCTATGATTGCTTCCCTTGGGGTTGTGCCACAAAGACACCTTCTGCATCGTAATCCATACTGCTAATTTGGCTCCGTACAATGCTTGTTTCACAAGGTTTGACTATCTTTTTCCTGATTATCCTAAGGGCGAGGCTTATAATGGCTCTGAGCTTTATTTCCATATTCTTGATCAGATGCATGTTTCTTCCTTCTGCTACATGGCCCACTTGTCCTTTTGATCCCTGCCACATCCACCCTAGCGTTTGTGTTGCTCAGAATCACTTTCTTGCATTAGTTGATAGTGGCAGCACACATTCTTTTACCTGCAGCTATGTTTTATCATGCTTACCAACCATTCCAGAACCGAGTTCATGTACCTTGTGCTGAGATCACCAATTCTCATCTTGTCCAAGGTCAAAGATTTCATGGGTCATACTAATATTTATGTACAACCTATTGCCCGACATGACATGATCTTTCGTACCAATTGGTTTGCTTTATTGGGATATTTTACTTCAAGCCTATGGTGTCTATACTTGTCAATCACTTGTAATAGCCTCCACTCCCCACTTCAGAGGATTAATCCTCAGTAGGTCTCTTGGATTGTAGATGGTACTTCTACTTCTTACTATGTTGCAACATAGGTCTTTGACAATTGGTGCACATATGCGATTTTGCCTTCTATCTACATGTTTGGAGCAGTTTTTCTCGTGACCTCTATCTTGATGCCTTCACTTAGCATTCTTGGGCCATCTATGCTTCATTTTTGGACCATTTAGGTTGATATGGGCATTTTCTGCTACTTCAGTGTTCTTGGGGTGGGTGCTCCGGATCCTATTACAATTACTTCTGATGTTGTTTTCTCCATGACCAAATTGGAGCAATGCTTTTCGGCAAGGGAGAGCTATGGACTCACGTTGTTATACTCGCCTCGCCTTGCTCTTTCTATTCATATGTCATTCTTTTTATTCATATGCCGGCCTCAGGCTTTTTTTATTCATGACTAGAGATACTCATCATTCAATTTTGGATAAAGGTATCGCTTGAGCTCTTCATGGGGGAACTCATGGCTATTGCTTGTAGCTATTGATCATATATAATGTCCTTCAGTCTTCTTTGTAGGTATTGTTGCCTCATTTATGGTCTTTTATGCTTCATTGATAACAAAATCTGTGGATTGTGTTCAAAACTAGTACAGTCAAAAGGATGAAACAAACTCGGAAATTTATGATATACCTTGATACTCTAACGTTCTTTCAAAACTTGACGAAAGAGATTACAACATCTTTGATAACTTTCTAGACAAACAACCATTTGACCAAGTCCAAAGCTTTTTGCTCTCCCACGAAGCCTAAATAAAGATCATCATGCATCTCTTGAATGATCTTACTCTTTAAACAAGGATCATTAGGATTAAATATCCTCTAGTCTAGACTTCCCTCAAATGCATCGAATGTTCTCCCTTGTCTCACTATACACAAGAATACTATTTAGGAGTATGTCTATAGATAGGTCTAAATATCAATGGTTCATCATCTAAGTGTCTATCAGCTTGATTTGTATTGCATGGATGTGTCTCCCTTATTCTAATATTGTGTTGCTCACAAGTGATGTTTGCAGTCATGTATGTGAGTGCATGGGTATCCTGTACTCAACATGCATCTGGTGATTTCAACTTGCATGCATCCATGGCTAGGTGATTAGAGTTACATCATAATTTGTTTGATTTACTATTTGCCAAAACGGTATTTGTGCTCTATATAATTTTGAGTGGTTATGTAAAGTTATCCTCCGAGTCTCAATAGCTAATAACACTTGGTCAAAATTTTGTGAAGTGGCTTTGGTATGAAATCAATCTGATTGTCATAGAACCTAGAGTAGTTTAGTAGTGGTCATAAAGGCAGAATAAATTCGCATTTTCTAAAAAATAGAACAAAGGCGATGGTTACATCGTAACAAAAGTATAGCATTACCTTCTCCATCTGGATAGACATGGATGACGCCATCCTCCATCCGACAAACATGCTGAAAGAAAAACAAGCAAATATTCAACAAAAAAATACATAACGTCACTCAACATCAACTACAGTAACCATATATCTATATCTAGTTTTAGATCCTAAGCTGTGCAGTGAGACTCTAAAACTGAACTACCTAGTTCTAAGTTAGATAAACTTATTAATGTAGTTTCTAGAATAATACAAAACATGAATGACAATTGCGTATAGTTATTAACTCCACGAAAGATCTCTCAATTCATCAAGTCCGCCATGCAAAATACAATAGTATAAACATCATCAACAACCAAAAGTAAGTTGAAGTCACATGCATACAGACATGTCCATAACTTTTTCTTAGGTATCATGGATAGAAAACACTTGTATCATCTATTGATCCTCCAAAGTCGAAGAGTATGACTCAACAATGATAAATTTCTTCAACAAAACTTGCCAAATATTATACTTGTAGTTTCTCCTACTTCACATAAATAAATTCTATTTGTAACCTTTAGCACATGCCATGGCAAAAGTTGCCTCGAGATGGGCATACAAGATAAATTCACATATTAAAGGTCTCACGTGAGATAAACACTCAAGGTTGGAGAAATTTCGTCACTGGAAGCCACTACTAGCTAAAGCCTTTACAAAAAACACGTACGTTCCATACTATGAAACATTCAAAAAGGCTTGAAAGTTTTTTGAAGGGTCCTTATTAGGGCTACACTTGTGCAATCTTTTGAGAGAGAACAGATTTTGGAGAGAACGACCCTTTAAACTCTGTTTAAGTGTATGAAGGCTTGAGACAAACATAGCGACAGGCTGGAAGAGAGTGTGAGCACCTGACAACCATTTTGGTGATTGTAGAGAGAGAAACAACAATCATATTTTTTGGGCAGTCTGTAGGCTAATTTTATTTCCTTGCATCATGTGGAGGCTATAGGCAACCATTTCCAACAGCCTCAACTGCTAAGATTCTCTACACTGGTGCCGGCTACATTGTCTTATAGCTATTTTGCATAAGTATGAGGTGGTTGGAGAGTTGTCAGCAAATTTGAAAAGATCTTGCTTCGCTGTGTGCACCAGGGTTTAGAGCTTCCTTCAAAGTTTTTATCTCGACTCTCATCACTTTGGTGCTTTGTCATTTCAATCGAGTCTAGACAAGGTATGTGGGAGGAGGTAGAACAATTGGATGGAGAGGACGTGCCATGTTCTGAAATAGGAGCATGGAGATGGCGTCACCTCTATTGGGGCACAACACTCACCACTCCTGGTGTAGCACCCAGCACTCGTACATTTGTGGGGCCCTCTATGCCATCAATAGTAAGGTCTTCTCAACCTGATTTGGCAGTAGTGGGCCCCTCCAAAGCTTCTCCATCATGTACAGGGCCATCCAAACTTGTATAGGATGCTTCGTGTGCAGGGACTTCCAAGGCACATGCAATAGCTACTTCTGAGAGAGAGGGAGTTGAGCTACCAAAGAGACATACATTGGAAGAAGGGTAGATGCTCACTCATGTTGGATTATTCTACTATCGGGAGTGATTCATCCGAATAATCGATCTTTAGCCTATATCCATTTCATTTATTCAGTTCTACAGTTTTATACGTGTTTCTACACAATTAGCAGAAATACTCAGGAATTGCTCAACAGGTGGCACCGACATATCGGAGCGACTTTGCCAACACCGATATATTGGACAACTTAGACGACTTATCGAAGTCAGACAGTTATTGTTTCCACTTGTTATGAAGCTTACGGCTTGCCCTAACCATTTTGCAAGTAAATTTCTGGGAAGGCCTTACTGAATGGATGACAGCACATTGGGTAGCTGTCAATTGCGACCTACAACCTAAGCTTAAAATGTTTTAGTATAAGTAGCTGATCAATATAAAAGAATAAAAGAGCAGAGTAAAGCAGAGAAGGACTCGTAGAGTTCTATTAAGTGTTCTGTTTTTTAGTATTGCTAGCGCTTACTGCTTATCAGTGGAAGTGCATCAGACAGAGTTATCAATTGCTCAGAGATAGTTTAGAGAACGTGGATTTGTCCGCTATTGTTTTGTGCCCATCATCATCTAACTTTGTACATGCTACTTACTGAATCAATCCATCTTTTTATTGCATTCAGTATCATGCCAGATTGTATGCATGCTTCTCTGTAGTTATCAATAACCGATAAATCTCTTACTGTTTTGTCTGTTGCTGCAATATTCTTCACTCTGTAATTGTTTGGCTATGAAATCGCTTTAGCGCTAATGATTCCAAGGTTAGTTGCTAAAAGATCAAACGTGACAATGGTCATAATAGCTTTGTTTAATTTTAAATAGGCATAGTCATGCATCGGTAGAAGGATCATTCTGCTGCACTCAATATTTCGTCTTTCCATTTGACTTAATCACTATCGATTCCTATTTCCTTCTTCCAACATGGTATCAGAGCAATACTATTAGATATCCTTCATGGTATTATAGTTCTAATATTTGAAACTTTTCATAGTATCAGAGCAATACCTATTATCAAAGCACACTTGCTCTTAATCTTCAAGAGGGTGGTATCAAATTTCAGTATCAGATAATTGATTTCCAATTGTAGCGTCACGCGGTTTCATTCTTAAGTCATCGATTTATCGACAAACTAACTTCCAGATGGATTCTCAAAACAAAGCCGGTCTCATCGTAGACAAGCTTAATGGATCCAATTACTATTTGTGGAAATTTAAGATGAAGACCTTGCTAATCGCCAACGAGTTGTGGGATGTTGTCACAGGTGACGAACTGAAGCTTGAAGACGACACAACTGACTCAAAGTGGAAATCGAAGGATGCTAAAGCTTTTGCGCTTATCATACTCAATATATCAAATACTCAGATTGGCCACGTATCTGAACCTCAAACTTCGAAAGAAGTATGGGACATCCTGAGCTCACTATATGATGTGAGGGACGTGACTTCCAAGTTGCATCTCAGAAGAAAATTCTTCACACTCAAGATGTCGAATAGTGATTCACTTCAGAATCACGTTAACCAGTTTAAGAATCTCTTGCAGCAGATGGCAGCTTTCAAATCATCCATCGACGATCAAGACGCAATTATGACATTGCTATCAAGCTTGCCCTCTACATATGAAAACTGGGTGATGATCATATCGACACACTTAGATTTAACTCTCACTAGAGTTATCATTATGTTGTTGCAGGAAGAGAATCGAAGAAGTCAAGACGCCTCTTTGACTTTATCATCTCATGCTCTATATGTCAACAAAGGCTCAAAGCGACAGAAGAAGAAAAGCTCTAAGCAGTCCGCATCGATTCAGAAGCTAACACAGAGTCAAGAGCAATTATCAAATCCACAGTCGAAGAAGAAGATGTTTTGTAAGTATTGCAAACGCACTAATCATGAGATCCAGAATTGCAGGATTCTAAAAGCAAAGAACGCCAATATGCAACCAGATCAACAGGCGAATGCAATCGCAATATCATCTCAATCTCCTACAATCGACATGGACGAAGGAGCGTTTATGGTCAAAGACCAAAAGGGGCACATCGATAATCTCGGTTTCTGGATTCAGGAGCTACCAGTCATCATGAGCATTTTCACTCCTATACCACTTACAGTACAAAGAAATTTGTTCATCTTGGCGATGATAGTACACGCACTATCAAAGGTGAAGGCACTGTAAGATTGAAGTTCCAGCATAATCAAATCAAACTATTATCAAATGTTTTGTATGTACCTAATCTCTCTATGAATCTGTTATCAGTAAGTAGAATTACTGATTTGGGTCATAGGATAGAGTTTGAATCTGATCAGTGCCAAATTATCAATAGGACAAGTGAGATTCTCGCACTCGGCAAGTGAAGCTATTTCCACTGCAACTTTTATCCAGAATAGATGCCCGATTAAAGGTCTCTCAGACAAAACACCTTATGGAGTTTGGACAGGCTTCAAACCATCAATATCAAACCTACGCATTTTTGGATTCATCGCTTATGCGTAGATACTACAAGATATCAGGAAGAAGCTCGACTTCCACATATCAAATCTCTTATCATTAGCTACACTTCTTTAGATAAAGCTTATAAGTTGTATGATCCTGTCGAGTCAAAGATCAGTTCATTGACCTCAAAGGTAAGGGCAACGCTCATATAGTTGACCTATCAAATATTCCCGAACTATTGAAAATCATCGTTCCCCAGTCGACTAATCCTATTGACGGTCCTAGCTCGTCTATTTCAGACGAACAACTTATCAATAGCGAATCCGAAGAAGATGATATTGCAACTCAAGAACTATAGCATAATGAAAATAATCAACTTTGCTCATCTTCCAGAAGATCGAAAAGAGAACGCAGACCACCTTTAAGGTATATTGATGAAACTGCAGCCTATCTTGTTCAAGAGCCGACTACTATCCAAGAGGCAGTTAGTCAGCAACCAGATTCCGATCTTTGGAAAGAAGCTATGGATAGAGAGTATTCATCTCTCATCAAGAACCAAACTTGGACTATTCTTGAATTATTGTGCGAGAGGATTTTCGCAGATACATAATGTCGACTACGCTGAGACTTTCAGTCCAGTGGTTAAACATTCTTCAATCAGGGGACCTTGTTGATTTTATTACAGGCAGAGATATATTATTCTTCATGGAGACACACGAGATCCCGGAGCAAGGACTTCCTTCATTTCCTAGATATAGATGGGACTCAGTAAGGACTCACATTGTGGGTCAGGATATTGGCTTGGATAGAGATCTTTTTATTGCAGCATGTTACTTTCCACCAGAGTCCTCGTCTTTTGCTGAGGGTATTGGATCTCCGTATCAGGACCTCTCACCAGATATTATCAGATTCTCAGAGGGGGGGCATATTCTCGCTTCACTTTTACACTCCTTTCCTCATGACAAGACCCGATGCACACCTCGACCATTGCACCCTCCTTGGTACGATACCGAGTGCCGTTCTCTTCATCAGTCAGTAACCTACTCACGCATCCATGCCCCACATCTGCGTCGATCTTCCCAATGCTCCTACCATCGTGCTCTGCGCCGTAAGAAGCGTTCCCATGATGATTTTGAAGGGAAACGTCTCATTGACCTTCTTTTCAGCTCTTCTTTGGGTGCTTTTTGGCGCGAGTTCATTCCTCGCTCTCCACCACCTCTCTTGGAGGACCTCCGCATTTGGACTGATTATGCTACTAGCCTGTACACGGTCCCTACCGACTCACCTATTGTTAATGATCAACGAATTTGATAAACTTGGTCAGAAGCAACAGATGCAGCTGGACAAAATGCAGTCTCAGTTCGATGAGAAGATGAAAGCTTTAGGTGCACGTTGAGTGACAAAGCAATCGAAAAGTTTGCTAAAACTTTTCCTAGTCGAGAAAATGTTTGGTGTGCAATCGGTGCAGGCAATCATACCATCAATGAGTGTCCAACAATGAAACGATGAATGACGGATACTCTTTGTCATCTATGCAAGTCTACGAGACACAAAACAACTTTTTGCTCGTTTAATTTTCGGATTATCTAGCAAAGATATGTTAAGCTTCAATATCAGGAACCTACTACCTATAAGGGAACTGATCCTAAGAACCAGGCTCAAACAGCCCGAAGGTTATACTATCGAAGGCAAAAGGAATCATGTATGTAAACTCCACAGAGCACTTTATGGCTTGAAGCAATCTGCTAGAGCATGGTTTCAGAGGATCAACACCTGTCTTATCGGTCACGACTATAAACCAAGCACTTCAGATTCTAATGTCTACTTCAAGATAGTGCAACATTCTTTTATTATTATCACTTTGTATGTGGACGACACACTGCTTTTTAGCAACAATATCGATCTAATAAAAGATGCTAAATCGATGTTGTCATCAGAATTTGACATGACAGATCTGGGCGAAGCTCATTCTTGTCTAGGTATTCAAATCCAAAGAGACAGAAAGCGAAAGTTGATCTACATTACTCAACAAAGATACATTCACAATATGTTAATTAGATATAATCTGATGAATTGCAAGCTAGCTCACTCATCAATGGACCCAGGACTCAAAATGTCCAAGGACCAATGTCCTCAAACAGTCGAAGAGAAGGAGCAAATGCATGAGTTTCCTTATCACTCGATAATAGGATCTCTTATGTACGCAATGATCTGTACCAGACCAGACATAGCTTTTGCAGTCAGACCAATCCTAGCCTTACACATTGGAAAGCTCTTATTAGAGTTATGAGATACATTCGAGCTACTATGGACTTATGCATTTGCTATGGAGCAATCCACAATGACAAACTCAATATTGTTAGTGGTTATTCAGATGCAAGTTGGGCAGGAAATGTAAAAGAAAGAAGGCATTAAGCTAATTTTGCCAGGAAAGAAAATAGAAAGATTATTCATTATGTAACAGTCGCAAGCAAACTTCAATAGCTCTATCTGCTACTAAATCAGAGTATATCGCAGCCTCTCAAGCTACAAAGGAAGCAGTATGGTTGAGAAACTTACTTTCAGATGTTTGTCTGAAACAATATGCTCCGACAACTTTATTTTGTGATAATCAAAGTGCTATTGCTTTATCAACCAACCCTAGATTTCATTCTATGAGTAAGCACATTGAAATTAAGTATCACTATGTCAAAAACAAAGTTCTCGACAAAGAGGTAAACTTGCAATACTGTCGAACGCAAGACATGACAGCTGAGGTGATATTTGTACTAAGGCACTAAGCTGGATGCACACACAAGATTTTGTGCAAAACTAAGTTTGAAGGTCAAGGCATTCATGGATTCAGATTAAGGGGGAGTGTTGAATTATTCTACTATCGGGAGTGATTCACCCTAATAATCAATCTTTATTCTACATCCATTTCATTTATTCAGTTCTACAATTTTATACGTGTTTCTACACAGTCTGCAGAAATACTCGAGAATCGCTCAACAATGCACCGACATATCGAAGCGACTTAGACGACTTATCGAAGTCAGACAGATATTGTTTCCACTTGTTATGAAGCTTACGACTTGCCCTAACTGTTTTGCAAGTAAATTTCCGGGAAGGCCTTACTGAATGGATGACAACGCATTGGCTAGCTGTCAATTGCGACCTACGACCTAATCGGATAAGCTTAAAATGTTTTAGTATAAATTGCTGATCAAAATAGAAGAATAATAGAGAAGAGTAAATCAGAAAAGGACTCGTAGAGTTATATTAAGTGTTCTGTTTTTGAGTATTGTTAGTGCTTGCTGCTTATCAGCGGCGCAAGGTTACAAGCCGATTCAAATCGGGCTGATTCAACGAGTTCGACAAACCGGCCAGGCTGGTAAAAACTGGAAAACGGTTTGAACCCGAAAGAAAAATGTTTTTTTTTGGCTTTTTTTTTTGAATCTGGTTCGAACCGGCTCCGAATGGTTCAAACTGTTTGAACTGTGATTCGTGCAACTATGAGCTACGGAAGTGCATCACACAAAGCTATCAGTTGCCCAGAGATAGTTTAGAGTACACGGTTTCAAATGCTATTGTTTTCTGCTCATCATCATATGACTTTGTACATGCTACTCAATGAATCAATCCATCTTTTTATTCCGTTCAGTATTATGTCAGAATGTATAATGCTTCTCTGTAGTTATCAGTAACTGATAAATTTCTACTGTTTTATCTGTTGCTGCAATATTCTTCACTCTGTAATTGTTTGGCTATGAAATTACTTTAACGCTAATGATTTCAAAGTTAGTTGCTAAAAGATCAAACGTGACGATGGCCGTAATAGCTTTGTTTGATTAATAATAGGCACAGTCATGCATCGGTAGAAGGATCATTTTGCTGCGCTCGATAGTTCGTCTTTCCTTTTGACTTAGTCATTATCGATTCCTATTTCCTTTTTCCAACAACTCACACAAAGGATCCAGATTATGTCCACAAAAGCCTTTTATCTATGGCAAACTAGTCAAAGACAGGGGGCATATAGATCCAGGGATGTGGCAGTGCACACACCATGAGGGAACAGCCTGCTGTCAAGAAGGTTTGCCAGTTATTCTATTTTGGCAACCTCTCTTTTGCATTGGCAAACATTGCTACCTTTAAGGAGATGATGGTAGAGATTGTGGCTTGTGATGTGTCATGGAAGCTCCTCACAACATTCACAGCTGTCGATGAAGAGTCCACGACTTACGCACAACAAGATTACGACATAGTGATTGATTCAAGAGCCACATACTCTGTACATTGTCGAGACATACAGAGCTGCAAGGAGCGCTCTATGTACCCACATTGCGGAGAGACCTACCCTGTGTATCGAGGGTAGCAGATCTTGGAACACGAGTCCTATTCGATGTAAACACATGCAAAATGGTCGAGCACAGATCGAATAAGCTGCTAATTGTCGCATCAAGACCAGGTAACTTGTATCAAGCGAAAATCATCAATAGCTACGATAGTGTACTGAATGCATCCGAAAGTGAGAATCATCTCTGGCAAAAACGCATGTATCATCTAAATATGAGGAGTCGATATGACGAGCAAGAATGAGCTTGTGAATGGTCTTAAAGTTACAAGTCTGCACTCATACTTCTGTGAAGCCTATCAGAAAGGTAAGCAGCATCAAAATCCATTTGTATATGAACGAAGGAGAGCTAAGGACATCCTAGAATTAGTTCATTCAAATGTCTATGGACCCACGAAGATCGACTCCCTTTCGGGATCAAGATACTTCCTCACATTCATAGATGATTTCAGCAGAGGATGACTACTGTATACTATCTGAAAATGAAATCAGAAGTATTTGAGGCATTCAAGAAGTTTGTAGCATTTGCAAAACGACACATCTCCAAGAAACTGCAGATCCTTAAGTCCGACAATGGAGGCGAAGCAAAGAATTTTCAAGCTTCTGTCAGGAGAGAGGCATTGAACATCAATTCTCGGCTGCATATACCCCACAATACAATGGTGTAGCAGAAAGATGAAACAGAACACTTCTCGAAGGAGCAAAGTGCATGATGGCTCAAGCACAATTGCCAAGTCGGTTTTGGGCTGAAACAATCGCCGTCGCAGTCCATCTACAAAACCGTTCGATAACAACGACAGTGGAGAGCAAGACATCGTACGAAATGTGGACAGGTGAGAAGCCCGATCTATCGTATGTGAGAGTGTTCGGATGTGCAGCTTACATGCACATACCAAAAGAGAAAAGAAGCAAACTGGATGAAAGGTCGGTACAGAGACTTTCATGGTCGGATGTCAAACAGCTCACATGTCTATTGACTCTACAACCCAACCACAAAGAAGGTGATAATGAGCAGGGATGTGAAGTTCAACGAATCGACATTTCCTGAAAGAATCAAATGGCCATGAAGTCTTCTCGATATTGCCAATCGAAGAAGGAGTTCAAGGCCAAGCGTCGAATCATAATGTCGAACCACAAACTCATGAACAGGAGACAGAAGATCAGCAACTAGAGATCAAATTGCGAAGGTCGACAAGAATTCGAAGACTCGTTGAAAGTCTTCAGTCGAGCGCGGTCACAGACTTCAAATTATGTGTTTTAACAGAGGAACCAACGACATATTTGGAAGCAATCCAGAATCCTGATGGCGAATTTTAGAGACAGGCCACTCGAGCCACTACCCGAAGGAAAGAAGAAAGTCAACTGCAGATGGGTATACAAGAAGAAGCTAAGGTTAGATGGTAGTGTCGGAAGATACAAGGCTCAACTTGTCGCGCAAGGCTGTGATTTTGACAACATTTGTAGGCGATTCTTTGATGATAGGAAATTGTCTGACGCTCATCAATGACATGAAGAACCCGATATCTGCAAATTACGAAATTACAGATCTAGGAGAAGCAAGAAAGTGCTTGGGGCTGCAGATCGAAAGAGACAGGAAGAAAGGAAGCATCTAAACCAGTTTGATTATGCTGAAAAGATCTTCAGCAAAATAAGATGATTGATTGCAAAGAGAAGGCAACACCAATGATTGTCGGAGCCAGATTGTTGAATCAAGACAGCCCGAGCACGGATGAGGAAAGACAGAAGATGCAAAGGATTCCATATCAAAATCTAATTGGGAGCATGATTTCATCCTACAACACTACAGCGATGCGAGTTGGACTAGCTGTACAGACGACAGCAAGTCGATAACTGGTGGATGTTCAAGATTGTGTGGAGCTGCGATCAGCTGGACCTACAAGAAGCAAACATTGGTAGCTCAGTCTTCATGCAAAGCTGAATACGTAGCAGCTTCGAAAGTGGTGAATGAGGTAATAGGGGCTGAAAATGATGTTGGAAGGGATTGACATTCCGCATCAAGAACCCTCCATCATGAAAATGGATTCACAAAGTGCTATTTACTTAGCCCAAGATCCGTTGTTTCATTCTAAGCATATACATCTGAAATATCATCACATTCGAGATCTAATCTTGAAAGGAGAACTCAATTTCGAATTAGTGAAATCAGTAGACATGATCGCATATCCCCTAACCAAACCATTAGACAAGCCACTGTTTACAAAACACAAAAAATCAACTGGAATCGGAAGAAAAAGGTTGTATCGTTCAAGAGGGAGTGATCGACACATTCCCTGAACAACTAATAGTTCAAGACACACCATTGACACCTACAGTTGGACACAATGACATTCACATGACCGTCAGCCAGTTGAGTGGGAGTTGAATTATCGAGCAACGAACTGTCGAGTAATTCGAATTATCGAATTCGAAACTTGGCAGTCGTAAGACGCAAAATGTCACGATCAGCCGTAGGCAACGTTACAAGAGTTAACACGTAGTTAGCTGGTAGTTTTAATGCAAACCTTTCTTGTAATGATTAGCTAAGAGAAATCAACACAATAGACTACTCAATAAAATTTAAACACTACTTAAAGACCCATCTTGCATAATGATAAGTGGTCAGTTTTCATCTTTCACAATGATTTTAGATAAAAGGGCCCATCTCAAAACTCATATATGTGTAAGACGACTGTCAACAAGCAGGACTAAACATTGGGTGATTGTGCTTGTCTCTGTTTTAGCTTGCTAAAAAGAGCATCAACGAGGATTTAAAGATAAATTACAAGAACATGATCATCAAAAAGCTATGAAGAGTACAGCATGTGAACTTATGCATGCTGCGTATTTCTGAAACTAGTAGAGATGGAATACCTTTGATGCTACCTCTGGCTCGTACTGAAAAGGATCTGGATTTGGTTTAGGAGTACTTGGATCGATGATTTCCTCTTTATCCCAAGGGTGTACCCTTTCTCTATATACATATTTCTCACGCAAGGCCAAACATTCTTGCATCAATATACAGACTTCTTCTTCCTCCTCTGACGGAGCCTCTGATAGTTACACAAACAGTAGTCAAATATTAAAGAAAAGGCTACAGAAAACTATGATATCACTGTAGCACATAAAGCAATGCTAATGCTAAGGATGCGCTTGACAAGTTAGCTTCTCAACAGATGGTGCAGAACAAAGAAGTGATGTAGAATACAGCTGACTTCAAGTTTTGATTGAACTTAAGTTCTACACTTTGGCCCCTTGGCAAATAAAGAAATCCACTACCAGACGAATTTTGGCTGTACTAGAAATTGATTCTTTGCAATAACATAACAACTCTGTAAACTGTCCTCTTGAACAAGTCAAGGACTCCACCAAGTTTGGGTCATAATAGCAAAGCAGACAATATGGATCCATAAGACTTAAAGCCAGAGACTCCACAATCAAGAAAACATAAATACTAAACAACATAAGGATATACTACTGAGAATGCACTTCCATACACTGGCTGTTGGAATGGGGCTTTTCCTCCATGGAGGTCTATGGTGTTATTTAATGTTGACTTGATAAATTCAAGGCAAAAAGTCTCATTGAACATCTTAAATAAAAAGGTTTTAAAACAAGGTGCACCTATGGGTGTGACTTGAAGCCGAACAAAAGTTTCTTGCTCGGGTTCCTTCCTTAGTATATCTGCAGCTACCGGATCAGGTGTATGGATACCATGAAGCTCGCCTGGTATACTGTGAGACTTAATCATGATGCTGCCCCCTTTCTGATTTTGATCAACATGGCCATTTTCACGATCTGTGGTACCAGGGTATGCTGACGTAGATATGTTCGCTTCCTTAAAAACAACATGCCTCAGATCAAGATACATATACCAATTGGGCAAATCTACCATGCTTATTTCAAACTGATTATTACACTGAGAAGTTACTCTGCAAAGTCAGCTTTGAAGCAGTAAAGACCTTTGAAAATGTGAAGCAACCTCAGTTTTAATGAGCCACAAGACAAATTCTAAACGTTTTCCATCAACAAACAAAAAGCATCACAAACCAGTACAACCTCTTTGACAGCTTTCATACAAGCAAGCTTTTTCAAAGCTGTACGTACTTTTGCATGTCTTGCTCGTGAACTCCCCCCCTCGTCAGCATCAGCATATTCATCGTTGTCGTTAATATTTCCTTCAGTATTCAGCACTTCATCTTCTTCTTCAGAAACTTCCAAACTCTCAAAAGCCCCGACACTGCCTATGGGGGACTTTGGTGTAGAAGGCCTAATTAATGAGTTTCCCATTGGTGTGGCTCTCTTGGTAGTGACAGCATATAGGACCGATTGACTGGAGCCTATTAGGATACATTCAATATGAAGTCAAAAGTTCTGTTTAAGAGAAAATAAAGAAAAACCTGATGAGATTTAGCTTATAGCCTTTGACAAATACAGCTGAACGGGCTTCATATTGCAAGTAATGTCTACTCCTCAGTAAGTGATGGGGTGAAAACTAAAATGTTTCAAATCCTTCCCAACTGTTAGTAGCAAGTAGATGCATCCTTATGAATCTCCGCGCAGACAGGATGGAGGACAATGGCTACATGGAGTTCATTCCCCAAGACGTAGCAGAACAGTGATGTTGGGATATTAAGCGATTACAATTACATCTTAGAGAGGCTTACAACTTTTGCTTATAAGCAGTAGCTATAGCTTCCTATACCACCATAGCCCATCCCACTAAGAAATGCCTTGCCTAGTCAGGACAAATCAATCAACAATTAAAGCCCCCACTGATTTGAATGCTCACCTGATGCCCCGGGTAACCCCTTATATAGCCACAGCCCAATGCTACATACATGTATCAAGTACCTGGTGGCAGCAACTCCCACATGTCCAGTCTGTGTCCTCCAACCAGCCCCGGGTTTCCACTCTTCTTATAGCTAGGCATAACTATCACAGGTAGTAGCTCGACCAAAGGTCACTATTGCTAGCCATAGTTAATTAAGGATGTAACATATTTCCTGCCTTTGGACCTCTATCTCCTCAAAAATGAAACCAGAGAAAGTCTTTTTAAAGTTTTTAGCACTCTCCTAAGAATCATCATCTGATGGATGTCAATTCCACTTAATCAAGTTATCAAAGATAGTGTCCATTAACATAGCAGGCTTCAAGGAACATTGGATGGAACGTACTCAACCTGACCCAATTCACCCTTAGATGCAAGTGAATCAGCCTCATGCAAACTGGCCTTCAGCCTGCTCAAAGAAAATACCAAAATCACTATGATTATTTCCAAAACTTCCAGCTTGTAAGCCATATCATTGACTCAAATACTGATTTTAAATGGTCAACATTACCTCACAGGCAACTCTGTCCCTTGGGATTCATACATACACCCACTTGCCTTCTCAAAAACCTCAAGGGGATCTCACAAGGTTCACATAAACTCTTGCTCGAACCACTAACTCTACACAGTCTAATCAGCCTAGCTAATCCTAAGATTAACCTAAATTCTACCAACCATGAACAGGCCTAGAAGCGCCCTAGGGTCTCAATAACACCCATTGGTGATACATTTTTTGACCTACGATGGTATCCATTCATCATCTATGGCAAGAAATCCACATGATTTTATTGGCATCTATTATTTATGGAGATGCATGAGGAACAAGAAAAATGAGATCTGTTGGAGGTAAAGGATCAAGTGGTGTTGCATATGCATTCTTACACCTAGTTCTCACTCACAGTGGTTAGACGCAGTGAAAAAACACTTTATATGTGAGTCAGGCTGCATGGATGTGCATTGGTCTTGAAAGAGATGTCAATTGCAACATATTGTTGTCCACCTGAGACTTTTTCATATCCAAAGGGTACATGTTCTCCATTTGCTGATAATCATTTCTAATTTTCCATCTTCCTAGGATACTAATATCATCCATAAACCTCTTCAATGTTTTTTGCATTCAGCAAAGAGTTTATAACAGTCTTCAGACTTCTCTCCGATCACCGGAAAGAAATGGACTCTCATCGAGAAATGATCCTATCAGTGCAAGCACACCTTCAGCAGATTGTTTCATCCATTGCAGAACTCAAGCAAGAAATTACAGCCATCAAATGTGCAGTACCCTCCCAGGTAGCTAAGCTACTTCAACTATGATTCAAGACCTCGAAAGTGAAGTGAAGCAGCATCTTACATCTGTCCAATCTTGGGCAGATATTCTCAAAGTCAAGGAAAATCAGCGAATGCTCCAATTTCTCTCATTTCTGCTACGCTTACTGAGAGCCGGTTGCACGAGCAAAAGGCTCTCAATGTCTGCGTCAGAGGCATCCCGGATTATCAGGATGCTTTAACTGAAGCCCAAAAAAATTTGGGAGTTACTCTCCGTCATCACGACAAAGGTTTGGACTCCGCCTGGCGTACCAAGAAAGATGCTAATACCCTTGTCCTACGCTTCACCTCGTTGAAATCTTGACAGGAGGTACTTCGTCAAAGACAAACTAAAAGATACCAAGACTTTCCTAGACGAAGACCTCACTTTTTTACCTTTGATGGAAAGAAAAGAGGCTCTGCAAAAGGCGAGGGACACAAGGAAACATCTCATATCCGTTTTGTTGAAGCTAAACGTTTAGCTGAAACGAAATAGATGAGTTTGAAGCTGGAGTTAGAATAGAATTGAGTTTGAGTTTGATATCCAATTGACCTTGTAAATGGTTGCGTTTTCACACCATATATTCCTGGACTATTGCATAGTGAGCTATAGCTTAGTTTTCTTATCTGGTTGACGGCTCTCTCTCTCTCTCTCTCTCTCTCTCTCTCTCTCTCTCTCTCTCACAGATCCAAACAAAACTCACAAAAAATAGCCTTGCTATGATGCCAAATGATGGAAATTGCTAGGTCACCTGAGGTTACATTTACTAGTTCACACATCAACCACCATAGCTAGAAGAAATATCCACAAAGTAGCAACACCACATGAAAGAGCACAACAAGAAAACCTAAATGGCAGAAGCTGAGGGGGAAACACAAGCTTTGTTGAAGAGACAACAAAAATACAAATGAGAGACTACACACTCCACAAGAATACTCCAACCTCACTAGACGTTGTGTGATGGGCCCTTTTTACAGCCAGGCATGACTCAAAAATTGCTTACGGAACAACACATACACATGTGCCAAGTTGTACAGCTCATTTATCACACTGAAACCTTTTAAAGCAGCTACTCGAACTCCTCAAAAAGCTCTGGCACTTTGAGCTACCAAAATGAACTAGCACCTCAATTCATAGTTGGGCCCATATAATTGATATATGAACCTTTATGATTTTAAGCCCTAGCAGCTTTATACAATACTAACATGTCTTTGAAAACGAAAAGTAAGTCTGATAGCAAATGATGATAGAGGCATCTACCTTGCTTCAAGAACGTTTTCTATAGAAGAATGTTGGACTAGAACTTGAGCTAATATTCAAATCAGAAGATAACTTCAGTGAGATAAGGAAGAGAATCCTAATGGCGAAAACACATTAATTCAGGACACAAAACGGTAGAGGCACAGAATGACAATTGCTCAAAGGAAAAACATCCATGCTTTATGGCCACGGTACAAGCACAAGTTGCTCAAGGGGAAAATGACAAGACGGATGCATTTACCTTGCTTCAAGAACGCTTTTCTAACAAAGCTTTGAAAACATGACTGAAACTTAAGCTGATTTTCATATTAGGAGGATAACTATGCAGCAGTGAGATAGAGAATAGCATCCTAATTTAATATGAAAAAAACACATATTAATGCCGGGTAACAAATGGAGGACATACAGAATGTCGATTGCAGACAGCAATACAGTTGTCATGTGCTATCAAATGAAAAACATTCGTGCTTTATAACCACAAGTAATTTGGATTACCTTCTCTACACGTCTTCAAGGTTGGAAGGCCCTGCGGTATAGAACTTAACGCTGCGAAAGCCGTCATGGATTGAGACTTATCTATTTTAACATCGCGTTCAAGATCGTATGTTTGAGAGCTTCTTATGATCTCAAATTCATTGCCGCATGAGGGCGCGTCTGCCAAAGAACAACAGCTGCTTCTGACAGTGCCATTGCTGGACACGGATCGTCGTCGCTGCCTGGCCTTAACTGATGGATGTTGCTTCTTGTGGTGAGGTGAACCACCATCCAAGCTCTGCGCATCCATAGCCCGCTCAAACAGCTGCTCGACCGCCCTCCGATGCAGCCAGTAAGCTGATATTGCCACCACGCTCGCCCCTACGAGAGCCGCTGCAGCCAGGGATGACCACGATGTCTTGCCTCCAGAGGGCTCCATAATCAATATTCCCAAAGGCAAGCCCAAGAATATAACTCTCAAGCCATAACTCTACACAGAAGAGCTCACACTCTGCTTTTGCAATGTTTTACTAATGCTTCTTGGTTTCCAAGGGGAGGCTCGAACCTGGGACCAAAGAAACTTTGGATGCCAAGCTAACCAGTTGAGCCAACCCCGTTGGGTAATGTTTTACTAATGACACAGCCACAACAGAAAAGGCGAAATCCCGGAAGCTTTTGGAAGAATTTCAACAGCATATGACACGGAATGTCAAGGAAAAGAACAGCACAGATAAAACATAATTTCACAAGACGATGAATAATAACAATAGTTCTGTCAGCAACAAATTGACATTTCTAGCTACGTGGAAACCAGACCTGTAGATTATCCACACACAAAACACACAGTAACCAGAACAATATCCTTATCCACGCAAAACTAAGCAAACCTCAACTGCAGCATCCTCCACAAAGGACAACAATATTATTATACTTGACAAAAAAATCGAAGCAACTGAAGATAAAAGTCCCCCTCCGCTCCAGCTGTGCCGTCGCTACAGGAAGAGTGAAAGCGAATGCGAACAAGCACTCAAGGCGCCAACAAATTGCACACATCATCCATCATCCTCGACCTTGACGCTGTTGGAGCAAAAGCCAAAACATGGTTATCGTCGAACATTTGCAGCAAGAATATAGCGGTAGCAGCATTATTATAGTAGCACGATAAAGGCTTGAGCACTGACAGAAACGGACAGACTGATGTGATCGTACGTAAAGCGAGAGAAGAGACGAAGGGAACAGGGAGCCATGTAGGAAATGTGGAGCTAACACACGCAGAGAGAGAGAGAGAGAGAGAGAAAAGCAAATGCATGCATCGAGAGACGAAGCAAGCGATAAACGAATGAATAAAAGTAAGAAAGAGGGAGGAGCCCTGTGAGGAGGAGAAACGCTTAGGCATGGGGATAAAGGCTCCACGGGGGATTAATTCACGTGCCTTAAGCCACACAAACCCCAAGACAAACCTTCTCAAGGGGTGGGCCTGAAAGCACACACTGGGACTTGGTAGTGGAGGTGAGGATAGATTCCCCATGAAAATCTCCTCCTAAAAGCCACCATCCATGCCTCACACCATTGGACAAACGATACCTGTGTGTTTGTGTGACTTGTGATTATTTGTTTGTGCCTTAGATTTGGAAGCCCGTTTAAGTGACATGTGCAAGGATCTAGTGCTGGTGGTGTGTACCACATTTGTTATCGATGCATGTGTACGTATGCCGGGATGTTTTTGTTGACTTTTGAGCATGTGATTCGAAGAATGGAGTGTTCTCGAGTTGTGCACATGACGTTTACAATGGTGTGGACAACAGGGCCTACGCTTGTACAGCTGGTACATGTCTGAGCGGATGTGTTTTGTACGAACTCTTGATCTCACAGTCCTACACTTGCACATGCAAGATTTTGAGACAATGTACGTTCACCACATGGTGATGCATGCTAGTACTAGGTCAGGCCCATATCTTTCACATTTGGAGGGAAGTGCCTCCAAGTGGCACATGCCAACAAGGTCTTTGTGCATTTTTTAGAAGCGAGAAGTGCCTCCAAGGGCCTGCTGAGACACACACGCACAGAGGGGAGAGGGGGCCATGCAGCAAAGTTTTCATGCATTGTTAAGAAGTCAATTCTTTTGGATGTGGAGAGCTCATCATGAGCTCTAGTTTTGAGATGTTTAAAAAATTAGCTTCATATGTGCCTACACATCTGAAAACTCAACCTACTATTAACCTATGATTTGAGCTCTTTATAGGCCTTTAGCAAAGGCATAATTCCTAGATATGTCAAGTGCATGTGCTCAATGTTAGCATCCAAAAATGGATGGATATGGAAGATGCACATCCCAAATTTGCTTGTACATGTGGCTAGGCTAGAGAGAGAGAGAGAGAGAGAGAGAGAGAGAGAGAGAGAGAGAGAGAGAGAGAGAGAGAGAGAGAGAGAGAGAGAGAGAGAGAGAGAGAGAGAGAGAGAGAGAGAGAGATGTCATGGTCACATGAACCTCAAAACTTGATGCCCTTTTAGAAATTTGATGCATGACAAGTTATGTTGATCTTAGAAGTTTCAACAGTTTCACATCCATTTCTTGAAATCAAGTTTTGTTATGCCCAACAATGGTGGTCCCAATGGATCTAAGAAGCAATGTTTTGATCTATGGATGCTAGTGTTGGGGTGCTCTTGAATAAATTAGATGCGGAATAAGAAACACGACTCTAACATAGAGAACTTTATAGGATCTTTACCAAAACTACAACATCAACATTGACTTAGATCGAATGGAGGAATGCCTTAGTAGGTGTCAGAGACAACCATGAAGGGAGCGAATAATTAGGTGTCTGAGACAGCCATGCTTCCTTCATGTTTAGACATTCTGAATTGAGTGAGTGTCAATAGAAAAAAAAAAGGTAATTAGAATGCATTTGTAGTGCAATACACATAAGAAAATACCGAATCTGAATTAAGCAGTTGTGAATACAACGATCAGATCACAATCATGTGCCCAAGAATGGTTCACAATAAGACTCCAATGGCTTCAAAGTCATGATTAAGATGGCATAAATGTAGATGGTATCTTGGAGTAGTATTGTGAAGTTGGAAATAAGACATTGAATTGTAGTTGTAATTCCTCTTATTTGTTTCTCATCTTCTTACATTCAACAATGACAATAAAGAAAATTACCTTTTTATATTAAAAGGGCCTTTCCAATACATCTCTTCTATTGACATTACATCAAGGTTGCCATTGTCGTATATATCTCTTCTTTTTGCCTATATTGTAATCGTTTCTAGATCACCATATCCACTACAGTCACGTTAAAGGACCTCATCTTTTTATTTTTGAATACATTTTCAAAACTCATAGTAGAAAACCTAGACCCCTTGTTCATTATATATATAGTTGGTGCATATCTTAAAAGAGGACAAATGTTTTGCCTACGAATCCTTTTGCAAACTCAACTATAGAAGCGAATCATCTCACATGTTTACTTATAACCGTTTTTAATCCATCGGGGTCGTTCAATGAAATATTCCCATAGCATTTAGCTATGTCAATTGTCCACATACCATAAATCTTTGTCCTCGGGACATTAAGATAAAATTCAAAAGATGAATTGCAGTGCCAAAAGAGATTAGTGTCCACATTAAGGATACTCTGCTAAGTATTTACCTTAAGGCCTGCTCCCTCCATTTGGAGAGGAGTCAATAAACCAAGAGCGCCAGTCAAGAAAGTGGCTAATTTGAGAAATAGCAGTCATGTGCATTCATAACCCAACTAAAGGTATTTTTGTGGGCTTTAAAAGTACATAGAATAAATGGAAAAATTTCTTTGCCATGTAAACTATCTGGTATCGACTTGTCAAAGGAAATTTTTAATGCGCTCATAGAGGTTTCAATAGATAGTTTGATAACCAAAGTACTTTCACACGTGGGAAAGTGATTCATGAAAAAACTAAGTAAAGCCAAGCTCCTCTCCTTGGTTAGAGAGAGAATAGACCACTTTTGGTCTCGGGTAGAGAGAGAGAGAGAGTGTGTGTAATACAAGCAAAATCCACAATTCTCAAATTTGACTCAAAAACTCAACTTAGATTATGATTGGAAAGAGGAGTACATATAAAACTCGTGGAGATCCTTCATCATCATCAACCATATATTGTCTAATAGAAAGAAAAGCATATTGTGCTTTAAGTGCCTGTTTTTAATAGGAAAATAAGACCAAAAAGGTTTGTGTTGGTTTTCCTCGGTTCATGTGCTATGTCTATTAAATTTGAATCAAATATTCAAATAAATTTGAATAAGTAATATATCTGATTCTATGTTATTTTGATTTTGAAATTATTAGAATCAAAACAATTGATTGCGTAGACAAACACAAAATAGAAGATTATTGTTGTGTTTAAGCATTAGATAACATAGACATTCATCTCACAATCATCAAAATTAGAATTAGCAGATTGACAAAACAATGAGAAGGAGATAAGTGCATTCAAATTGACATGATAACTAAATGCAATAGGACTCTTGGATTGAATTTAGTATAAACACAAACATGTAGCGAATGAGAAGTACAAATCAATAGTGAAAGCTATGACAACTACGCACTCACTCTATTTCACTCTCGGACTCCAATACCTTTATGTCTCCACCGTACATTAAGGGGGAGACCATGTTGAATCTTTCTAAACACATGCAGTGATCTTAAGGGCAGTGTTGGATTTTAATCTCACTCCATGTGAGGATTAAACAAAATTGAAAACTACTCTCTGTAGGTATTCATATTTACTCACAAAAAATCACAATTTGCAAAACTGGTCAAAAAATGCATTTGAAGGGCTGAAATAACCCAAGGTCAGAACAAGCAGATGAAGGGTTGAGCCCAAAATGTAATGGGATTGAGATCTAAGTCATTGGATCGATGGGTCAAATCGAATTGACGTCCACTTCAATCCCTCCGGTCGAAATAAAAAATCCAACCCACTCATTTTGATCCTTCATCTAATTCAATCCTGACTCAACAATTCAATCCAAGACGATTGTCAATATTTTAGATCGAAGTAAGAAATGATCTTCAAGGTTGATATACAATATCAATCTTCACAACCACCAATAACAATCTATATGTACTTCTACATTGGATTCTTCAATGGACTTACTACTACAATTAGCCATAGATCTGTTAGCAGTAGTTATTGTTATTAAGTGGCCTTGTAATCTAGTCCAAGATGTAGTTAGAATTCTTGTATATATATGAGGCATATTGAAACATTTCTAAAGAGTTGCATCCAACACATTTTTCATAGAGGCGGCACACCACTCTCTTCCAAGGGAGGTGATACAACAACTTCCATGAGAAGCTGTTGCAACTGCTATACATTCATGCTTTCTATAGTACATTCAAAGTTGCAAATTAAACTATCATTAGTTATTTTCCAACGAATTATTGTGATGTAAAATTTTAATACGCATTCAAGCCATTTAATGCACATGATTCATTTGTGCCCATCACTTCAAACTAGTTTTTTTGTTCTAATTTATCACTTATGTTATTTAAGTTTATTACATTCCTGCATTTAATTTTGTATTATGTGTTTGAACAAGAGAGTGATTGTGTCAATAAACCATAGGTAGTTCTTTCAAAGTAGCATAATGATTCTTGCTTAGATATAGTAGTTCTGAGACTTAGTTTAAAATGATCTAAACCATACAAAGAGCCTACCTCATTCTCTACCCCAGTATATCTACCTTTGAGTCAAACTATTTTGGTTAATAGGTTAGGTACCTATCAATGGCATAATCAACCTATCTCTATTTCTACATAGAAGTCGAGTTATGAACATCGTCCATGTATATTCTCTCATCATCTTGCAAATAGGTATTTTGCACATATCTCTAATAACATGATAAACACTCTATCTCACATAGCTTTATGAAAGTTGCATAACCAACCATTCCTTCACCATAGATTTGAACGATCATCAAGAAATTTCCAACATTTGACTAGAAGCTTATTTTATCATTATGATAAGTGTATTCTCTCAGCTTTGACCAATACACATTCTGACCACCAGGTGATAATGGAACCATTGATGTTAGATGTTCACATATTTCTAACGAGAGTAACACATATTTTACTTAGTCCCTCTTGACAAGTCAAGACCAAACATTTTGAATCCTTTTGTCTTATAACATAATAGGTTTAAACAAAGTTGTAAAAAACTTACAGTACATAAGACTACCATAAAGTGAAGCAAGTTTTAGGAAACTCAGCTGTTATTTGCCACCATCCCACCAAACAAAACTGCACGAGTTAGTTCAATGAGGAAGACATGTGTCATAGCTGAGCATCAGTTGTTATCCATGTCCGAAATAAGAAATAATTATCAACTTAACTGAAACATATAATAACTAGTCCAATCTTTCCTACCAACAATTTATCATATTGTGGGTCTTTGTAAAGGCCCTAAGGGATAACCCTTAAGATGAGGTAGAAGAACACATAAGAGAGACTATGGAGCCAAACCACCCAACCAAACCTATTTTTACGGTATTACAAATGAGAATGTCAATAACAAGTTGATAGTTGTTCTCAAGTTAATTGAGTCTGAAATTATAAACGACAAAAAATGGAGAGAGTCAGTCTTACGATCATGAATGGAGCACTTTCAAATTCAGAAGACGTAGAAGGCCTCAGCTTCAGTGTTCAATCCAAAAAAGATATTTGGTGGTTGGCAGCTTTTCAGACATAGTAGTTCTTTCACATATTCAATAGGGATAATCTAATATGGATTTTATTTGAAAAATCTTCTCTATGTTAATATTATTCTAAATCATTTTTTTGTTGGATGGAGATTCACTCAATATTCTTGAATTGGCATTTGTACTACATGAAGACAACAAAAGATGACATGACAAGGAGTACATAAAAATCAAGAGATTGAAAAGATCCTAATTGGAAATCCTACTACCGATTCCTCTTTAGAATGTTCATATCTATACATTGCATGCAGATGTGCGTATAATAGAAGAATAATATATCTTCACATCTTGTTTGCATGGAATTCCGAGCCAGAGACATCTGCAAATAAAGCTATTTCCAAATTAGGATTCAATACTCAGTTTGGAAAGAGATACTAGCTGCAACTCAAGATTTCGAAGAAGAAGGTTCTACTCGTCTATACAAAGTAGGAGTTTGGAGAAAATTAGACAACATGGTGAAATACTTGAGAAAATATAAATTTTCAAATACTGCTTTACAAATGATACAAAAAACAACCAGTGAATTTGTGGATGCAGTTCGAAGTGCATGGGGTGTAGATCATATAACACATTATATGGTAAGATTTTGATGTTACACTAATATAGCTATACAAATATGTGCAATTAATTTATATGCTTTTGGTATTGATTTAGATTTGGTTTTTATGACATGCAGCACATATTACGACATCATTCGACATTCTTTGCAAGAATTAGCATATGGTCATCGCAAGGAATGGAAAAATCTCATTGGCAAGTAAGAGCGGCATTTCATAAAAGTACACAACATGGTGGGACTAGAACAAAGAACAGCTATATATTGCAACTTTTCCAATGGTTTTACAAAAGAATCCAAATTTGTCATAATAAAAAATCGACGGAATATAAATTTTTTTAAAAAAACGTGCAAATTTATACAAGCCAATAGACATACAAAGAGATTTTGTATATTAAATGGAAATTTTTACAAAGTACAATTTTCCAATATCTACTCTACTTTCGACACTTTTTCTAATGGAAGTTGCAACTTAGAATCATGCAACAATTTCCTTCTTTTGTACTGATCCAAGAGCTCATAGTTTTCATGCTTACTCAGATCAACGTAGGCGGCATACAATACAAAATGAGATGATCTAAGCACGGAATTCGCTGGTCCGTATCCTGAAATTTTAAGTGCAATAGTTTTCTTAAAAAAAATTAGTTTATGCACCCTATTAAAAATATGTCCTCCAAGAAATGAGAAAGTGCCTTGATTGCCATAATCATTGTATCACCATGTTGATAAAACTTTGAATGGGGAACACTTATTTCATTATTCTTGAAGAACTTCAGAGAATGCCCCAGTGCATGATCTCTTGAAAATTCTCCAGTAGAAGATCTCTACCCTCCTTGACGAATTGCAAAATCATCAAAGAAAATTATTTCCTAAAATGAAAAAAATACAAAGTAAGCTCCAATATAAAATCTGACATAACGGATCTACTAGTACATAATAAGATACAAAACTTACGCATTCAGCTTTATCTTCCTCGATTAATGTCTCTCCATCAATATTATATCCACCTTTCGATGTCAATAAGGTTGGCGAATAGACAGTTGGTTTTGGAAAACCAAACTGACTTTGAAATATGAGAAACTCCTCTTCAAAAGGTCTTGTGCATTTTTCTCACTTCTTCTCATGCTTTGCAAAATTTGATTTCTAATAATGAGGACTCTAGAAGTGTTATTGGATTCATAAATGGATTTTAATGAATTTCATGCCTCTTTGGCTGATGTACAAGAAAAAACTTCTTTCAAAAGATCATTACTAATATTCATTTTAGTGTAATGAAGTGCCTTGAATAAAACTCATCCTTATTTACATCGTCAACACCAAGGAGAAGATCATCAACATCAAAATCAATTATATCTGAAAATTCATGAAGCTCTTTGTTCAAAATGCAAAGAGTCTCAGCCTCTATGAAATAAAAAAGATCCGATATATCCGATAATGTCAACAAAGAATTATTATCTATATTATAAGTAGGCAATGTGATTAGAGATTTATTAGAAGGAGAAAGGGTAGTGGTAGTTCTAGGGCCTATAAACGATGCCCTATTTCGAGTAGGATCAAAATCTACACAATCATCTAAACTAATGCTTGTATCAATAAAAAAAAGTTTCTATATCTACAGGCTTAGACTTGTCAGATTTTGTACCGCTGGAAGAAGCAGCTTTAGAAGTAGAATGGGCAACGTCCGAATCATCAGAGATATTTAACAAAAGAAAAAAAACAAATGTAGATTGAATCTCTACAAATCTACATTTCTTATTGTGTATTTGACAATCATCTACAGACTTGAAATCATTATGCAACTTGGTGAACATTCTGTCAAGCTTAACTTTATAAGTATGTTTGTCAAGTGCCACCAAGTCTTGATAATGAATCACGTTCTTATTTTGAGATTTGAACAAGGGAGTACTAAGCAAAGACTTAAATTTGAGATAAATCTCACAAAATGCTTCCACACTAGCACCCTCTGTAATAGAAGGAAGAACAAAAAGAAAAAGAGAAAAAAGTGACTTGAAATACTCTATATTGCCACTAATACCAAATTCAAAAAAAAAAAAAGATAACAGAATGGAATCAAAATTAGACATTTCAACAACAAAAAAAATATAGAAAAAAAAAGATTCTGAAAAACTGATAAAGTCCACCTCCAAATATTGGAATCAGGCGCGAAATGGAAGGTAAAATCAAACTATGTTCTCAAGACAGATATCACTGAACCGAGTATTGCTTTTGAGCGTAGGTACATAGACCAGAGAAAATTGGAACAAAAACGCGCGCTTGAGAGCGATATTCAATATAGCAATATTGGTTCCAGACGCGGAGGTATGAAGGAAGGGTAAACAAGTTAAAAATTGCGCTTGAAATCGATATCAGGTGCTAAAATTAGAAAAATTGTATGAAAATCCATGTCGAAAATGAGGAATTTATAAAAAAAATTCATACGTATGGAAGCTGATTGAGAGCACACATGTCGTTGCATGATTGGTGACAAATATTCCTCCGTATAGATAATGATTGATGCAACAGTTGTCACGTGCGGAATGCCACATGGCATTGATTCATGCACGTGTCACACCCCCACATGCCCCTCATCAATGAGTCATAATGATGCGTATGGACGGACACGTGGACCACTTAAATGATGCCATGTGTCTCAGAGTTTTTCATTTATCGTCGAAAATTCAGTTCTTTTCATTTATCATCGAAAATTCAATTCTTTTCATCGCAATTTTGGTCTCAAGCACGTTCAACAGGCTTTTAGTATCAGGTTTGAGTGTGGGTACATTGGCTAGAGAAAATCGGAATGAAAAAGTGCGCTTGAGAGCGATATCCTACAAAGTAATATCGATTTCAGGCGCGGAGGTACGAACGGAAAGCAAAAATGTTGAAAGGTGCGCTTGAAATCAATATCAGGTGCAGAAATCAAAAATTTTTTGAAGGACACGTGTCTTTTCTTGATTGCTTCAAAATATTTTCCCGTATATATAATGACTGATGCGACACTTGTAACGTGCGGAATGACACATGGCTGTATCTGATTAGTGCACGTGTCACACCCCCACGTGCCCCTCATCAATGAGTCATAATGATGTGTACGGTTGGACACGTGGACCTCTAAAATAATGCCACATGTCTCAAATTTTTTATTTATTGTCACAAATTCTCAGTTTTTTCCTTACAATATCGATCTCAAGTACGTCAACAGGCTTCTAGTATCGGTTTTGAGCACGGATACATTGGCCAGAAAAAATGAGAATGAAAATGTGCGCTTGAGAGCGATATTCTAGAAAGCAATATCGAATTCAGGTGCAGAGGTACGAACGAAAGGTGAAAAGGTTGAAAAGTGCGCTTCAAATCGATATCAGGTTCAGAAATCAGAAAATGTTCGAAGAACACGTGTCATTTTGTGATTCATGAAGAATATTCCAATGTACAGATATTGACTGATGCGATAGTTGTCACGCGCTGAATGACACGTGATGCACACTGATTGATCCACATGTCACACCCCATGTGTCCCTCATCAATGAGTCATATTGATCAATACGGATACATGAACCACTAAAATGACGCCTCGTGTCCCGGGTCGTTTTCCACACGTGCGAAAAAAAAATTATAAATACCTCCACGGATTTTTTATTTCTCCTCGCAAATTTTCAGTTTTTTTATGTCGCAATATCAATCTCAAGCGCGTCAAACAGCTTGCTAGTATCCGCCATCGCCCCTCGCGCTCGAGACCGATACCACAATATCTCCGATATCACTTTCAAGCTCAAAACTTCACTTCCTTTTTTTTGTTGCTAATTTGCGCTCGAAACTAATACTCATTATTTCAAGCGCCTTTCTGTTGCAAATTTTTTTGTGTCTTTTCTTTTGCAATATTTTTTGTGTCTTTTCTTCCGAAAACTTTTTTTGTGTCCTTCTTTTATATCTGACCATGATGGCTAGGACCAAAGCCACTACTCGTGCCATAACCTCTATACAGTTTTCTTGTGCCCATGTCCCCCTTGGTACTGGCCGTAGATGTGGCAGAAAGCAGCTTTGGTTGAGAGAGATCAGAACACTCTTGAGATCAACTTGTTGATCCCTAAAGCTCATTTCAGCCGATCTGTTAGGAATGTCACCCTCTCACTTGGGTTTGATGTTCGTTTTTCCGTGACAGCCATGCAGGCCTTACAGGGTGCTACAGAAGATTTCATGTCCCAGTTTTTTGAGGATTTATGTCTTCTGGCCGTGCATGGTAAGTGTGTTACCATCATGTCTAAAGATTTCGTTATTCTCAAATGACTTCAGGACTAGTATTCTAGTCTTCATGTGGATAATGCCAACACCTCCAAAGACCTGGCTCTGGATAGATCAGATTTGCCAACTACCTCAAAGACAAAAATGAAATAGGTTATCCCTAGAAAAGCTAGATTTCGTAGGCCAGCTGCTTCCCTTCCTCCAAAGGTAATCCCTACAAAGTGACCTTGGATCATTCTGTCCATTGAATCAGGCTCTGATTCAGAAACAGAATCAGCCTATCCTCCTCCTATTACTCATCCACCTCCTAAGAAGGTTTCTTCGCCAAGGTGGAGATAACCCAAGAGAAGCTTGACAAGATAACAAAAAAACCTGTTAATATTGTGTCGGCATCAGTTATGATCAAAATCTTAGGTGTTGAATCAATGAAGCATAAAAGACAGCAATAGACTAAAGCCCTACAAGCAATAGACAAGACAATAGGTTCTCCCACGAAGAGCCCAAGCAATACCAATCAATAATCTGAAAAGTAAGTGTACAAATGCCCCTGTAAATACCCTACCAATGAACCCTAAAATAGGAATTCAAAAGTAAAGGGAGGCAAAATGTGGAGGGAAAATAGTGCGTCCTCCTGATTCAAAACCTATACATTATCTTTTTGTTAAAATCTCATATGATCCCAATCAGATTTTTTTTATTTTGACCATTACAATCAATACAAATGTTATTATAGCAATAAAAGTGATATGCTCGGCAATTATTTTGACTTTTTTCAGATTCAAATAAAAGCTATAGATCAGGTCCCAAATTTTGTACAGAGCTTAAAGAAAAGACTTCAAAAATTACAGATGTGATTGTTGAAGCCGTTTTAAATTTTTTTGCAACGTAGTATTAGTACGGATTCCAAGGGAATCGTTTTTGTGGTCAGTGCATTTTTCATAAGCGTTATGAAAGCAAAAGAGGCCACTTTTAAAAGGGCTGTATATTTCATCGAATGCAGTCCTTAGGATCGAAAATCAAGAAATCAATTCTAACTCTGAAAATGAGTCTGATCAACAGAGGGAAGAAATCCAGCCCAAGGTTAAATTGACCCAGACAGCCTCTATCCAGATTTATAGATGATGCAGTCTGCTACTTTGTGCAAGAACCAAATACAGTTTCAGAGGCAATGTCTTCACTTGATGCTGAACATTGGAAAGCAACAATAGACACATAATTCGACTTTCTGATGGAGAATCAAACGTGGACAGTCATTAGCTTCCAAAGGATTCCGATTCCATGAAAATGGATATTCAAGGCTAAGTGTAATGCTGAAGGAAGACTAAATCGATACAAAGCCAAATTGGTTGCCAAAGACTATTCCTAAATTTTAGATCTGGACTATTCGAAGACCTTCAGCCTAGTAGTCAAACATGCTTCAATCCAGCTATTACTCTCCTTTGTAGCTGCAGCAGATCTTGAAGTCCATCAAATGGATGTCCAAACCGCTTTCCTCAATGGGACCATTGAAGAGAAAACTTCATGTCACAGCCAAAAGGATATGAAATGAGGGGTAGGAATACCTTGTGTGCAAAATTCACAAGACACTCTATGGGCTGAAACAGTCACCAAGAGCCTGGTTCCAGAAAATCGATACATTCTTTATTGAGAATGGTTTTATTCCAAACTCAGCAGACTCGAATGTCTGTTACAAGTCTGTATTGGACTTCTTCATTATCATCATTCTCTATATAGATGACACTCTACTATTCAGTAACAATCTGAATTTGATAAATGAGACAAAATGCATGTTGGCCAAGGAGTACAGAATGACTAATATGGGTCCAGCCCACTATTGTCTCAGAATCAAAAAATTTTGAATTCGACCCAACAAACTGATTTTTATCAGCCATCAAAGATATCTCACAAATGTGCTAGAAAATTATGGAATGGCCAATTGCAAACCAAGTTTCTTTTTACTCGACTCTGAATTGAAACTGTCAAAAACACAATCTCCTCAAACTGAAGAAGAGAAAGAGGAAATGAAGAAATATTCGTTTCACTCCATCATTAGCTCACTGATGTATGCAATGATCTGCACTCGACTTGACATTGCATATTCAATCAATTCACTCAGCTAGTTCTTATCAAATCCAGGACTAGCCCCTTGGAAAGCACTCACAAAGGTTATGAAGTACATCCAAGCCACCAAACATCTTAGACACATAATGTTGAATGGCTTTTTTGTTTAAGAGAGGTGGGGTATCATTCTTGATGCTCTTAATGGTCTAGCATGACAACAAGAGGGTGGTCCATAGTTTGAATGAAACACCTATAAGGACATGGGTGGCTGACATATATATATATATAATTTGTTGGCAAAGGGAGGTCAACATGTGAACTATTTGGCAATGGATAAGAATTGGGCTCAAGAAAAGAGGGAGTTCTTTTAAAAATCTCATTTATAGGACTAGCAACCTCCTCAACGTCCACTTCAAAACTATATCATGCCAATGTAGCATCATTCAATGTTAACAAAGATCCAAAATCTGCAATCATGCATATCTTCTCTAACCATTAAGTGGGTGACTTAGGTGGCATAGATGGATAGGTTAAACAAGTATTGCATGTTGCAAGGTGTGTGTAGTGTGTGCTTGTGGTGCTTGAACGAAACACCTATAAGGACATGGGTGGACGACATATATATAATTTGTTGGCAAAGGGAGGTCAACATGTGAAGCATTTGGCAATGTATAAGAATTGGGCTTAATCAAAGAGGAAGTTCTTTTAAAAATCTCATTTATAGGACTAGTGACCTCCTTAATATCCAATTCAAAACTATATTTTACCAGCATAGCCTCATTCAATGTTAACAAGGGTCCAAAATCTGCAATCATGCTTATCATCTCTAACCATTAAGTGAGTGACTTAGATGCTATAGATGGATAGGTTAAACATGTATTGCAGGTTGCAAGGAGTGTGTAGTGTGTGCTTGTGGTGCTTTTCATCTATAGCAAACTCATTTTTAGGACAATCTAGATATGCATATTGACAAAGTTGTCATTATCATACAAAGCATATGTGGGGCCATTTATTCACCAAAATTTATGCTAGATAGTTATCTAACAATGCCATGCCATTGAGAATTTAAATTTTGACTTCTAGGGTCTTTTTCCAAAGAAAACCTCATCTTGCTTAATGTAACCTCCAATCATCATTTTGTGATATTCTTATTGTCCATAAAATTTCACAAAAAAGTGACACAAATGTTGTTATGTTAGTAAGAGTTCTTTTCAATGATGATAACTAGAGACAAAAAAAAAAAAATTGCAACATATAACCAATGTTTGTGTCACAAGTTTTGTTTCATGTTGCTGGTTGTGTCACTAATTTTCTTCTCGTAAAACCAAACTATCTTCATCCAAAAATTTCAACCAATTTGGGTGTGATCAAATGTGCATATATTGTGGAAGATATGATAAAATCACTGCTCATTTGCTTCTTTCTATCAAGTCCCTTAAACCAAATTTGGATCCTAGACTTAGCCTAAAAGGTTATGCTTTCACCTATTTTGTTTGAAACTATATTCTTAGGAGATTACGATGTCATTCACACGTATTCGCTATCATGATGGAATTGATGTAGGCTCTTCTATCTTTGGATGCTATGCTTGACATGTAATAACTACATTTTGTCTAGAGCTTCTTCCATTGTATGGGTTATTGATTGCCTAAAATATGCTAGTAAGTTTTGCTATATGGCATTACCAGCTCCTTGCACATTTCATTGAATTTGTGCCTTGTTTACCTTTTGGCTAATACTTGACCTAGATCATATGGGCTCCTTCAATTGACTATTAGGAGTTCTTCAATTCTAAAGTATGAAAGCCATGTACACCTACATAATTGAGTGGTACCTCTATTATTTTTTAAGGTATTGTGTAAAAGTTCAAAGATAAAAAATTCAAAATGTTTTTGTGTGTGTGTGCATGCGAGAGAGAGAGAGAGAGAGAGAGAGAGAGAGAGAGAGAGAGAGAGAGAGAGAGAGAGAGAGAGAGAGAGAGAGAGAGAGAGAGAGAGAGAGAGAGAGAGAGAGAGAGAGAGAGAGAGAGAGAGAGAGAGAGAGAGAGAGAGAGAGAATCTATCAAATCAATATATAATAACTTGTTAAATTGATTCATGGCCCATTAGTACCCCATCTTTAGTTGCATTGATGGTGCTTGTCATGTTGATGAGTGGTACATTCTTGGCTATAGTGCAATGAATATATTGGTACTAATGTGGCCATTAGGATCCTATATGTTAATAAAAATCATTTTGAGAGAGAGAGAGAGAGAGAGAGAGAGAGAGAGAGAGAGAGAGAGAGAGAGAGAGAGAGAGAGAGAGAGAGAGAGAGAGAGAGAGAGAGAGAGAGAGAGAGAGAGAGAGAGCATTTCCATCTATGATGAGTAGTACATTTTTTTTTCCTAGCTCAATTAAAAGAGTCAACGTTCAAATTCAAATATACTTATTGGAAAAATTACTTTGGCATCTAGTTTGAGTGGATACTAACAAATAACATAAGTACCAAGAGCAAAGTTGTTGTCGGATATAAAATAATTGGTGGCGTGGCCATGCTAGTATGACATCAATCATTGTCTACAATGTGGTAAGGTGGACCATACGAATTTGAAAAGTTTTAGTGTTAGGAAAATAAGTAAAATATGCATCCAAAAAGGAGATTGTCATAAAGAGGTAAAAAAAGAATGGTATTAAACACTTTATGCAAGGAATATATTATATACCAACAACCATCCTCACCTTTTAGATTTCATAATATATAAACATTATATCAACGTTATGTTTGGGATATTACACATAACAAAGAAGGCGTGCAATCTTCCACCTATACTCTTGAAATTATTATGCCCCATGTTATTCCTACCACCTAGCATTCCTTGATAGTACTTAGTCCTAGTTAGAAAGTTGCCTATAAACTAAATGACACTCCCCATGATCCTTGCGTGTTCATAACAATGTAGATAATTATTTCAATAGCCAACAAAGGAAGAGATGGATGGATGGGAGAGGAAGGCATGATTCAATTCCATGGTCAATAGGTTAATTGTGAGAAAATTGTTAAAAAATTCTAATCTTAACACATGAATTAGTAATACATGTAGGTAAAAACATGAATATGTCTCTTTTATTTTCTCTCTTTTGATTTCTAATTCAAAAACCTATGAAGAGAGTTCATTTGTTTTCACATGGATTCAAACTTTGCACTTCCTTGGACTATCTCAATACTCAACCATTGGAAATACATGACGCCTAATATGGCTTCACGCTCTATAATTGAGACCTTCTCCACTCTTCTCACTTTGTACCACCAAGATGCAAGAGAGAGAGTTACAAGACAACACTTAGTTCCTCTTGACAAAGCAAGACTGAAGCTCTTTAAAGCCTTTATTCATAATCCAACAAGGTAAAGTACAACTTAAAAGTAAAATACAGTACTAGAAAGCACCATAAAGAATAACCACTTTCAAGACGTCCAGCTGATACTTGCCACCATCCCACTAAACAAAACCGCTCAAGTTAGTTTAGTGAGGAAGACAGGTGTCATAGCTGAACAACAGTTGTTATTCATGTCCAAAAGAAGTTACACTTCTTAGCAGCTTTGAATAGCATCTTAAAACATAGTCCAATCTTCCCAAACACACAGTGTTTTAGCGATAGGCCAAGCCGTTATATCACCGTATCAGGACGAGTGCCATACTGATCAGCTTACGGTCAGTTGGTTCGTATCAGTTCTTTCTAATCAAAGAGGAGTATGAAAAGTTTAAATCATTAAGAGTTCTATTTAGCCAAAAGACTTGGTGTGAACATGTGTGTTGGTATCAGAGCAAATCCATGCTATACTGACCCAAGTGACCCTTACGACATGTCACACACTGTTGTTCATACTCCTGAGCATATCCATGATTTCTAGTTGTATCTCACCAAAAGTCTAAAGTAATACTAACAAAGGAAAAGTGAAGTGTTACCCTAAATGTTATATCGGAATGATATAATATCCACGGTATAAGGGCACTGTACAGGAAAGATGTGATTAAAACATAGTAAGAGACTACCAATGTTTATACTGGGTAGTAGGACAGATCCGTGCCATTCTACTCCCTTGCTATAAACTATGATTCTTACATATATCCATGTTGTCTAAGATCGTGATACTGGAGTCCTTACTGTTACTTTTAGTGATCAATTCTTATTTCAAGGTATTTTAGTTTGATTTGAGTGTGGTCTTATGTCGTTATTTACTTTCGAACAAGGGAAGTCAAAAAGCGGAAAGAAAACGTGAATTTATGTAGAGTGAAGGTATATCATAGCCTTTATTTAACCAAAACTACCATACTTACCGAAGTTGTGAAGAGTATATTTAAACTCAAAAAATGTACCCGAATAGTTGTAGACATAGCTTCTTGAGAGGTAGCCATAGTAGTTTTTAAGCGATTGAGTTCTTACTCTTTTAGAACATACGTGGAATGGGCGTATTGCTTCGAAAAGTTATGTAGAAAGCACTTTACAAGACATCTTTTGACTATGTTAGTTAACTTACAATGTAGAGATCCAGTTGGTTGCATACCTTTTAATAGTGAGCAGTTGGTTCAGGAAAGAACCAAGTAATATTCTGACGAAGCCGGAGCAAAATAATGAAGCTACAGCTTCATACTATGAGATCGCAAGATCTATGAATACTTGTAAAGAGAGCACATATGTAAGAGCAAGGCTTGAATGTGTCCATCCTTCCATTGCTGGTTGGAGGAGGCTAATAAGGTGAAGAATTCTATGAGCAGATAACATGAGTTCATGGTCCATCGTTGTACAGTTAGCCATACATGAATTTACAGTATTATCATTTGAAAATGAGACCACTCTTCTGTCCATCGCTGGAATAGCAGGGTCTCTATGTGCAGATGTGGTGAGTAAATGTGAGTCTATCATGCCTATGCAATCCATCGTTGGATAGAACATAGCACTATCGATAAACATTCATCTTATGGACGGTTTGCAGCGATCTGTCCATCATTGGACAGCGCCCATTTCAATCATTAAAAATGCATAAAGTATGTGCAGGAGTAAGGCAGTCCTCCATCGTTGCTCACTGAGCCATAAGGAACAAGCAAAAGCATGGAAAATTCCTGGTTACATCATTACTATCACCTGCGATTTCAAAAAATTATCACATAACCACAATTGTCCATCGCTGTCTTTTAAGGAGGTGTGTGAAGATTATTAAAATACTATTTTCCTATCTCGAGTTTGGGGCCATGTCCATGGATATTTCCATTGTAATTTATGTTGTACATAAAAGATATGTGAATTGAGCACATAACCTTCTAGAAAAGATCGAGTTTGAGTTAGGTAGATTCAATTTTGATGACATGCAAAGTTTAGATAGCATGCAGCTATACATGTGGATCTTTGGTAGGTGAATTAGCTCAGTTAAGTGGACTTTCCATGCAACTCCACTGTAGGAATTCGAGTCTCTCTCATGTAGGAAAATCTTGGCATGTTTGCCATATTGTGAATAATGAGATTTTGGTAATTTGGACCCATTCTCTCTCTACTCGAGTTCTCTTTCATTGATTTTCTCTCTCTATCTGAGAGTAGCCTGTTTTTCCCATAATGAGCACTTAGAATTATCTCTGACATTCATTCCTCATAGTGAGAAGTTAGTTTTTTCAATCAGATGTATGCCATTGTGCTCTTGCCTCAGATTTTTCAAGTATACTGTTCATTGATCAATCTTGTGCAATCACAACACCTCAGTAAGATCCTGTAGGGTGTGAAATTCACGCATGCTAAAAACTTCACATGGTATCAGAGCTTCATGCTTTGAAGAGGTGAGGGTGTATACATCATATCATCAGTGCTTTTGCTAAATGAGTCTGATCTGCTCCAGCAAAGCCCTATATGGACAGAGAGCTCACACGTGTGAAATCAGCCCTCATAAATTGAGTGCTACTTCTCAAGGATTGATCCAAATTTGATGTTCTATAGCTTGTTGGATAGGTAGAGTAGAATGTGTTGCTTGTGTTTTTTAATTAATTTGATTTTTTTTTTAACATTTCTTGGAGCACATGAGAGATTAACATCTTCCAATTATGCAATGTGGAAGATCAGAATGGAATCATTATTGATTCTACAAGATGTAATGGACATTGTGAGTGGAGTTGAAGAAGAACCTGCTGCACCTAATGAAACTGCAGCATTCCACAAAAGAACCAGAATAGCCCTTCATTTTATAAAAATGAATGTAACCAATGAAGTGTTAAGAGAGATCAGTACATGCACCACTGCCAAGGAAGCTTGGGACACTCTAAAAACAATCTATGAAATAAAGAATACTTCTAGATTGCTTACACTTAGAAACCAAATATTTCTAAGTTATCAGAGAGTAGATGAGAGTGCTTCATTATATGTAATGAGTGTTAAGAATCTTCATCAAGAGTTAGCTGGTATTGGAGATGCTCTTAAGAACACTGAACTTGTTCAAGTAGTCCTAAATGGACTTAGAGATGAGTATGACAATATTGTGTAGACTTATGCTATCAAGGGGGATCTTCCATCCTTGGAGACACTGCAAGGTGTTCTCATTGCTAAAGAAAGCATGCAAGAGAACAAGATGCTGAGGATCAACATACTTTCATTGAAAGATGGTGGAGATGACAAATCACTCTTCATCAGAGACAAGTGGACAAAGCCAAGGAAGGTGGTGAGGATCAGTCCTCACAAGCTGCAACATCCAGTGGCAAGAAGAAGCTTTCAAAGATCAAGTGTTTTTTCTGTGGCAAGAAAGGACACTATGCATCCAATTGTTTCAAGAAGAAGAACCAATCTAAGCAAGCTAACCTTACTAATGAGGATGAGTGTGAGGGTGTTGAGAGTGAAAAGAGAGAATTCATTAATGATGTCTATTTTTTCATCTTTTCCTTTCAAGAATGAAGAAGTTTGCTGGATAGATAGTGGGGCTAGTTCCCATATGTCTAGTTCTAGAAACTCTTTCACTAGTCTCATGCCATATTTAGGTTCAAAAAGATCAATCTATAGTGCTAATGATGCAGAGTGTAGAATTGAAGGAATAGGTAGTATTCCACTACATGCATCATCATCAAAATCTTTTTGCTTGCATGATGTACTTTGTGTACCTAGACTAACCAAGAATCTCATTAGTGTAGGATAGTTGTTTGATGATGGATTGGATGTCAAGTTTCAAGTTGACAAGTGTATAATCTCAAGAGAAAATGAAGTTATTGCTAGAGGATCTAGAATTGGTAAGTTGTACAAACTAGATTATAGGGAGAGTGCTAGCATTTCAGATATTGCTTATGAGACCAAGTTTTTTAAGGAGGATCTGTGGCATAAGAGATTGGGTCATCCCAATTTCAAAGCCATGCAATCTATGGTCAAGGAAGGAAAAGCTGTTGGATTACCAAAGACACTGTCAAAGGAGCTTCTACCTTGTGAAGCTTGTGTTTTGGCAAAATCACACAGAAGGCCTTTTCCTAGATCAAGCATCAAAATAAAGCAACCATTTGAACTCATGCACTCTGATGTTCATTTCACATCAACTAAGAGCAAAGGAGGAGCAAATTGCTTTGTTTCCTTTGTAGATGATTATACAAGATATTCTTGGATCTATATGTTGTCTTCTAAAGCCATGGTCTATGATGTTTTTCTTACTTTCAAAGCTTATGTAGAAAAGCAATTTTCTTTCAAGTTCAAAGCTTTGAGAAGTGACAGTGGAGGAGAATACATTTTCGATAAGTTTAAAGACTTTTGTGAGAGAGAGGGCATTCAAAGAGAGTTTTCTTGTTCATATACTCCATAGCAAAATGGAGTTGCTGAGAGAAAAAATAGAACTTTGTGTGAATGTGCAAAAGCCATTAGGCTAGAAGCTTCTCTACCTAAAGAGTTTTGGGGAGAGGCAGTTGCATGTGCAAACTATCTTTGTAATAGGCTTCCTAATCTTGCAATAGGAGGAAAAACGCCATTTGAGATGTTGTATAAGAAAAAGCCTAAGATAGATCATCTTAGGATTTTTGGTTGTATATGCTTTGTGCATGTGCCTCTAGAAACTAGGAAGAAGGAAGATCCTAGTGCAATTAAAGAAATTTTTGTAGGATATGCATCTACTAAAAAAGCATACAAAGTATATCTTCCTTCTACTGACAAAAATGTTGTTAGTAGAGATGTGATCTTCCATAAAGATCAAAAGTTTAACTTGGATGATGCATAGATCAAGGAGTCTCATGCAAGATCAATCATCAATCTTGATGCTGCTCAAGAAGTGGTGAGGCCGAGGCTTGAGCAGGAGCAAATTCAAACTACCACACCAAGAAGATCTACAAGAGCAAGATCCAAGGAGGCTCACATATGATGAAGAAGGCAAGTGGAAGGTGAAACTTCCTATCATGCTCTCTTCATATTAGATGAAGAGCCTAAACCCTTGAATCCAAGATGTGGGTTGAAGCAATGACCCAAGAGTTTGAAGCCTTGATGTCAAACAACACATGGGAGCTTGTGGAGCCACCAAACAACATTCATGTGATTGGATGTAAGTGGGTATTCAGATGTGGGTTGAAGCAATGACCCAAGAGTTTGAAGCCTTGATGTCAAACAACACATGGGAGCTTGTGGAGCCACCAAACAACATGCATGTGATTGGATGTAAGTGGGAATTTGAGTCTCTCTCATGTAGGAAAATCTTGGCATGTTTTTCCATATTGTGAATAATGAGATTTTGGTAATTTGGACCCATTCTCTCTCTACCCAAGCTCTCTTTTATTGATTTTCTCTCTCTACTCGAGAGCAGCCTGTTTTTCCCATAATGAGCACTTAGAATTATTTCTGACATTCATTCCTCATAGTGAGAAGTTAGTTTTTTCAATCAGATGTATGCCATTGTGCTCTTGCCTTAGATTTTTCAAGTATTTAGTTCATTGATCAATCTTGTGCAATCACAACACCTCAGTAAGATCCTGTAGGGTGTGTGGTGAAGTTCACACGTGCTAAAAACTTCACAGCAGGGTGGACGGTTTCAAGAATCAAAAAGTGACATTGTTGTCCATCGCTGGACCTCAATGTGTTCTTGACCTATCACAGCCTTTACGTGGTTTAGAGAGATAAGTGGCATATCAAAGCAGAGCATTATTAAAGCATCCTTCTTCGGAAAGTAGAGTAAATACGAGCGAAGTGTAAGAGAGAAGCAAATAAATACATACCGTAAGCTGTCGAATCGCTGATCTGTAGGTAGGTAGGGCACACTTTCAACGAGTGTCCGAGGAGCAGAGTTCTTCACCGGTGTTGTAAAGCAAAAAGGGTTGAAAAGAGCATACACTTATAGTGCCCAGTGAGGTAGTAACCTGGAAGGAGAGAGTGGGAGTGGGAAATTCCATTTCCCTCCAAATTATTTTAAACGGACGAAACCATTACAAATATTTGCGGGAAACCTTCTGAGTTAAAATTGGAACTTCATCATATGCAAGGGTACAACAATAAAAACCTTGCAAGATTGAAGTAGCGGTACGTCAGTATCTGTCCATGTTTTCTGTTTAATACAAAAGGGTGAAACTGAACAAAGGAGCATCCATGAGAGAGAGAGAGAGAGAGAGAGAGAGAGAGAGAGAGAGAGAGAGAGAGAGAGAGAGAGAGAGAGAGAGAGAGAGAGAGAGAGAGAGAGAGAGAGAGAGAGAGAGAGAGAGAGAGAGAGAGAGAGAGAGAGAGAGAGAGAGAGATGGGTTGTGTGTGTGTGTGTGTGTGTGTGTGTGGATGAAGAATTTTTTTTTCTTAAAATATGAATTATCCTAAGGTTCCCTATTTCAGGTGTAGGTATTGGTACATTGGGGCTTATGGCATGCCATAAAATGTTGGGAGATACTTAGGCCTTCTTCTACCTTTTATCATATGATAAATCCCTTTGTTGATTATATGGTTTTTTGTATCAAAAATATTTTAAACTCAAAAGGGGCCTTAATTACCAAAAATCTGTGCTAACTACTTTAAATGAATGTGGTTACCATCAAACCATCTAATTTAAGTCACAATTGGTCTATTTAAGCGTTGTCAAGCATGCATAAGTTGACACTATGATGGGAAAGGAGGTACCCCCCCTCTCTCATGGATGCTATTTCACCATACTACTTCATGTATGACTGTTGAACAAGACCACAAGTACAACTCCTATAGAGTTATAGAGTTTTTTTTGGGTAAACTCTAGCTAAGAGATCACCAACAAAAACACCTTTAAACATGTCAATATTAGTGTTGCAAACATTGGCTTTATTTTAAAATGGGGGGTCTTGGGGGATGCAATAACTTGCACCTCAAGTATTTTGATGTACGATGAGAATTTATTCTTATGATAGGATTTTTGATCCAACGATGGGCATTAGGTGCCCCACTACTGCTTGAAAAAACTATACATCCGAGGGTGGAGCAGCAATGGACTCCACCTCTCTCTGTTGCTCTTTTACTTCTTTTCTTTTCTTTTCTCTTCAAAGAGCAAAATGTTTTGAGCAATCAAGCGCATTCATTGCCTACATAGGAGCACATAAAGCTTTCTGACTTTTGGAGCTCAAAATTACCTTTTCTCAGGTATGTAGGAGGCCGTTGGCTAGCGATCCACCTCCACATTGATTGTATTTCTTTCAAAAATGCCTTTTGTTTTGTAGTTCATGGCTTGCAATCCACTTTATGGTTGTTTTTTGTAATTGGATTATAGAACCAGAAAACGATGTCTATACAAATGTAGTTTATAGCCAACAGTAGATCATTGGTCCACAATGGAAAAACACCCAGGAAGAATATACTGCACGTATTCATGTATTATACTATACATACCCTAGACACATATGCTACCATTCAAATAGTGGATTAGCTACTAAGAACCTGAATGCTGGGGAATGGACCTCGATGACAGATCAGGCCGGTCGAACAATCGGCCTGGAACGGTCCTACTACTACATGGAGGCAACGATCGACTAATTTTCTCGGTGCATGCACTACTACTACAATAGGCGAACACAAGATTAAAGTAGAGCTTAATTGCGTGGTTTTTTGCGGAAGTGGAAGAGCATACAATCAGACAAAGCAATAAGAATGTCAAATAGAAAGACGTAGTAGCAAAGCATACAATCCTAACAAGAATTTCGAACACAATAAGATAGTGATTGATTCAGATTTGTGTATAAAAATACACGTCAGTTTGATGCTATGAGCACAAGACAATAGCAGACAAAACTGCGTGCTCAGGAAGCTAACTCTACTCTATAAAACCTATGAGCTTATTATTGACAATCAGCCTAAAGAAAGAATAGATGCACGAAAGCATCTACAATGTCCGTCTCTATTTTCTTGATTGTATACTTAATCGATTACAATGATCAGCTATATACAATTTAAATTTGTGCAGATGAGTGTACAAAGAAGATGCATGGAGCCGTTGTGCCGTCTGTAGGTTATCGTGGTTGCTGCTACTAATTGTCAAGTTGTTGCATAGTATAGGAAGTGGGTGTGAGAAGACTTCGACTATTCAAAAGTCGAGTGAGTCGCTGTTGTGGCCAATTGAGATGGGTAGTCAAGTCGACATGTCGGACAAGTCGGGTGTCTCCGATATGTCAGTTGAGTCGACAAGTCAGACTCCTCGATAAGTCGGCCACATCAAGATTTTTCGATATGTCGGCCTACCCTGAAAAGTCGAGTGTCATTCTCTTGCATGTCTTCAGTAATGGAGTATTTATGCAGACTGTGCAACAATGCAAGTGAATTTGCAGCAATATGAATGGAGCTAGATTAACATGGGATTTAGGAGAGTAGAGAATATAAATCCAACATCAAAATTAATTCAAAGACTATTGTTCTGCTACTGTCATCGAACAACAGTTTGTTGCTTCCTATTATCCATAGTCACGAATGGACTAGTCGAAAGGAAGAACAAGACCTTAGTCGAGTCTGCCAAATGCATGATTACTCATGCTTCATTGCCCAAATCGTTTGGCAACATGTTGTATCAACATCAGCCTACATGCAGAACCAATGTATTACTAAAGGCCTTCTTGACAGCAAAACCCATCATAAAGTCTGGATTGGATCCAAGCCTTCATTGAATCATTTGAGAGTATTCAGATGCACTGCCTATGCTCATGTCCCAAAGGACAACAAAAAGGGCATTTATTCAAAACTATTTTTATTGGCTATTATTCTTCTAACAGAATGTATCGATTGTACAATATTGAAACTTGTAAAGCTTTTACTAGCAGGGATGTGACTTTCATTGAACATTAGTTTACTGATTTGAAGGGCAAGGACCAAATGCAGTTTATTATTTATGCCCCGACAATGGGTACATATCGAAATACTATTTTGATTTCTTTATACCGGATGGATGTACAAACAAGATTTTTCAATGGAGTTATTGAGGAAGACATTTACATGATCTAGCCAGAAGGCTACATCTTCAATGGTCATTAGGTATGCAAACTCCATAAAGCTTTATACGATTTGAAACAATCTTCCAGAGCATGGTTCCATCAAATGAATACTTTCTTGATCAATCATAGATTCGAATCTAGTTCTGCAAACTGTATTATTTATTTCAAAGCTATTAGATACTTCTTTGTCATCATCACACTATACGTTGTTGTTAAGCAACAATATCGAACTAACAAATGACACAAAGAGGATGCTATCCCAAGAATTCAAGATGACAAATCTTGGATAAACACATTACTGTCTTGAGATTTAGATCCACACAGATAGAAACAAAAGGCTTCTCTACATCACTCAGCATAGGTACTTTCAAAATCTATTAACAAAATTCAATTTTATGAATTACAAGCTTGTACCTAATTCCACATATCCAAGTTTAAAGTTATCTAAAGAGCAATGCCCTCAAACTGATGCGGAGAAGGTCGAAAGGAAGGGGTATCCATATCAATCGATTATTGGATCCCTGATGTACGCAATAATCTCTACCAGGCTCGATCTTGCATATGCCATCAACTCTTTAAGCCAATATATGGCTAATCCTGGAATTATCCACTAGAAAGCTCTTTTCAGAGTATCAGATATGTATAAGCTACTATTGACCTTTGCATCTGCTATGGAGATGTTGATTCATCCGATATCCATACACTTCATGGATATACATATGTGAATTGGACAGGCGATGTCAACACCAAAAGATCAGCTTTTGGTTTTTTTTTTCCTGTTCAATAATTGTCCAATATCATGGAACAGTCCAAAACATACCTCCATTGCAATGTCATCAACTGAATCAGAATACATTGCAGCCTCTCAGGCTACTTGAGGAATCTATTCTGACATTGGTCTCAAACAAAGTGCTCCAACAATTATTCAGTGCGACAATCAAAGTGCCATTCCATTATCAATCAATCTTAAATTTCACTCTAGGAGCAAGCACATCAAGACTAAGTATCACTACATCAAGAGCAGAATACTTAACAAAGAGATAAGTCTAAAATTTCGCAAAACCCAGTACATGGCAACTGATATATTTACAAAAGGGCTAAATTAGGAAGCACATGAGAAATTTTGTGCTATTTTGAATCTTTAAATCAAGGCATTTAAGAATCCAAATTAAGGAGGGGGGGGGTGTTGGATTTCTATCCTCTCCATCCCTTATCTCACTGCTAATCTAGATCCATTCATTTGTTGTATGTAAATATTTATACAGTCGCATGGCCTGCAGAAATACACTTGTTTTCTGACAGTCTACAAAAATACAAAGGAATTGGTGACACTGTTCTGTCAAGTTAGATGACACCAAATATTTGGCCACCATCTGATTATTCGACCACCATTCATCGTTCGACTATTCGGCAACTAGCCAACACCGACTATTGGGCTTCACTGACTAGTCGTATGTCACTATCAAATCAAATAGTCGACTCAAACATTCAACGACTCAACTATACCTTCATCACTTCCAAACAGAATTTCTAACATAACTTGATATTGTTCGAAAGTGACTGCTAGTAGCACGTAGTGCCTTAATCTCATTTGCAAAGTATAGACTAAGCATTCTTTTAATTAGTCAGCCATGTGTATATATCCAGCAACTTATCAGATGTTCAGTTAGGTCAATAATTCATCTAACATATCAATCAAACATCCAAAGCGCAATTGTTTTGTTCATCCCCTCTGTTATCACAGATTATTATTTCAGGAAGCTAAGAACGCAACTCTATCTACATTCAGACGATATCTATTCATGACTGAACAATCAATGTTCTGATAATCTAGGTCATATACATCATGTTGAATGCTTATTTTATTTCTGTTTTGATTGATTCTTGCTTGTAGATAAATTGTTCATAGATTTATGTGACTGATAGTCTGAGTTGATCATAATCATCTAAAGTTCTATTATACTTCTGCTGCACTAAATCTATAAATCAGTCTACTTCATGAAAGGCTATGAAATCGACCACATCGATCTAGTGACTTCGAAGTTGTGATCAGTCCTCGATTCATCATAGTCGTAGTCGACTTGAATCTGATAGATGTAGTGGCATGCACAGAGTATTCTCTTTCTGTTTGAATCCCAACAGCTACCAAGTGCTTTATTGGTACCAATGGGTACAGTATGACATGGATATGCCCTGGTATCGACTACTATGACCAAACAAGACATTTTTTATTGTAAGTGAATGATTATGGCTATTTTATAGAACATTGTTAGACTATGGTATTGTGATGATAGGTATACTTGCCTAAAACTGATTAGTATGGCATATGCCCTGATATGGTGATACTAGGGCAAGATTGGTATGGCCATATTCAGCTAAGGACATGGAATAGTCCTAATATGGTAGACGACCCTCTAGTGTTCAAGATTATTGGTTGTTGATTTTCGAAATTTAGGACAATGATTGATTGTACTAATCAATCCACAAGAGGTTTCGATTGCCAAATCAAAGTATTCATCAAGTTCTATTGACTAGATCTTGATCTAGAAGAAAATCACTAACTATTTAGCAAGATCAGTTAATGTAATAGCAAAAATCTATCAAGGGCGATCTCACACATGTGGAAAATATTCAATGTACAAACTACGACCAGAGAGCACAATACAATAACTTATGATAGCATTCCAAGCATAAAATCACAATTTTGATGTGGCAATCTTAAGCAAATTGCATAGAATGGAAATGTCTCATCAACTTTTCATTAGAATTGGTGATTTCTTTATAGATCAAGTACAAGGATGACCTGTATACTGGTCCAACAGGTTTTCACATGTGTGGGGAGTGCTACATCATGTAGATCCACCAATAGGAGCAAGATATGCCCATAGATTAAAGTTGAATTAGCTAGATTTCAAATGCTAGTCTCCACAAAAGTAGGAATCTTCTCTATAAAATAGGATCTAGGAGAATATGTACATCTTGTCAAGTACATCCAGATCCACACGTGTGAACAACATCTTGACATGTGGGAGCATTTATTCATTCACATGGAAGTGCAAGCTACTTACAAGGAAATTGACCAAAATGAGTTTTTCTTAGATTCTAGTCAAAAGTCAAGTTCACACTTGTGTAGATTTATCTAAAATGAATCTAACTATATACAAGTACATTTTCTACTTCCTTTCACACGTGAGAAAAGGCTCCACATGTGTGAGATCTTAATATGAAAGATCTCAAGATTAACATATTACATCAACCAGGTTAAAAGTGACAATTTCAACATTGGTGACACCGAGATTCAATTCCAGGTCAAGGCCTATTTGTGACTAATTACCTTGAGAGGACCCAGACACTCTAATTGAGACATATGGAGAATTGCATGTACGTGTGACGGATATAGGCATGAGGATTGCATGAAGAGATGTAACCTATTTATAGTTGACGTGCATGGGGATTGCATGGGTTCATGCACACGAATCTGCTCTCTATATATTGAGGTAGAATTTCTCTTGTTGACATATTGGGTTTAGGTTACCAGTTTCTCTCTTCTCCTCTAGCTTTCACATGGCATGTCTTGGGGGATAGATCCAAGTTTGATCTAGGTTTGGTTGGGTGCTTTGGCTCCAAAGTCTCTCTTATTGTGTTCTCCTATCCTCATCTTAGGGGTTATCCCTTAGGGTCTTTACATTGGTATCAGAGCACGACTAAGCTCTTGGATAGGAATGGAGACAAGCTCTACATTGGATTTGAAGCTTGGAGCACTTGGATTTACATCCCAGTTGGAGTGCTATTTTCTCAAGAAAATTATGGAGTTGGGTTCACAAATTTCAGTTTAAAGCATATTTGTCCAATATGATGGTAGAGTGCTCTTCTACATGATCGGTTTTGGTAAAGATTCTAAGAATTAGTGTTAATTCATTTTTAATTCTCTGTTTTGGTTGAGGAAACTTTCAATGATGTGGAATGATATGCTCAATTGCTTGTTTCTGCTTGGTTGGGATAACATAGTCAGGCCATAACGTTCTAAACCATAACATATTGGTTGAATGGAGAATGAGTCTATTTATTCCGCATGTATGAACTGCTAACTGTTATAAGGAAACAAGGAGAGCGCTGATCCGGTATGAGAGACCCTATATTCATATTTTTTTGCTATGATTATTTGATTCAGATGCTTTTCGCCCTACTGTGGAGTCCTCACAGAATGAATCTGTGTGTGGGCTAGGGTCATAGGTTAGCATTAGGAGATTCAGAGGCAAGATTGCTTCTTTTTCAAGCCGTTGAAAAGCGCTTATTGAAAGTGCTTGTTGACCTGAACAAGAAAGCCTCCTTTCAGGCTGTTGATGAAGCATTCAAATCTGAAAATGCTCGGTTCCTACAAGCAGATGGGTGTGAGGAATGAGGATGGGATGGTAGATGGCCTAGAGAAGGGGCCCAGGAAAGGGCGCGATCTCTCTCTCTCTCTCTCTCTCTCTCTCTCTCTCTCTCTCTCTCTCTCTCTCTCTCTCTCTCTCTCTCTCTCTCTCTCTCTCTCTCTCTCTCTCTCTCTCTCTCTCTCTCTCTCTCTCTCTCTCTCTCTCTCTCACACACACACACACACACACACACACACACACACACACACACACACACATAGATCACGGCTAGAGGTCTTCTCTACCTCGATGGTGGCGGCTATAGAAGCGAGCAATTCCTCCTTTTCTAAAACCCTATTAGGCTTTGCAATGGGTCATGAGAGGCCTTCTGGATAGCATGGATTTTTTTTTAAAGGATGTAAGGTTAAGTTGGAGCTTGATGGCAACCAACAATTCTATAATTGCATGGATTGTTGCATGACAATTATCTAAGGATCAATTTGGGTTTGACATTTGTAACTTATGATGTTGATTCTCCAAATTAACTCAAATTTTAAGTTACTAGCACTCTGTTAGAGGAGCTTGGTTTTCTTGGTGCTCATTTGTCAAAGTGTAGCCTTGGTGTTGTATATTGTTTCTCGATTGTGGTTAGAAGCAATTTTGGATTTTCTTCCTCCATAGACAATATGCATATCATCATATGCTCTTATCAACTTGGCATTTGGCTTTCAGTAATGTAAGCCTGGATTTAGTGGAACTCGTGGTCAAGCAGTATTAATTAGTTTCCAGTGGAAATTTTTTCGAAGCCGATCTTGACGAAACGATGGAAGTGGTACAGTTCTCTGGCATGTACCCGTTTAAAGGATTTGATTTCTTGGTACTATGCTATTTTGCCACTTAGCTCTGGAGTATGAGTACTCCTAGTAAGTTGAGTTAAATGGTGTTTGTGTTTTTTCCTTTTCAACTCGGTAGAACACCGATGAGTTTGTTTGTGTTCTCGATGATTTTGATCATTGAGGATAGGGCAAACAAAAGCTTTTGTGATACTTGTTAAAGTATTAATTGGAATGAAATGGTAAATATTTGCAGGTTGTTCTTTATTCAACAAATTTGTGTGTGTTGAATATAAGAAAAGAAGTATCCAAATCCAAATTCTATGAATTTTTCATTAATTACAGACAACTTTACTGAAGTAACTTAAGCCGGTTTAATGAAAAGAAAAAACAGTCCAATTTATTGAAAAATTTGTAATTGATCAAAAGTAAAAAAACTGATTTTATTTCCAGTTAAAATTCTATGGCGGATTGTATGCCAATGATTCTACCCAAGTATAGGATAGAATTAAATTGTTTCACACTTTCTTCCTACAGTAACTCATTTTTTAACATTTACTAATGTCTTTATATCTTCGTGGTACCTTAGATGAAAGATTTATGGACTAACTTATAAACTCTAATGGAGGAAGAATAGGAGAAATCAGAGGTAGTAAGTGTGATCGGGAAATGTATTTCGCAGTTAGAATTTTAGTAATCCCATAATTGCTTAATACAAGATATAAATTTCTTGGATAGAATTCATTTAGTTGAATTCATAGCTGATATCTTTGTGACCATTGAGTTATCCGTAGTTTTGGATGTCACTTGTGATGTTAGAAGTAGAATTTGATACATGGATTGCATTAGATCTGTTAGTTGACAAAAAATATTCAAAAAACTCTTGGGGTCTGATGCATTGATCATCAAAAGGAACATTTTGAAAAAGCAAAAGCACAAAACTATCATTTTGATCTTATTGAAAGGCCGGAATTTTGGACTTCAGAATATCATCAGGAGGAAAATCTATTTTCGAAATTTTAGTCCAACATGTATATATGCATTCAGAGATAAACGTGCAAGGATTCAATCGTCAAGATCACAAAAAAAGCAATTGTGAGAATTGATATATTACAATACTTTGATTTTTTGTCATTCCTTATCATCGATTACAAAAAGTGCCAATCTGATCATTTTTCTCTTGTAGATTTATATTCATCCAACATAAATGAATGGGAGCCAAGTGGATCTCTTGTAGTTATATTAGATGTAGTACACACTAATATTGAACATCTACAATATAGAGGTAGAACTGCAGAAGATCTTGTTGATTGTGGAATCGTTTTTTATGAATCAATGTACATTCTTGATATAAAAGAAAATTTTGAGCAAATAGTCCCAATTCCATTACCTAGTTTTGGAAGTGATGAATGGGTTGCTCCAAATGATGCAATATCAGAATCATTTCGTTGCAAGCTATATAATGATATAGAAAATCTATTAAAGATAGGCACGGGTTCAAAAACAGTCCGAATAAGTTGGTTTATTTCTTTGAATATATTTTTGGATTTCTTTTCAAGTGTTAATGTACACAAAACTCCAACAATGTTTTTTTGCAAAATTTGACAGATAGTTTATTATTTGAACTCATGGATGAAGGCTAGGACAAAAAATCAGATGGAGAAATAGAATGCAGAATTAAAATGTCTTCCATGTGCTTTTGCTATCAAATAGAAAAACAAATGTTGAGTTTATGCTTTCATTATCAAAGATGGAAAAAATACAGGAGTAAGTTGTCGGAAATCAATGGGTTTGAGCGAAGGTTGGGAGCGAGCTAGATGCGTGATCACGCGTGTGCCACAGTTAGTAGCAAAATAATTCAAATGAAGGATTCATACAAATGCACAATAGAACAATAACAACAGTAGGACAAATTGCAGTCTGATTATTATCAACAATCAATACAATGGCATGAAGTTAGAATTATCAGAAGAAAAATTTCGATGAAAATTCTAAGTTTGATATACTAAAAATATCTACAACTGAATTTTCTAGAGTTATTACAACTGTCTTTATGTCATAAATGCATGTACAAAGTTGGCAGACATCAATGTAAAGTTGTTGGGTCGGATTTCTAACCAACAATATCAAAAAATTACATAGGGTTGGATTTTATACAAAGGATCAAAAAATTTACACTGAGTCAAAAAATATGCCGAGGGTCAAATTTTTTGGGGTCGGAAAAATTAGACCCGATTCGACCCTCGATCTAGGGTCAAACATGCCCGAATAATTTAATAAAGGGTCGGAAAAATACGATCCGATCCGACCCGACCCATGGTCGAAAAAATCCCATCTTGAATGGCTTTTCAAGATGCTCATTAAGGCTAAGAATTGAAATCCAACACTCCTCCTTAATGTAGATCCTAGAAAGTTTTGATCTTCAGATTTAACATGCCATTGAATCTGATATGATGCTCCTTTGATAGGGGTATTGTGAAGTAATCTACCGCCATTGATTATGTCCTGCAGTAGACTAATGATACCTCCTTGCTTTGCACTTTCTCTCTTAAATAATGAAACCTGATTTCGATATGCTTGCTTTGTGAATGAAATCTCGGATTGAGAGAGAGAGCAACGGTGCTTTGATTGTCACAGAAAATGGTTGTTGGATGTGACTATGCAAGGCCGATTTTTGCTAGCAGGTGCCTCAGCCAAATCGTCTCCTTAGTAGCATTTGTGGCAACAATGTATGCTAATTCGGTTGATAATAATGCTACTGAGATCTGCTTTCGGCTGTTCCAAGAGATTGGGCTTTGATTGTATAAAAATACAAATCCAGAAGTCAACCTTCTGGTATCAATGTCCCCTGTCCAATGTGCATCTATATATCCTTCAAGTATGTTGGTAGGTTGGCTGCCTCCATAAGTTGTTGGCCCAGTTCAATTCCACTTCCACAAATAAGCCAAATTCTCCAAAATTGGAACCACAATTATTAACTTGTGCCTACTGTTCAATTTCCATATCCCAATTTGGCCTTTACATTTGCACTCACGTGAAAGTTTTTCCATGTGTTTTGTCATGCTTATGGTGTATGAGGGCCGATACAATTGGGTTTATTGGCATGCTTAGAACTATTGGACAATGGAAATATACAGTTGCATTCAAACACATGCTCTAAAAGAGAAAGGAAAGAAAGGAGTAAGAGTTTAGGATGTGGAGAGTATGCATGTGGCATCAATGGAAGACTAGTTGAATATGGGAGCATAGCTAGTAGTCACATCAATTATTGATATGGTTTTCCATTGATAAAAGAATCATATTTTTGAGAAATATTTCAATGGAATAGAAAGATGTGGTATGGAATTAGTTGAAGATATATATGTGATACTATGTGATCATGCATTGCATGTTGGAGACAAGTTATTCATCAGTTATAAATTAGATGTTGCTTGTCAAAGTGTATTAGATGAATGGTCAATAATTGAAATGAAATACTTTATCTTTAATAATACTTTTTCCTTCTTGCTATTGGCAGATTATTTTCAAAATAATCATCAATAAGTGTATTAATTATGGCATTTCTTTGAATTATTGTGATTTGTGGTAGTTGAGCTTTTTTTGTGTGGATTGACCCGCAATGTTTGGCTCACGCCATAATCACCTATATCTCATTCCATCTCAAAGTGACTCGCTTTGTGTAGCTAAATTAACTCAAGAATTGCATCATGTTGGAAGAAGAAAAGAGGATTCAATAGTGATTTAGTCAAAATTGAAAGATTCAAAATTGATTTAGTCCTTCAATAGTTTGTCGTCGTTGTCGAATCCATCTGTTGTTCCCGAGTATTTCTGCAGATTGTGTAGAAACACAAATAAAACTAAATGAATGGATGTGGATTAAAGATCGATTATTCAGATGAATCACTCCTGATAGTAGAATAATCTAACACTCCCCCTTAATCTGAATCCATGAATGCCTTGACCTTCAAATTTAGTTTTGCACAAAATTTCTTGTGTGCATCCAAGCTTAGTGCCTTAATAAAAATATCGAATGTCATGTCTTACATTCGACAATATTGCAAGTTTACTTCTTTGTTGAGAACTTTGCATCTAACATAGTGATACTTAATTTCAATGTGCTTACTCCTAGAATGAAATTTAGGATTGGCAAGTAAAGCAATAGCACTTTGATTGTCACAAAATAAAATTGTCAAAGCATATTAGAAAAACATATAAAAGTAAGTCTCTCAACCATACTGCTTCCTTCAAAATTTGTACGTCTATTGTACAGACATGGACAATAGCATATCATATCTAAGTGTTTATGACATATTCTTATCGAGTTTTCATCTTCTATGTGTAGATGCATGAGTTTTCACATTGGTAATGTGCTCTCAAAAGTAGCTAAAGATCAAAGGGCATAATTAGATCATTATGATCTGATCTTTTTTTCACAATTAGCAATAGAAATCTAAAATTTATTGGACACTTATGGTCACATCCAACAAAACTAGAATTATTGGCAAGTTCAATGGTTCTAACTTCTACATCTGGAAGTTAAAGCAAAGGCATGGAAGATAAAAAATAAGAAGGCCTTAGCATATATCACACTCAATCTGGCTGACTCCCAAATATCCCATCTGAGCAGTGTACAATATTAAAGGAAGATACTACTCTGACTACATGCACTAGAGTCAAAAATCTTTACATACTCTCTAATTCAGTCGCATTAGCTAGGATCTCTCATGAAAATGTAAACGATAATGCTATTTTGTGGCATAGTTGATTTGGACATGTGAATACAAGATCACTTTCTTATATGCATTGTAATAACTTAGTTGATGGATTGTATTTCCCTTCTTCATTGGATAGGAAATCTTTCTTTTATGAATTATGCGTCTATGGCAAACACTCTAGAAGCAAGTTTCCCAAATTACATTCCATCAAAACAAAGCATGTATTGGATCTTGTACATAGCGATCTTTGTGGTCCAATGCCAACTCCATCCTTAGGAGATGCAATCTATTTTATCACTTTCATAGATGATTATTCTAGATGGTCTACAGTCATGTTCATTAAGCACAAATCTGAAGTCTTTGAATGCTTCAAGAAATTCACGGCCATGGCTGAGACACAAACGTCTACAAAAGTGAAAGCACTCCAAACTAATGGTGGCGGCAAATACCTCTCTAACAAGATGTCTGATTACATGGCTGAACATGGTATTAGAAGACAGTTCACACTTCCTATTCACCTCAACAAAACGAGATTACAGAAAGGAAGAATTGAACTATTCTCAACTCAGTCAGATCCATGCCACATCAAGCACACCTATCTGTGAAGTTTCGGACAGAAGCTATTGCCACAGCCTGTTACGTGCAGAACAGATCCAACACCAAAGCCGTCAAAAACAAAACTCCTCATGAAGTTTGGCATGGGCACAAGCTTAGTGTCAACCATTTAAAAATCTTTGGTTGTATATGTTTTGTTCACATTCCTAAACAACTTAGGAAGAAGTTGGATCATAGGACAAATAAATGTATTTTCATTGGCTATCCTGATGAACATAAAGCTTATAAAGTTTATGATCCATCCACCAATGTAGTATTTGTCTCTAGGAATGTAATATTTCAAGAACATACATACTATGATTTCAAGCAACCATCGATAAACGATGCTATGTCATTTTCTCAATGACAACGTCGAAGAGGAGCTGTATACCTTCCAACCGTGAGGATTCAAAGTCAAAGTCCAAGAGCACAAAGTGTGCAAGCTACACAAAGCAATCTATGGTCTGAAACAGGCCGCAAGAGTATGGTTCAATAGAATCAGCTCTTATCTCATTCAATTGGGATTTGCAAACAATTCAGTTGATTGTGATGTTTATTCGAAGCATATAGGCACCAATTCAGTTCACATAGCTCTTTACGTAGATGATGCATTTATTTTGTCTAATGACACTTCTCTAATGCACACTACTAAGAGTGATCTGTCAAAGGAATTTGACATGATTGATTTAGGAGCTATCCATTATTCTTTGCTAGGAATTTACATTACTAGAAATAGGCTTTAGAAGAAGACCTATCTTAGCCAACATGCATATCTAAAAGGCATTTTAAAAAAGTTTCATATGTCTGATTGCAAACCAATTGATACTCCAATGGATCCAAGTTTAGTATTGACTAAACCTACTTGTGCTGATTTTGACAATGAAGTACTTGACATAGCGAAATACCCTTATCATTCGCTAATAGGATCTTTGATGTATGCAATGTTGTGTACTAGACCAGATCACGTTAAGTCAATTCATGTCTAACCCTAGGATCTCTCATTGGAAAATATTAAAGAGAGTAATGAGATACATTTAGGGAAGTTTAGATCACGTGTCGATGATGATGTCCATAACGATGCACTTTCTGATGATTTTGAAGAGAATTTAGAGGGTAGTCACAAAGTTGTCATCGTTCGAGAGTTTTAATGCTATCATTTACATGTTTGTGTAGGGCATGTTTCATCAATCCATTTGGGTAAAAGGCTGTTGTAAGAGTACGCATGTGACATGATGACAAAGATGGTGCAGAATAACATGAACTACTACTACAATAATCAGCACAATTTTTATAGAGGGATTCGTAGAGGTAATTGTTGATGCCTTGGGAGCTCATTCAGCTAGCGACATAGGAATGTGAGTAGTGCTTCCATCTTTTTACATCGATTCACCACGTCATATGCATCAACAATACCAGGATGCTATGGCATTGTTAGGGACTCGGGTTCTCCCGATTTGTATATCACGATGACGGTGAACCGAAATTGGTTGGAGGTGATGAGAGAGTTGCAATTCTAGCAGAAAGCTGTAGATAGGCCTGATTTGGTATGGAGGATTTTTAGCATGAAGCTTCAGCATTTGATCGACCTGTTAATGAACAACGATATTTTTGGGTGCATTATAGGGAGGCTGCATGCGAGAATTCCAGAAGAGAAGATTGTCTCACGCCCACCTTTTGATTATATTGGAGGAGCGGAGCAAACCCATCATTGTTGGAGATTACGATTGTATTGTGTGTGCAGAGATTCCAGTGAAGGAGGAAGATCCAGAGTTGTATGAGATAATGACGAGATCTATGATGCACAGTCTATGCAGAACATCCTTTCCAAATGCCCTGTGCATGAAGGACAAAAAATGCTCGAAGAACTACCCAAGGAATTTCATTGATGAAACATCAATGGTGAAGGGGTATGTTTCATATAGGCGGAGGGAGAACAACGGAGTGACGGTGCGTGCACATGGAGTAGAGTTAGATAACATGTGGGTTGTACCATACAATAGGTGGTTGTTGCATACAACTATCCTGAAATTAAACTCTAACAAAAGGAGTAACCATCGAGTGATCCGTCATGTGTTGCAAGTTTTATTTACTAGATAGAGCAAGGGTTAATGATCCATATAAAATGCAAAGTGTGTGGCAATCAAATAGTGTCGAAACTTTTTGACTGCAAAAATCGTGGCCAGTGCCTCCCCCTCTGTGGTTGAATAGTTCACCTCTGATTCCCTGAGCTGTCAGCTAGCAAATCAAACTGGGAAATTATTTTTGCATTTTCCTGACTGGGTGGGTCAAGATGGCTCCAACTGCATACTTCGATGTGTCTGTATGCACATGGAACTCAATCGTCCAATTGGGCGGCACTGAGACTAATGCATCTTTAAGCAATGTGTCACCCAAAATTGACACTTTTCTAGGTTCAAGTATATCTGGTACGTGCAATAATGATTCAAAACCTTTTTCAAATTAGGTAAGTGTGCACTATTTGGCCCATGCATGCGCAAGTCATCCAAGAAAAACTCCAAAAATTTCTGTAGGTATTCTTTGAATGTCGTTTGCATAACTCTTTGGAAGATACTGGGGGCATTGCAAAGTCTGATGTATTCTATGTGTATCCGACCTCCAATATATATAGCATGCTTGGCCTGATTACAAGAACTAATTAGCTAAGCATTACAAGATATTTTAAGCTAAAATATTAGCTAACTATGTCTTGCTACTTTGCATCACCTTATAGGCATAAGTTCTCCATTCACTGGTGAATGTTGTCTTGTGTTGATCGCCAGGCACAATTTTCACTTGATTGTAGCTGCTGAAGTCGTCCAAGAAACTATAGGCTTCTGCTTTTGCTACTCTATCTAGGACACTCTCCGTGAAAGGTAGTCAAAATGATCATTTTTTGTGACTGCATTCAGCACCTTCAAATTTACACATATTTGCATTTTGCCATTTTTCTTGGGTACTATGACTATCGGCGATACCCATTCGGTATGCTCGATTTCATAAATGAAATTGGAGTCAAAGCAACTTCTGCAACTCCTATTTGATTAACTTGGTGTAGTTAGGATTGTTGCAATAATAACAACTCACCTTGGGGATTGCTCCTCTACCAAGGGTATCGTGTGTTGGACTACAGTTGGTGGTATTTCCTTTGGGTCCTTATATGTCCATGCGAAATAGTCTTTGTATTCCACCAACAGATTACATAGTCGTGTGAACTGAGTGGGCATCTGAGTTATGCTCCCACATAAACGATCTTGCCTTCTTCACCAGGTTCGACTAAGCTCATTGGTTCCATACCATAATCACAATGTCATCTAAAGTATAATTTTTGAAAGTTTTTGGCATCTCGTGAACTGGTGCTCTACGATATTCCTCCTTTAATAGATTGATTTTAGCATGACTGGTGAGCTGTGGTTTTTCAGTCATTTGTGATGACGATGCTGACTCTTGTTCCCAGCCGGATGGATTTTAAGGAATCTAAAATTTCTTTTTGCCCTTTCTATCCACAAGAGGGGCTGCATTCTTGTTGTCCATATAGTTGGCTTAATATTCACCTCGTGATTGCGAATATCCACATTTATCGTAGCTATTGCTTCTTCAGCCAAATCACTCCCATGGATAACTGTTATGGCCATATTCAGTTAAGGACCTGGAATAGTCCTAATATGGTAGATCGGCCCTCCAGTATTCGAGATTTGTTGATCACACCGTGATTTAATTCCATGTTAAGGCTAGTTTGTGACTAATAACCTTGAGAGGACCCAAACATTCTAATTGAGACATATGGAGTATTGCATGTACATGTGACGGATATAGGCAGGAGGACTGCATAAAAAGATGTGACCTATTTATAGTTGACGACCTGCATGGGGATTGCATGGGTTCATGCACAAGACTCTACTCTCTATGTAATGAGGTAAGGATTCTCCCGTCGACATATTGTTTAGGTTACCGGTTTCTCTCTTCTCCTCTAGCTTTCACATGGCATGGCTTGGGGCTAGATCCAGTTTTGATCTAGGTTTGGTTGGGCGGTTTGGCTCCATAGTCTCTCTTATTGTGTTCTCATATCCTCATCTTAGGGGTTATCCCTTAGCGTCTTTACATTGGCACCAAAGCCTGACTAAGATGCGTTCAGGGATAGGATCGAAGGCAAGCTCTACATCCGACTTGGAAGGTGGAAGCGCTTGGATTGGCATCTTGGATTGAAGTGCTGAATTCTCAAGAGAAGTGCGGGTGTGGATTCACTAATTCAGGTAGATTGAAGCAAAACAATTTATCCAGTTTGTATGGACTGGTGATCACTGAGATCATGATTCCAGTAAATGCATATGAGGATTAGTGTCTTTACTTGTAATCCTCTTGCTATCCAGTATGTTCAAGAACGTTGACGAGAATTGCAGTTACTGTCCTAATTATTAGTTGAGCTGTCCTAATTATTAGTTGAGCAGAATATTGGTCTCCTTTGGAATAGAGATAAACCAATTTTCTGAGGAAGCTTGTTGATCCTAGAAGGGTCAGTAACATGTTTGAATGAACCTGTAATTGAAACGGTTCCCTCTGTCTTCTATTTTCTGTGACACAATGGTATTGTGGCGAGAAGATTTCTGACTTATTAGAGATCCAGAAAACTCTACTACTGATGTTATTGTTCTTGCTATTGTCCTATTGCTAAGGGCCGAAGGAAGACAATTGTGGGTTTAGTCGGATGTAGCACAACAATAGGCTAGCGAGGCCTGAATCACGAATTTTTTTATTCTGAGATGGGCGCAGATCCTAGTTGGTGACGGTTGAACTCGTGAAGCCTACAATCTAAGAAAAGTGCAGATACCATTGGGGAATCGTGGAGTGGAGTAGAAGCCAAGTTTGGTATTGGCTGTTGTCATCATCTGACCTGGATTTAGCATGGATTGGCTTTGAAGCTTACTGTGGCTAATCAGGCTCATGATGCGTGCTTGTTTCCTAGCTGATGAAGCGCAGTGGAGCTCTATTCCACAGTCCTGCCTGTGACAAAACTTATTGTCTCTCTCGCGATGGAAGATCGTGGCTTGAGGCTTGATGGGTGGCGGCTTTCTTTCGCTCTATCTCGTTTGTGATGGCCACGCTGTCAAAAATGTATAGAGGGAGCCGACCTTAGTTTTTTCTCTTTGGAAAAAATAGAGTTTGTTTTTGGGGAGGCCCATGGCTTTTTGGTTTTTTTTTTAAAGCCTTCCTTTTTGGGCTTTTGGCATGCTGGGCAAGGTGTTTGAAGTAGTTTAATGCATGATGAGTGGTTGACAATTTGGTGAATTGGGTGACTATCTGCGTTGATGCTATTACATGCCGATTGATCAAGGCTTGATAGAATTTTGACATTTGGTAGCTTTGAGTTGGTTCGAAATTGGTTTTCTAGAACAACTTCGAAAATTCAAGTTACTAACACCCGGATAGAGAAATTTCGGTTTCTTGGTGTTTGATTGTCAAAATTTAGCCTTGGATTTAGTACTGTTTCTCGTAAAGGGAGTTGAAAAATTTTGGATTTCCTTTCTCTAGGAACAATATGCATGTTTTTGGGGTTTATCACTTCGACATTTTGCTATGCCAGTTTAATTGGAACTTTAGTATTGTTGGATCTTTGGTCAAGCTGTAATAATCAGTTTTGGTATTGATTTTTTTTTTTTTAAAGTCGATCTTGACAGAAAGGAAAAAATGGTATGGTTCTCAAGCATATACCTGGTATAGGAATTCGATTCCTCGGTACTATGCTATTTAAACCATTTCACTATGGAGTATTGGTACTCCCAGTAAAAGGAGTTAAATCATGTTTTGGGTTTTCTCCTTGTCAAATTGGTGGAACATCGATTAGTTGGTTAGTGTGTTCTTGATGATTTTGATCTAAAGAATTGACAAGCCAAAGCTTTTGGGATACTTTTGTTAAAGTAAGTAATGGATTAAAGATCATAATATTTGGAGGTAATTCTTTATTTGACAAAAAAAAAAATTGTAGAGAATACATGATAGAAAGTACCCGAATCCAAATTTTATGAATTTTTCGTTAATGACAGATAACTTTAATGAAGTAATTCTTAAGCAAGTTAATGAAAAGAAAAAACAGTCCAATTTTATTAGAAAATTTGTAATTAATAGGAACTGATTAAAAGTAAAAAACTGATCTCGTTTCCAGTTAAGATCCTATGGTGGATTGTATATCAGTGATTCTACCCAGGTGTAGGATAGGAATGAAATTATTTCAAGACTTTTCTCCTACAATAACTCATTTTTTAACATTTAATGTCTTTATATCTTCATGGTACCTTAGCTGAAGGATTTTCAGGGGACTGAAAATTCTAAGAGAGGAAGAATAGTGAACATCAGAGGTAGCAAGCGTGATGGAGAAAGGTATTTCGCAGTTAGGCTTTTGGTTAATATCGGATATCAATCTCCTAGATAGAATTCATTTAGTTGAGTTCATAGCTAATAACATTGTGACCATTAAGTTATCCACAGTTTTGGATGTCAATTGTGATGTTAGAAGTGGAATCTGATACTCGGATTACATTGGATCTGTTGGTTGATAAAAGCTTATCCCTGGAATCAATGCTCTTGGATCCATAGGGATTCGAAGTTTATCATTAACTTGGAAGGATCAGAATGCAGTGTTGAACCATGTTGATTCTTTTGTTTAAATCACAGGATCGGAAGTGAATTTGTGATATCCATCTGATAGGCATGCCAATCATCCAAATGAATGGATTCTCCAGTTTTTGAAAACAAGAAATAATATCCTATATGGATTATAGGACAGCTAGATGATCAATGGATCTCTAGAATATCAGATAAGGCGGCTAAGGATTATCTGGAAGGAAAAGCTGGTAATATCAGTAATTTTGGAAAGAAAATTCTAGGATTATAAAGATCTGATTATCAATGGAGTGTTTTAGTACCTAGTCATGATATGGGAAAAAAAAAACCATTGATAAAATGTGAGGTATTTTGAAAAAATTTGGGGTTTAATCTAGATCCCAATGTGGTATCTTAATATTTACAAAATTAGAGGCCCTCAAATCTATTTCTCGCTTTCTTAATTTATCCTTTACTTCTTAGTAATTTCTCGAATATGAGACAACAGACTGGTTTATATGATTCTTTCCAACATGAAATTATTCTTCTGAAAGATTGTTTTGTCATGTAAATTATTACTTTTGTGAAAAGACTTGGAAATCAGATAAATCTAAGGTTACAATATTCAATTTCTTAAACCCAAGACATCTCTTTTGCATAAATGGATGATAGTTTTGTCACGCAGGTTGGAAATATTTGAAGGAAAAGTCCTGTTTGTAATAGAGTGGATCCTTTTGTGAAATGCTATTATTGACTTTTCATGTATTTGGATATTTTCATTTGTCATCTTTCCAGTTAACTTTTAGAGGAATTGATAATTTGTTTAAAAGGAGGGGTGAAGTGATGGGATAATTATCTATCTAGGGGTCTGCTGGTTGCATAGTTTTCGTAAGAGAACTAGAGGTGGTATAGAAATGAGATTTTGTCTTAAAGTGATTTTGGATAGATTCATAATAAGATATCTATTTGGAACTTTTCAAATAAGAGGACATTCCCTAGGGATTGTGTGGACAATCTGGAAGTAGAACATGTTTGAAATTTGAATCATTATCTATAAGTAGTACAATGAAAGGTCAAAGGTTACTAATTTCATTTTGATTGGAATAGGAGTAAGTTGATCAGAATTTTTCTGAGAGTCCTGTATTGGATCAACCTAATCTTAGTTTGAGTACTAGGATCAAAGAGAGGTTGATGGAGTGAAGAAATTATGTAAATAGAAGTAAGTTGGATTGGAAAACTGTTGAAGGTGAATGTTATTCGTCTTAGAGATTTCCCAGATATGTTATTTACTTATGAGAAATAGAAATTTTTTAGTAGCTGAGTTACAAGATATGTGAGTAACATATGTGGATTCTGGAGGAATCTCCCAGATAAGAATGTGTTTGTGTACTGGGTCATAGTGAGAATATTCACTTATGTGCATGATTAATCTTCTATGAATCTACTGTGTATTCTTGGTTACTAGGGTTATTTGGTGCACTTAACCTAGTCGGTGAACATAAACATATGATCAAGTATTGTTTTGATACTTGCAGAGTTTACAAATATGTGTGGAAGATTTATGGATTAACTTATAAATGATTTGGATGAGGATCTGAATGTGGTGTCATACTAGTGTAATTGAATTATGCACCTATACATTAATATTTCTGAGTTATTGGCAAATAACTTGAGTAGTTGATTACTCCAGGATGAAGTTACTTGGTAAAACGATCAGTGTGATGTTGAGTCACCAGAAACTAATGGTTTTGAATTATATTGCTTGTAAGATGCATAATTAGTGAATCATCATGATTCATCAGTTAAAATTATGTGCATTGGATATATAGTATTCTTGATATAGAGTATTTCTTAGTTGAGGAATAGACTCAGTTCATTAGTGATTGTATTCTAGAGAGCTCAATTGGATAACGAATCATAATGAATCCGAGAATAATATTTGAATTGTATTCAGAATAAGTTTTTGTGGATGAATTAGATGGTTTTGGTATTATTTTGGTATGCTTTCTGTCTTTGACTACTTGATAGTTTGGAATTTGATAGCTCACACTTTGGTTTAAGAATCCAGTTTGAGGAATGTTCTTAAAATCTAGTATTTATCCAGTGGAAAAGATTTTGAAATGATTCTTATATATTTCCTAAGTTGTGTATCAAAAATAAGCTCCATAATCGTTTAGGAATTAAGTACTTTTTGAGATTCTAGAGACTTATGATTGACGAATCATAAGAATCTAACTATTTGTGATTGACAGATCATAAATGGATACTTAATCAAAGTATGATTAGGAAATGTGTTAATTCTTAAATATGTTGAGTAATTTCGCAGTTTACTAATTGAGTTGAGATTTCAGTTTAGCACTTTGGCAGTGTAAATCTCTTTGCTCTAGTATTTTATTGAGACTTATTGGATCTCACAGGCAATTCTCGTAAAGTAAAGTTGTTTTTCGCTTATTGAGAGTTTTGCTTACCTTAGTGGATGATATTCTGCTACAGATTTGTAGTCTATTTGTGTTTATGTACAAGTTCAATCTACATCTCCAAATTATGGGAGACAGTAAAATCTATTGAGATTCAGATGGATTGCTGATTTCTTGCACGAGATGCTAGAAATAGGGCTATCAACTCTTTAGAGTAATTGTGATGCATCTAGCCTCAAAGACTTTGCACACTCACATAGACTTCTATTTTTCCTCTCGTCCACCCCATTTTGTTGGGGGGTGTAGGAACATGTATACTCTCTTTTAATGCCATTACTCTCACAAAAATCTCTCATCCTATTGGAGACATATTCTCCTCCATTATCACATCTTAGAACTTTGATGCTAGATCTAAGTTGATTCTCAATAAGAGATTTAAACTTTACAAAAGCTTCATATACAAGACTTTTCTTTGGCAATAGATCTATCCAAGTATATCTAGTACAATCATCTATGAAAGTCACATACATTAAAGCACCTCCATTACTTTCATGAGAAAAAGAGTGTACATCAAAATGAATGAGATCTAAAGGAGAGGTAGATCTTGACAAGGATCTCTTGTAGGATGTCTTATGAGACTTTGCAAGGCCACAAGCCTCACACACTTTGCCACATCTTGAGAATGATTTGGGGAGGTTGAGAGCAAGCTCCTTGGAGACCATAGATTCCATTGCTTGAAGATTAGGATGGCCTAATATTTAATGTCATAGCTCCACCTGTGTCATCTCCTCCCTAGCCAATGGGTTCACATATTCAACGGCCACATTAGCATCCAACAAAAGGTCTTCCTTGCTTAATGCCACTAGCTATGCACTTATTACTTTTCAAGATGGAACACACTCCATTCTTGAAATGTACATCTAGTCCATTATCCATCAATTGTCCTACACTAAGCAAATTTTAAATAATGGTTGGAACATACAAGACATTATCTAGATCTATCCTCTTAGATGATCCTAAGCATAATGGAATAGATCCAATACCATCTATTTTACATTCTTGATCACTAGCAATGCAGATAGATTTATTAGAATCATTACAAGAAAGTAAAGTAGAAAAAAAATGCTTGTTAAATGACATGTGGGAACTAGCTCCACTATCAATCAACCATGTCTCTTTGCTTGATGTTGGATTTGATGCTACCATCAAGGATGTGTTGAAACCATCATCTTCCTCCTCCTCTTGTGCAATGTTTCCTTGATTTTTATTCACTTGTGCATTCTTCTTTTTAAAGCGTTCGAAAGCAAAGTGTCCTTTTCTTTCCACACAAGAAACACTTTAGCTTGGCTTTGTTCTTGTTCTTCCCTTTGGTGGTAGATCCACCATCCTTGACCTTGGTCTCCTTGGTGCTTCTTGAATGGTTGGGACTTCTTTTTGCCTTTGGATGTGAAATTTGCTTTTTCATCACCACCTTGTAGTGACATAGATCCCATCCTAGCTTTGACGTGTAGAATCCTACTCTCCACGGCCACAAGTACATTATGTAACTTGTCAATGGTTGGAAGTTGGTCTTAAATGGCAAATGTTTGAATAAGATTGGTGAACTCATCAGCATGTCCATTCAATATGACTTGTACTAGTTCTTTATCTTGGATTTTGTCTCCAATTGAGCCCAATTCTTTGTTTAAAGATTTGATCCTGAGGACATATTCTTGTCCACTTTCTCCATTTCCCTTCATGCTTTGGAGTACTTGATTCCTTAGCATGAGTACTCTAGAGGTGGTGTTGGATTCATAAATGTTCTTTAGTAAATTCCAAGCCTCTTTGGATGAGGCACAAGAAGCTACCTCTTTCAAGAGGTCATTGCTTACATTCATCTTTAAGCAATGCAAGGCTAATCTAGCCTTCTTGTTGTATTTCAATTGTTCTTGTGCTCCTTGAGGTTCTTCCTCAACTCCAAGAACAATATCATAGAGGTCATAGATCGCAAATAGTGATTCTATCCTCACTTTCCATATGGAATAATTTGTGGATGTCAGTCTCTCACAAGATTCTAACAAAAATCCGCCCATGGATGACATTATGAATGGTTTGCTCTTTGAAATGCACAAAGATCTCTAAATATTAATGATCTAAGATAGCCTTCTAGTTCACTACAAATCTTCTAGTCTTGTCCCTATCAAACTAGCCTAAGCTTGAATGATGGTGTAATAGATCCTCTCAAAATTCCTAGCAAAACTCACTCTCAAAAATTTATTCTGGCACGTTTTTGCTTGATATCACTTCACACTCTTAAGATCTAAACAAATCAATCTTAATGATCTAATATAATGCTTCAATGATTTTGATCATTAGCATTTGATAGATTGAACCTAGATCTAGACAATGCACCAAAAAGCATAAAATTTGGACTAGTATGCAAGATTTTGGACCAAAAAACAAGTAAGGAGCTTGTTTTGACAGCTGTTGTTAGCTACTGTATGGCCTCACACGTGTGGACAATACACCTGCAGCCCACAAATCGATTTGGACCAAAACAATTGATGCTACCACTCGCTTAGAGCTCACCCACACAAGATTAGATCAAAATCAACAATTTGACAATGATTTTCAAATGTTTAACGGATCATTACATTCCTCTTGTACCAAGCTCTTATACCATATGAATTATATGAATTTAGGACAATGATTGATTGTACTAATCAATCTACAAGAGGTATTGATTGCCAAATCAAAGGATTCATCAAGTTCTATTGATTAGATCTTGATCTAGAAGCAAATCGCTAACTATTACATAGAGTACATTTTCTATATCCAGTCTTTTAGAGGATTCAAGACTTAAAGAGATTGTTCCCGCTCCATTTATTCTACATTATTGATCACTTTCTATTAGAATAGACTTTTTACAACCTAAAAAAAATACAAGATTCAAGAAGAATTCCTTTTGGAATGTCATATAGGAACTAGCCCCACTATCAATCCACCATGTGTCATTGGAGTAACTCTTGCTTGTTGGTGTAGATGCCATCAAGGATGAATCAACTTCATCCTCATAATCCTCAAGGGTAAGGTTGTCTTGCTTGCTCTCATCTTGTGCATTCTTCTTTTTGTAGCACTGGGATGCAAAGTGCCCCTTCTTTCCACAAAAGAAGCACTTTTGTTTGGCTTGTCTTTCTTCTTTCCTTTAGAGCTTGATTCTTGGTGGCAAGAGAACATTATAAAGATTCTACGAGTATTGGAAAATCTTTGGGTTCCATATTGTCATCAAAAACTACAAAAGAAATGTTAAAGAATTCTTGTTATGACAGGATTAAGAGTGATATTGCTGCAGTGATTATACTAAGCATTCAACATGTCTTGGATGCAAGAGTTACCCAGGGAGCATGTGATGATTCAGGAACTAGTCATAAAGTATATACTCTATTGTTTAGAATTGTACATGAAGCCTTTGCACATGTGAAGATTTGAAAGCTACCTCTTCCTCGTCCATTTAGAGTAAAAAAAACAAGATATTGTCTTAATGAGAGTATGACTATGCTTATAGGTGAACCATTTCATATCAAGAAATTGTATACATGTGAGAGTGGAACATTGGAATACAATGAGTCCAACAATTTATTTTTGGATATTAACAAAGTAGTGGCATACATGATTAAATATTACAAAATATTTGAAAGAGAAGTCCAAGGAAAATTGATATTGGTTATTAAACTTGATGAGTCTGAAATGGTTAAGGGACAAAAAGTGGAACAAGTAAGTATCACCTTTATGAACAGAGCATTGAACAATACTAAAAATGATGCAGATGATTCATCATTTAGTGTTCAATCAGAGAATGAAATATGGTGGTTAGCAGCATTTCAGGTATATTTCAATTTCAATTATTATTGTATTTTATCACCTAAGTTGCTAATGTCAATGTTCGTAACTTTGTATGTGTTTGATACTTTTCAGGTTTTAAAAGAAGACCATGCTATCTTGTCGTGGATTTTTTTGACATCAAATTATGCGAAGATTATTGAAGAGCACATGGGTGGAAACAAAATATATGTGCCAAACTATGGCACGTTTCAAATTTTATGGCATTTTGCAAGTGATTTAAAGGCACTGAAATGTATGTATAATGTTTCGCATGGGGCAAATACTAAACATCCTTGTTTGTATTGTATGAAGAATCGTAAAGACTTGAATTTGACAAGATCAAGAGTTGGTCCAACAAGAGATCGAGAGGATCCGAACTTTAGACCTGTGTTGGCAATTCCATTGATCAATATTCACATATGCACATTGCATGTTGAGGTACGAATTATTGAAAAATTGATTTACAATCATATTTTGTATGTCGGGAATACCAAACTTAAATCGGCCTCTAAATTTGGAATTGAGAGATTAGAGCAAGTACTTTCAAAAGCAGGTTTGCACAAGGGGCATGTAAAAATAGAAAAAAATGAAAAACGATCGGGTAAATCAGGGAACGTTTTCAACAAGCCATTTGTTGGAGGTGCAAAAGCTAGAAGCTTTTTATCCAATCACACTGGAAAGTCTTCTACCGTGACATACAATGTTTGGAAAGACGTTGTTGCAGCATCAAAAGATTTTGAAGAGAGGGGCAACACAAGATTAAAAAAAACTACAGTATGGCAAAATCTCGACAATTTGATTGGCATGTTGCGAAAAGAAAAGTTATCTAAAATCGACATTGCAAATTTACAAAAATATTGTGAGATATTTGTCAAATCGGTAGCAGAATATTGGGGAGAGGATCATGTTACACACTATATGGTAATTCACTATTTGTTTTTCTGCAAAAATTGTTCTACAACGTCATATATTTGGTTTTTGATATATGTATTTTACTAGTTACAGCATATTCTATTACATCACACCACATTATTTGCAAAAGAATATGGAAGGATGAGCATATGGTCTTCTCAAGGTATGGAGAAATCACATTGGCAAGCAAGAGGAGTTTTCCATCAAGCAACCAACCATGGAGGATATAATTCAAAGAGATGCAACTTATATCAATTATTTCAATGGTTCTACAGAAGAGCACAGTTTAGATATCAAACCAAATATTCAATAAAACTCATTTCATTCAAAAAGGCATTTCATCATTTGAGGAGAAATAGTCCAAGTTCATCATCGTAATAGAAAAACAATTAAAACAGTACATCTCCTCATCGGTATCAAAGGTCAGCTGGGCAGTATAGTCATAAAGAAATTGTCTCATATGGATCTAGATGCTCAATTGATCTTCTTTTGCTCAACTCTATGTAACTTGCGTACATTGCTAAAGCATATGATCTTTTGGGTACATTTTCAGAAACATAACCCAATATTTTTATAGCTATATCCCTCTTTACAAAAATGATTTTGTATGTACTGTTAGGATATCTATGTCCATCACAAAAATAGGACAATGCCTTTATTGCCATTACTATAGTTCTTGCTTGTGAATAAAAGTTGTCATGTTGAATACAAATTTCATTTTGTACAAAGTATTTTAGGTAATGGCACAATGTTGAATCCTTATGGCCAAAAACACCTCGGGCACCTCCTCTTCTCGTAGCAAAATCATCAACTTCAATTGTGTCTTGCAACATAAATACGAAATACAATGCTAAATATGATTATGATGGAATAAGAAAATGAAAATTACCATGTCATGCTAGTCATACTTCAACAATTCTTTTCCATGCAAGTCATGCCCCTTTGAGATCAACACACCTCAATGTCGACATTGAGATGTACAAAAGAATGATCATATATTTTCCAACGAAGGCCTTGTGTGTAGCAAAGCACATAGAGATAATAGACACACAAGTAACCAATTTTTCAATTACTTTTTTTGTGATGCAAATTGCCATATAAAAACAAAATGTGAAACTAACATTCTGTATTTTGATTCTCAGTCCTCTCAGCAAGTTGACTCATTCAGTTGTGGCTGGTATGCCATTAAAAATGTAAAATGCTTTATGGAATGGTTCATCAGCCAAGGTGAAAATGTCGATATACGTCAGGTAATTTGAGTTTGGATGTACATTGATTTAATTTATATGATTTTTTGTTTTTGTGTATTTGTCTAACTTGTCTATTGTTGATGATTTGCAGTTCACCTGTCCAAAATTCACACAAAATGACATATTTGAATTTCGACAAGATTTGATTAAGATTTTTCTCTCTAATGCAACATCGGTGACAACGGAACAAGAAGTTGGGGAGCTTGCACTTGAAAGAGCTCATGGAAAAGAAATTCATATAGAAAAATAGATAGATGGTCTTATTGAAAGGCCAATACAAAAATATGTACTTCAAAAATCTGCATTCAATGTGTACAAATGATGACTCTTTCGGGTCTTTTGATATTCGATTGTTGCTATTTCCATCATTTGATATTCTATTGTTGCTATTTCAATCTTTCATTTCACTTTCCTTGAACCTGCACATGAAAACAATGGAATTACATTTTTCAATAAACAATGTGGGTTAATATAAAAGTAGCCAAAAGTTAGCAATCTAAAATTTCACAAGGAAAGTTAAGCTCACCAATTTTGTAGATTTACTGATTCATCAAAGCTTTATTTTGTTTTGACAATTTCTATGCTTGACAATAAATCTTTGCATGGGATATGATCTTCTTGCCTTGCTCTAATCTGCATTAATTGCAAATAGTCTATCAATAAATCATTGTTAATAAATAATAGGATAACAATTACATAACAGAGTATTTAAATACAAAAACGTACCATTCTTCCATTTACTCGAAAACCATAGCTTTGAGGTATGTCAAATTGGAGCATTGTAAGTTCCAATCTTCAATTGTCGCAATAACAACCTCATTTTGCTTCACCTCTATTTGCATCTGCTCTTGATGGTTCACTGTAATTCATACATTGAATGCTGCCATCAGTTTTCACATCCCAATGATCATTAAGGAGTTCTGAAATCATTTCATCAGTTAAATCCTTAGCAATGAACATTGTAGCTGTTTTACAAACATTACATCTAGCAAAAAAATCTACAAAAATTGCAAATGGTAAATACCAATATAGTCTATTGGTTTTTGAACCTGTGCTACATTTCATGCAGTTTTGAATGTCCATAAAAAACTTTGATCTAAAACTTTCTACTATGGTAGAATTGAGGGGAACCCATTTCTCACTTAAAAAATGTGGTAGAGGTAGAGTTTCTAGTTTGCCATTCAAACCATTTTTGCATGGTATGTAACGAGAATTGTAAAAAATAAAATGCCAGAATCCAAAAGTGACTTTAAAGGATGATGCTTATAGTGGAGTAAACCGATATCAGAATGAATGTCGTCCATGATGCCTACAAGTGATTGGTTGCCATTTGCTTATGCTCGGTGGATACAAGTTTGCTAAAGAGAATATTTTATTTTAAGACAAATATATCACAATAATGAATGTGGATCATTAACATAGAAAAACCAGCATAAGTTGCATCACATATATTGCATTTGAGTCGATCTACGGGATTGACATCCACCACCATAACTTCATTGTGCATATACACATGTTGAATCAAGACTTCTGAAATGGATTGACCTCCCTTTCAAACTTTGAACTCTAAAATTCTTCCTTTCGAAAAGTTTCTGTAATCCATATTTGATCTCTTTATTTTGCGAAATACACCTTTTGATGAGGGATGCATCACAACCCATTGAAACTTTCTGTATGTGCATGGTATCTATAACCCTTTAGAATCTCTTTCATTTTAGCAAATGCACAACCACATACAACTCCGACAAGGATCTAGACTCCCGTGACAAGGCAAATGCAAGCCCACACACACTCATGCAAACGAACACGAATGATAAAGTGTCAAATACATGACCAAGGACTACCCATAAGTGGTATCCTATCGTACCAACACTTGTGCCACCTGTAGATTTGCTGCTACACCATTGGTCTCCAGATTAGGTCTCCTGCTTGACGTTGCCAACTCTGATTTGAATAGTCTATAGGCCTCCCACCAAGGAGCCTATCTCCCCACAACTGTATCCATCATAGCGTCCAAGCCAAAGCAAATGCAAACTAGATCCACTACCGTGATGAACAACTCACCCACGATCCATAGCATATCAGGTAGGATAGCTCCAGAACCCTGTACCCTGTACCATCTGATCACCAAATATCCATTATCCGCTAATAGCTCTCCAAGAGGTACTTGTATCTATTGTGGTTTCGGTACCAGGCATCAATACTTGTAATAGCAGCTACCAATGGCTTCGTCTGCTTTAGTCTTCATACTTGCAAAACAACCATCATGTGCACCTACTTTGGCAGATGCACCCTTTCCCAACACTCAATCTAAGCATGTCAGCAGTTTCTCATCAGATCAAACCTCTCACACTATTGTACATGAAAACCTCAATGAATTTCATCTTTTTGCAAGCTAACCATAGGAGAATATTTGGCCAAATTTGACTCATATGTAGTCACCCAAACACATGTATTAGATATGTATTTGTCCATCTAGCAAAAGTAAGTCACATATATCACTTGGACATCTGCCATACAAGTATTCTTACAAAAATAGAAAATTAATTTAGGGTTGGACTAGCATGCTTGCCTACAATCATGATATAAAATTTTGGGACCAAGGTGGTTGCACTTCCCTAACAATTCTAATCCTTGCAACCTCCATCTATTGCATGTCCTTGTTAGGGCTCCACTTTTTCTCTTGGACTAGTTGCCTCCAAATGATCGCATCAAAAGAGGTGGGCTTCACCACCTTTCCTTGACACGCTAGTGACCTATGTGCAATTTTGTAATTTTGGCAAATGTGCTAGCCTAATAAGAGAAATAATGAATTTCATAAGGTTTGAATAGAGTCTCAAGAATTCTTCCCATCTTACGTGTTTTGGTGACTACACCAATCTAAAAAAGGATTGGAGCTTGCAACTTTGCTTAGTCATCAACACTTCTCAAAATTAATTGCCCCCTTGGTCTCTCAAAGTTGAGAAAACCATCCTTATTCATGATGTGTGAATGATTCTTCAATTTATCTTTAAGCCCTTCATGGAATCCTTTGTAAATTGTTTATCGTGTCTTGCTTCCAACCATCACATGATCTTTAGGGCAAGCCTAATGTCTTAAAAAGGGTCGTTAGACAAACTCGTAACACCCCTTGGTGTTGTCTTGTTGAAGGAACTCTTCTCCAACCCCCTTGTGCGCGTCATCTATTGGACCCACTACTATCCCTATGACTTGTTGCGTGTGCCATTGCCACTCAACCATAAGCACCTTATCATGCTTCTCAAAATGCATATAAGTTGTTGAGCTACAAAGAGAAAACCAAATGTAGTGTAGTAGTGTAATAGTTCCAAATACAATGAAATAGTGAGAATAGTTTGGCAAAAGTGCAATGCAAGTAGCAAATATTGAGTGCGACAAAAAGCAAACATGCGCAATATATATTATAACCTAGTAGGTTGAGGATACTAAACACCAAAAGACATGATGTAAAAAGTAGTGCGAAATAGTAGTTGAAGTAAATTTAAATGGAACGTTACTATTAGATTTGTTTGGTGTTGCACAATATACATTTTGCCATCAAATGTTGTATGACAATAATAATATTTCAATGGTGTTTGCAATTGGAATTGGTCTTAGAACATCAATATGTTTGAACAACTTTTGTATCAAAATTTGGAAGTTTTAGCAATATAAAGATTTTTTTGGAAGAAAAAATCTTTGTTATTTCTCAAATCTTATGTAGCACTTTTAATGTTTCTTGTTCAATTTGTGCCATTACAACAATATTTGCAATATTTTGGCATATATCTTTTAAGTTTCATTTGTACTAAAGATTTGAAGATAGTTATCACTCATTGTAAATTGTAGTAGCGATGATGGCATCATCAAATGGAGCATGAAAATGGATCCAATGCATGGGTGCAATAAGAGGCACCAACACCATGTAAGACGTTGATGCATTAGCTTGACAATTAAGCCCTTTCTTCCTAGGTTGTTTCTTGGATAATTCATCTTATGCATCATTGTCGTACACCAATGCCTACTCTTGATACACCATGTAGCCTTATTAGCCATGTATATACAACTTTAAGTGCGGGACGATCTTTGCTAGATGTACAAGAGTTTACAAAAACTAAAACATATGTAGATAATATCTAGTTGCTCATGACAAAGCCCGTACTTGCTAGTATACATTTATGGATCCTTGCTGTATCTTGATAGTTGTTAGGATGTTTAGTATTAATGGTGTTGCATGAGAGCAAACACTTAAATGTCATGGCCAAACATCTATCATGTGCCAATCATAGTTTCACAGAATTTAATACGCAACATAACATCTAAATGAGAAGTCAAACAGCTTTATACATTCAAGAAACACCATAAAAATGATCCAAATGAGCATCAAATCATCATGAAATGAATCTAGATTAAAGCGTAACAATGTCATTAAATTGATAAAGCCTTAAGTTGAACTATGCTTCTTGGTTTCCAAGGGGAGGCTCGAACCTGGGACCAAAGAAACTTTGGATGCCAAGCTAACCAATTGAGCCAACCCGTTGGATTAAGTTGAACTATGGCAACACTATGAGGTGAAACAAGAGCAAGCATATGACCCATATTCACCATGAATGTTTTAAAAGAGAAGCTTCAAACAAACACTCACAAACTTCAAAAGAGGTGAAAGAACATTAGCCTCTAAAGTAGGACGACATGAAGCTATTTATACTTTATTATAGTAATCCCTAACATAACTAGGAATTCAAACATTTCTTCCACTTAATTGAGTTGGTTAATCTTTTAATCGAAAAAATTGCATTTAATGTACAATTGGAGGTCTTTTTGGCACATCTACTGAAATAGCTTTTAGAGGCTACAACTTCTAATTAGTACTATTGCTATTTAGAGCAAGCACATGACATCTAAGACCACCAAACTTGTGTGAGATGTATATTGCAATGAAGAGCACCACTAGGATTTTTAATACTTGAGTTTTTGGGAGAAGTCATATCGTTTTGCGAAGGGCTCTGTTTCAAGCCCTACATGTGGTTGAGTATTCCATGAACGCTTCGGATATGAAAGGATGAAATGATTGTGCATGATGCCACACATTGCTTGTAGATTGTACACAACTATTTTCATGTGTTTTTTACACTTCATTAGTGAGTGATGACACTTGCATTTGTTATGTACAAATATAGGTAGTACATCAACTAATAGGCCGAGCCTAAATGGGGAGCATAAGGCTCCAAGATGTTAGCACTAGAGCAACCAGGATTTGACCTTGCAGCAGTGCAGCATGGATTTCCCTTCTTACCCAACTCGACCAACGAGCCTTGACACTATCCCCATGAACTATGGAGCGTCCACCAATGTTGATTGTATGAGAATTGATAAGCCTTGTGTTGGGACACGAATAGTTTTACACAAGAGCAATACAAATTTTCCAAACAATGCTAGGGGTAGAGTAGAGAAAGTACAAGCCAAAAACATCATACTTGAGCATCCCATCCAGCCATCATTATAGGTCAAGGCCACAGTCTTGCCTCAAAATCTCTTGGGCCTTGGGATCCACCACAACCTCGCATGCCACTGTCACCTGCAAGCACATGTTGCAACTCCTCATTATTCCATATAACTAACAATTACACAAGCTCAGAGTATACAGTGATTGCCTTCATCCTGTGATTCCAGCCCAAAATTCTGGACATGAAACATTAGATGATCAATTCAAATAACTAATAATCACACAAGCTCAGAGAAGACAGTGATTGCCTACATCTTGTGCTTCCAGCCCAAAATCCTAGAGATGAAACAGTCGATGATTGATCAATATAACTAATCATGAGCTCAGAAAAGACAGGTGATCCCAGCCCAAATTCTACAAATGGAACAATGGATAATTAATCCGCACAACTAATCATAAGCTCAGAGAAGACAGTGATTGCCTTCATCCTGTGATTCCAGCCCAAAATTCTAGACATGAAACATTAAAAAATTAATTCATATAACTAATAAGCACAGAAGCTCAGAGAAAACACTGATTGCCTACATCGCATGCTTCCAGCCCAAAATCCTAGAAATGAAATAGTCGACGATTGATCAATATAACAAATCACAAGCTCAGAGAAGACAGGCGATTCCAGCACAAAATTCTACAAATGAAACATTGGATGATTAATCGATTTAACTAACATAAGCTTAGAGAAGACAATGTTTGCCTACACCCTGTAATTCCGAGCCGAAATCCCAGATATGAAACATTAGATTCGAGGCGGATAAGAGAGATCCCTAAAACCAGAACAAGCACAAAAAGCCAAGCCAGAACTGCTTGTAAGCAGTCAGAGAATAAGCCCCCTAATGTCAAACACACATAGGTTACAATGCCTGAAAATAAAACAAACAATGCCTTACGCCACATGATAGAGGTTCATACCGTTATATGCGGCTTGAGGAGGAGCAATTGCACCGCTCCATTTATTGTTGTGTAGGTCGTCAAAGGCAGCTCTCGATTTGCAACATCGATCAAAAGATCCTTAACATTGTACAGAATTTGTGTGGCTTGTAAGCTGACTGTAGCGGTTACATTTGCTGTGCTGCATGCAGCGACACTGCCTCCCGCCGACTCCACCTCCCCAATCTCCGAATCTTTGTACAACACTTGCACCATCAATGAATCATACGCCAACCCAACATAATTCGGATTCTCAACCGCTACCAACAAATCCCAGCTCACATTCAACCCCACCTCAGGAAGAATAGATCCTCCCTGCGTGCTGCTGCTATCAATGCTGATCCCATTCAGCTTCCATTGCTTCACTTCCAGCTCGGGCGACTGTGGCCACAACACGAAGCCCACAAGCGGCAGCAAGAGGCAGAGAGCAACCAGGATTGCAATAGTGGGCCAGAAGGTGTCGCAGATGTCGTCCTGTCTCCTCCGTTGCTGTGGATATGGCTGCAGAAAGACATCATCATCATCATCATCATCATCTTCTTCTTCTCCTCCTCCTCTGGCTGTTCGTGAATTCATTTTCTTCTTCTCTTCTCTTGCAATTGTCTGTTTTCTCGAACAGTATTGATCAGCGCAAAAGAATGCTCCCTGCTTTTCTCTCTCTCTCTCTCTCTCTCTCTCTCTCTCTCTCTCCCTTGAAAATTTGAGGGGTGCGGTACATCGTGTAGTATGAAAGAGAGCCCTTGCCTGTCTCACAAGCTAGTATCGTGCCATGCATTTATTGCACAAATGGGTTTTTGCAAGGTGTATAGCCTATGCAAGTGTAGGTCAAATGAAGCAAAATGTAACCAACAAAGATCTGCCATGTGGAGCACTGAATGGGGCCAATACTTGGGAGCATGACGATAAGCTTCGTTTGTCCAACCCTAAAACAAGTCACCGTTGAGTCGAAAAAGAAAAAGGCTTCGCGCAACCATGGCATTGTTTCCATGATAGTTAACTTTGAACCATTTCACATCAAAAATCAAGTATTTTATGTTACTTCCATAGTCAACCACATAAACATGTTGACAAGTGCATGTCACTCGAAACGATGTGTGTCATTCGCATTAGACCGACTCTCTTATTGAAAGTTTGCCATTATGCCCGCAATCAAACATGCGCATTGTTTGGTGTCAATGCCCTCAACACAAAAATGAGACACATATGTCCATATGAAATTGTATGTGCACAACATATCTTGACCAACTTAGGGTTTAGGATCTGAGACTATAATAAACAAATTTATATTACCATTTTCAAAACAAAACAATAAACTATGTTGACCTACCACAAACAATTGTAAACAAATTCTCACTCTTCTTCTATCACGTGTTCACCATTTTATGTTGTTTTATGTAGAACTAAATCCATTCACATGTGCATTGTGAATGTAATTTTATTTATGAAGATTAGTTCAACATCAAGCTGTTGGATCTCTCTCTCTCTCTCTCTCTCTCTCTCTCTCTCTCTCAATCCAATCTTTAATCTAGATCCATTTAGTTTCCGAACAACTGGCAATCATCGAACAATCGGACGGTCATTGAACAATCGGCAGGTCATCGAATTATCGGACGAAGTCTATGGGCATGTCAGCGTCCACTTATGACTTCTTACGAAGTCTTCTTGGGGGTTTTTAACGAGTACCTACGACTATCGGCCATGTATGACTACAACATTCAAACGGCCAAATTCAATCACCTGGTGTTCGGACATGTACTTCAACATGAAGACCTAGTACATTGACAACCACTTCTCGATACGAGAAAACACTTCAAACAAGTGCATTAAACTCTACCATGATGTATCGTGCGTTGCCATACAATAATTGATCCATATTCATCAATAAGAGATTGATCCAGAGCAGCTTCCTTCTGCCTTAGATTGTTCAAGACAGAGAGTGAGTAAGAGAGACAACTTCCAGCACACAATTACTACCACAATTGCATTGTGCTCGTCATTCAGCTGATTATGTACATGCTCTATTATGAACTCCATTTAATCATCTCATTGTGTTCAATTACCGTGTCAGTATGAATGCTATGCTTCTCTGATTTACTACATTAAATACCTTCATTTCTCAGCTCTTGTATAGATTTGTCTGAACATCTCAATGCTTCTGCAATACACGTTTCCGCAACCAACGTTAATGAATTTGTGTTTGTCTACGTAATCAATTGTCGATTCTGACGATTTCAAAGTTAGGATCAATTGCGACCCTTGTCACGATATAGTTGATTTGAATATGATAGGCGTAGTTCATACACTAAGGGAAAGGAGTCATTCTGTAGCATGTATGAACTTCTCAAGAGAGGCTTCTATTGGCCAGATATGTGGGTAGACGTTGAATCCTATGTGCAAACATGTCCTACATGTCAACAAGTGAAGGTGGAACCACTAGCCCCAGCAGGACTACTCCAGCCATTACCAGTACCAGCATACCCTTGGGACTCAGTGAGCATGGATTTTATTGTTCAACTACCACGTTGCCAGGGTTTCGACTTGATTTATGTGGTGGTTGACCATTTTTCAAAACAAGCTCACCTTGTACCAACTAAAAGTTCAGTGACAGCTGAAGAAGTGGCAAGGTTATTTTCCAAATGTGTCTTCAAATACCATGGCCTACCTGGAACGATTATTTCTGACCGAGACACCAAGTTCGTCGGAAAGTTTTGGACTTGCCTATTTCACCTCGTGGGAACTGGACTGAATTTCAGCACTGCATATCACCCTCAAACAGATGGGCAAACGGAACGAGTTGACAGATTGAACAATATTTACGAAATTATGTCGCTTGGGACCAATCCGATTGGGTCAACTACTTGGATATTCTTGAGTTTGCACATAACAACCAAGTGAACATATCTACTGGACGGGCACCCTTCGAGATAAGCAATGGTCGGCTACCGATTGTTCCAAGCTCTTTTCTTACAGGTGTGCGAGAAACCCCAATACCCACTGTGGAGGAATTCATCAATGAGTGGCACACAAAGCTGACAGAGGTGAAGTCATTTTTAGAGCAGTCCCAAAGAAGTATGCAGCTGACATAAACCCACATTGATGAGAACTGGAATTTGAGGAAGGTGATCAAGTGTGGCTGAACACAAAGAACATTGCGTTACCAAAAGGTTTCTCTCATAAGTTCATTTGACCTTATGCGGGACCATATCATGTCACCAAGAAGATCAACCCAGTGACTTACCGATTGGTGCTGCCATCCAGCTTGGATATACACAATGTGTTTCATATCTCATTACTCAAACGGTACAAACCAGATGAGCGATTTGATCGGCAACACGAACTTTGTCACCCACCAACGACACTTGATGATACAAAGAGGCAGCTTGTACCAGAACAAATATTGACACATAGAAAATGAACTGGCGTGCAACGTGAATATCTAGTGAAGTGACTACGGGCTCCACTCATTGAGGCTTCTTGGGAGTACGAAGACAAACTTAAGGAGGGAGCCCCTAAAGTACTTGCAGAAGAATCAACGCAATAGCCGTTTTCTCAGATCGGCACACAAAGCACTACTTGGCGGCATGCCTCTTGCATAAACACTCATGGCCAATTCTGAAGTTCAAGGAACTTCTAGGTATCTTTCTTAAGTTTGTCAATAAATCACTTGCAGCTTTACATAGGTTTTACGTAAGTGAACTTTATCTACACTTTTCTTGTGCTACTGCCAATGTATCTTTTTAGCTCAAAAGTTGTTAAGGCCGGTGAATTGAGCCCGTGCCATACGTCCTAGGTCTAGTTTGGCCCTGATGAGGACATCAGTTTTTTCAAACGAGGGGAGGATGTTGTAAAGCTAACTCAGGTGCACCCAGTGTGCCCTGTAAGACTCTAAGGGGTGACGCTCCCTAAGGTCCCAGAGCAAGTTAGAATGTCAAGGACTGAGCCTCCGACCTGTGGTTGTGTCAGCTCCCTCTACCAGCACGAGCCAGGCACAATGCCCAACACATCTTGGTGGCCCCGAGACCGGTCAGTCTATGTATGAATGTAACCTCTTCCAAATCTAATAAAGTTGATCCTTGGAGATGATTATCATTTTGGTTTCGCCTCCGGGACTAGTCCAAGTGGAAGGACCCTTACTACAATTTTTTTGCGTCGTCGATGCCTAAGGGTCCTCGTCATCGACGTGTGGCTTGCCGCTATGCCAATTGGTCAGTTTGGCGACCACTATGCCTTGGGTTTCATGTGTGGCTTGTCTTTGCCTTTGGTTACCTTTTGGGGACGGATTCTGAGTTGGCTTTCGAGTTGGTTGGGATTCCAGTTTTCTTAAGTCTGAATGGTTAAGCTTGTTACGTTTCTGAGTTGGCTTTTACGTAAGTACATGATGGATGAATGTTAGACTTAAGCGTGTGTTGGGGAAACCGCTCAAGTCCCAGCGCCCCTTTGAGGCATCAGCGCAACAATATCAGTCATGTCGAATTCGGAAGATAGCATTGTCGTAGCTTCTGTTATTAGATCGATATTGTTGCTGAAGCAATGTGTCATCCACATACAAAGTGAATAATAAAAGAATGCTACACTGATTTGAAGTAGACATTAGAATCTATAGTGTCTGGTTTATAGCTGCGATCGACAAGAAAAGTGTTGATCCTTTGAAACCATGCTTGAGCATATTGCTTCAAGCCATAAAGTGCCTTATGGAGTTTACATACATGATTCTGTTTGTCTTTGATATTGTAACCTTTGGGTTGCATCATGTAAATATCTTCTTTGATAACTCCATTAAGATATGTTGTCTGTACATCCATTTGATGTACTTCCAAATCTGCTTCAGTAGCAAATGACAATAGAAGTCTAATTGAATAATGTTAACTACTAGATTGAAAGTCTCAGTGTAGGTGACATTGTATACCTGAGAAAATCCTCTAGCGACAAGTCGAGCCTTTCTTTGATCGATGCTTCCATCTGCCTTGTATTTGATTTTGAATATCCATTTGCAATCAACTACATTTCTGCTGGCAGGTAATTTGACAATAGTCCAAGTCTGGTTCTTGATAAGAGATGAATACTTGTTATCCATAGCTTCTTTCCAAAGATCGAAATTGGGTTGACTGAGTGCCTCTTCGACAGTAGTTGGCTCTTGAACAAGGTAAGTTGCAGACTCGTCGATATATTTTATAGGTAGTCTACGTTCTCTTGTCGATCTTTTGGGTAATGAACGACGTTGATTATTTTCATCATGTGGTAGTTGCTGGATTGCAACATCATCATCTTCGGATTCACTGTTGATAAGTTGTTCATCTACTATAGATGAGCTAGGACCTTCAATAGGAATAGTTGACTTAGGAATTGAAAAGTTCGATAATTCGGGAGAGTATGATAGTTCGATTGTATGAGCTTTGCCCTTACGTTTGAGGTTGATAAACTGATCTTCGATGAAGGTGATATCCCGACTAGAGAATATCTTTGACTTGATAGGATCATACAACTTATAAGCTTTATCTGAAGTAGTGTAGCTGATGAAAATAGATTTGATACTCTGGAAGTCGAGCTTCTTCCAGAGATCTTGCGGTATTTGCGCATAAGCGATACATCCAAAAACTCGTAAGGTATTTTTTCTGAGAGACCTTTAGTTGGACATTTGTTTTGTTCTAGATATAAGCTGTAGTGGAAACAGCTTCAGCCTAGAAGGTTTCCGAAGTGTCACATGAGCAAACATACACTTGGTCCATTCGAGTGAGGCAAATAAGAGGTAATGTATTGTTGTTCAATGTCGTTGTTAAAGCAACACTCCTTGAATTCGATAGAGATGTATTCTCTCCCGTTGTCAGACCTTAGTTCTTTAAGTCGCACTCTTTGAAGTGTTGAAAGATTTTGAAAGCCTCTGATTTGTGCTTAATAAAATAAATAGCTGATTTTCTAGAATATTCGTCAATGAAGGTAATGAAATACTTTGCATCAAACAACAATGGAGTTTGCATTGGACCACATATATCTGAATGAACAACATCTAAAACATCTTTTGCTGCATGCCTATGACTCGATCTAAAAGGAATCCTAGTCTATTTTTCAAGCATGCAACAATGACAGACAAGGAGGTTGACTTTGTTGGTTGGATGGTCGAGATTGAGTGCTAGAGATTGTTTAGACATGTTCGACGCAGATGTATGATTCAAGTGTCCTAATCTTTGATGTCATAGTAATGCTTTATTGACAAGAACAGAGGTTTTCAAGGCTTGACTAGTGTCAAGATAACAATATGCCAATCTATATAAGTATCCATGCCTCTTGCCGAGTGCAAGGATCTTATTTGTCCTATCGATGATTTGGCATCGATCAGACTCAAACTCTATCCTATGATCTAAATCAGTGATTCTACTTACTGATAACATATTCGTAGAGAGTTTAGGTATATACAAAACATTTGATAGTAGTTTGAATTGATCATGTTGGAACTTCAATCTTATAGTGCCTTCACCTTCGATAGTGTGTGTGTTATCATCGCCAAGATGAGTATATTTCTTTGTACTCTAAGGCTTATAGGAGTGAAAATGCTCAAGATGATTGGTCATGTATTGAGTAGCTCCAAAATCTAGAAACCAAGAAATATTGAATAGTGCCTTTTGGTCTTTGACCATAAACGTCCTTCGTCCATATTGAAATCGAGAGATGTTGTGACTGCATTCACCTGTTGATCTGGTTGTTTGCTGACATTCTTTGCTTTTGGTACCCTGCAATCTTGGATCTCATTATTAGTGCATTTGCAATACTTACTAAACATCTTCTTCTTCGACTATGGATTTGATAATTGCTCTTGACTTTGCGTCAGTTTCTGATTTGATGCGGATTGCTTAGAGCTTTTCTACTTTCTGTCGTTTTGAGCCTTTATTGACATATAGAGCATGAGATGATGAAGTCGATGAGATGTCTTGTGACTAGTTTGATTATCTTCTTGCAGCAATATAGTGATAACCCTAGTAAGAGTTAAACCTGATGGTTTATGATCATCACCCAGTTTTCGCATGTAGAGGACAAGCTTGAAAGCAATGTCATGACTGTGTCTTGATCATCGATGATCAATCCGACAACAACCATCTATGATCGATGATTGTCGATGATCAATCCGACAGCAGCCATCTATTAAAAGAGAGTTTTAAACTAATTAACGTGATTCTAAAGTGAATCACCATTTGACATCTTGAGAGTGAAGAATTTTCTTCTTAGATGTAACTTGGAAGTCACGTCCCTCATCTAATATAGTGAGCTCAGGATGTTCCATACTTCTTTCGAAGTTTGAGCTTCAAATTAAATATGTCGCCAATCTGAGTGTCTGATATATTGAGAATAAGCGCGAAAGCTTTACCATCATTCGACTTTCACTTTCAGTCAGATGTGACATCTTCAAGCTTCACTTCGATACCTGTGACAACATCCCACAACTCGTTGGCAATTAGCAAGGTCTAAACAGGTAACATGTTCGAACTAGAATGGACCTCCATGAAGTTCGATGGGTCAGCATGGCACGGATCTGCCTTGATACCTGACCAGATATATGACCCGTGTCTTTTTATATGTTTTTTGGGAAAAAAAAGTCAATAGCGTCATAAATAGGTTATGGATATGATTTGTAAGGTATATACGTTGCTTACACACTAAAACTGATCAGTATGGCTTCTGTCTTGATATGGTTAAAACCTAGGGCAAAACGTATTGCGAGTAAAATACATTATGCTTGGGAAGATTGGACGTTTTTTATGTAATTGAATTTATGTTGGTAAAGTAAGTGAATCTTGTTTCAGATGGATAACAACTGATGCTGGGCTATGACACCTGTCTTCTCTATTGTGTACTAACTCGTGCAGATTCGTGTTGTGGGATGGTGGCAGGTAACAACTGAGTGTCCTAAAACTTGCTTCGTTTCCTCTTGTATTGTAAGAGTTTATACGGCTTTGCTTTTACATGTTATGCTATAAAATGAAAGAGTTCAAAGGATTTGGCCTTGACTTGTCAAGAGGGATTATGTGAAATCTTTTTACTCTCTCTTTGCATCTTTTTAGATGTAAACACGACTACCCTTTGGTCGGGGTAGTACCAAACCTTTACCTTTACTTGGATTTTATGGCTAACCTAGGGTTGTTTTCATGTTTTAGTCCTCAGGATGGGTTCTTGGTGTGGTCAACCTTGGTTGTGGGGATCCCCTGCCTCCTCCTAACCCTTTTATTCAAACCATCATTTATTGTATGAAGAACCATGCATTGGATTAAAATTTACATGGATTTTATCAAAAAGAAGGATACCTTGAATATCGTTGGAAGGAGAAAATTTTTCTAATGCTCATATTCTATAAATATTTGCTTGTTTGGAAAAAGAAAATGGTGCTATGACTTCTGATATTTCTAACCCTGTAGAACCTCCTCTTTCTTCGCATCCTTTGATCTTCGTTGATGACCTTGACGGAGAAAGTGCTTCCCAACTAGGATCCGTCTCACAAGAAATTTGTGAAACAAACAATCAGTCTTTCTTCGAGTTTTTTCAAGCTAAGAGTTGCCAAGTACCGTTGGTCCCCAATTGAACCATAGAGTTCAAATCTGCCAAAGCAGCCTACAAGTTAGGGAGTCTTCCTTTTGTGAATTTTCTGACACCCATTCCTATTGAATTACGGATTACTCTTGCCCACCTTACTGAAATTGAAGTCACTACCTGCAAACAAGTCGCTTTACACAAAAATCCTACCTTTGATACTCCTATCGTCAAAGAACCATACACATTCATAGCTACGAACAAACTAACTACAAACATGGTCCATTTCTTCAATGCAATATATATGCATCCTTCTATTTAGCATACTTCCAAAATATGGCAATCGTATTGCATAAAGACACATACTATCACATTTGCATACCTATCTTATTTCTTAATCTTTATCTCACATTTCACATTTTGAAGATATTTTTCAAAGAAATATAATGGTTTATGGTGATAAAATTCAACCTATATTGCAATATCACTTCATACATGTATGCGTGGTGAAGTGATATCTTGAGAACTGCCCATTCTTTAATTAGAAAGCAACACCTTTGCTTTATATGCTATTGATTCAATACACGAGCATTTCATTAAAAAGTTGTTACATCGTTTGGAACGTCTTATTTGAAGGAAGAGTCATAATTTCCACTATATCCTCATATTACCGTACTTAGCCATACCTCCTTTTAAAAGTATAATACTTGTATCTTACATTCAATTCCTCATAGAAGTCACTAAACTTGGCTACCTTTATCTCGTCACATATTTACCTATGTTTCGAAGAGAGTATGATTTACCTATTTAACATACAAACATTGTTCGTGCTTTAATTGGTTTCTATCATTATCACATTAGTCAATGGGCAAGGATCTATCCTATCGGAAGTGCACCAATATACCACTTTTTTTTATATGAAATGTACTCAAGAACAACAGTAGTAAGGTGGATTTCCATCACACTTATCAGCGCTGAGCTGTAAACCAAAAAACATGCATTATGATGAAGCAATGCGCTTAATCAACAACGACTCACTAGCACGTAAACTAGTATCTCAATTGATATATATATATATATATATAGCCTATCCATCAGCGATGGACAACAGACCAAAGCACTTAGCCATCAACATTGCACACCGTTAGATTAGAACCCTAAACATGTATGGCAATCTCCACCATGTAATAGAGACTTGTGAATCAAGTTACTACAAAGTTCAAAAAGGCCCCCCTTGAGAAAATTAGTAAGGTGAGTCAAAATCCATCATGGTTACTTAGGGTCCCTATATAGTATTGCGCTTACGAAAATGTCACCCGAAAAAACATGCATGTGGTAGAGTCCATGTGAGAGAGAGAGAGAGAGAGAGAGAGAGAGAGAGAGAGAGAGAGAGAGAGAGAGAGAGAGAGAGAGAGAGAGAGAGAGAGAGAGAGAGAGAGAGAGAGAGAGAGAGAGAGAGAGAGAGAGAGAGAGAGAGAGAGAGAGAGAGAGAGAGAGAGAGAGAGAGAGAGAGAGAGAGAAACCATTAATCATACTAAATAAAAAACGACTAACCTGATCTAATCCTATTTCCCTATAAAACATATCTCCTTCATGCTCTTCACTATCTCCTCTCTTTAGAAAAACACATGCATAAATAGTGCGTAGAGTACATTAACATATATAGATATGTATTGACATTATTTTGGGATCCGATAGCCTATAAAACCTTCTCTATCTGTCAAAAATTTACAACGTTCGTCGATATCCAAATAATGCATTGAAATTCGTCATAAAACTATACCCTAAAAGCCTCATCGAAGGGGATGTCAGATATTTTTGAAAAATTATAGAACCTTGTCTATCATTAAAAAAATTACATTATTCATTGAAATTCGATACTGGTATAATCCATTAGAATTTGACATTTAATTTTTAAATTTTTTTCCATGTCACAGTCTACATGATGTTGAAAGATTATTGGAAATTAAACCCACAGTTGTCTCCTTGGAATTACAACTCAGACAGCCAATTTATTTGAAGAATGTCTACAACGGGCTTCCGGTTGATCTCCAGCAAAGGGTAACCAATCCTATCATAATTTCAAGTTCAAAACATGTTATCAGTCTCTAAGATAACTGATGAGGGCTACACTATTACTTTCTCATCTGAGCAGTGTACAATATCCGAGGAAGATACTACTCTAACTACATGCACTAGAGTCGAGAATCTTTATGTACTCTCTAATTCAGTTGCATTAGCTAGTATCTCTAATGAAAATGTAAACAATAATGCCATTATGTGGCATAGTCGATTTGGACACACGAATAAAAGATGGCTTTCCTATATGCATTGTAATAACTTAGTTGATGGATTGTATTTCCCTTCTTCATTAGATAGGAAATCTTTCTTTTGTGAATCATGCGTCTATGGCAAACACTCTAGAAGCAAGTCTCCCAAATCACATTCCATCAAAACAAAGATGCAATGGATCTTGTACATAGCGATCTTTGTGGTCCAATGCCAATTCCGTCCTTAGGAGATGCAATCTATTTTATCACTTTCATAGATGATTATTCTAGATGGTCTACAATCATGTTCATTAAGCACAAATCTGAAGCCTGTGAATGTTTCAAGAGATTCAAGGCAATGGTTGAGACACAAACGTCTACAAAAGTAAAGGCACTCTGAAGTAATGGTGGCAGCAAATACCTTTCTAATGAGATGTGCGACTACGTGGCTGAACATGGCATTAGAAGACAATTCACCACTTTCTATTCACCTTAACAAAACGAGATTGCAGAAAGGAAGAATCAAACTCTTCTCAACTCAGCTAGATCCATGCTACATCAAGCACACCTACTTGCGAAGTTTTGGGCAGAAGCTACTGCCATAGCTTGTTACGTGTAGAACAGATCCAACACCAAAGCCGTCAACAACAAAACTCCTCATGAAGTTTGGCATGGGCACAGGCCTAGTGTCAACTATTTAAAAATCTTTGGTTGTATATGTTTGGTTCACATTCCTAAACAACTTAGGAAGAAGCTGGATCATAGATCATCCCAGCACAGATTACTTGATGCTCCATCCATGAGACGAATGATTTTGAGCCTCCTAGTTATGTCGTCATTTTGGTTGTAATTGCTATTTTATTGTGCTTAAGTGTAATATAGCAACAACACGTTTTTCTATCTGTGTATAACGTAGATGAATGCTTGTTGTGATTGAATGCACTTTATCGTTGTTTAATCGCGCTTGTTTACTCACTCTGATCAGAACATGGACGTCTACGACTCCTTCGCTTCTGATCAGACGATGGCTATCTTTGACACTTGAGGAACTTGCGATATCATACTACTCTTTCCATCTATTTTAGAACCAAATTTCACATTGAATCCATTTTTCAGTAATATCACACACAAACCATTTCTAATCTCTTCGGTGGACTCTACTCTTGTTTTTGTGAGTATGAATTAATTTTTAAGATCCTGTTGGGCAATTAGAATGATATGATTATATTTAGCATAAGCTTTCTATTAGACTGTTTTTGCATCTAGCAGATGATTGTAACGGGAGAGCCGTTCCGCAATATTCCTGCTCTCTTCTCCGTTCGCGTTCTTCTATCTCCCTTGCCCCATCAAAGATGACATTTGTCAGAATTTGACGAATAATCTAAAAATCAATCTGGTGCGAAGTAGGTGATTGCAAACTAGCATATGTCAGATCTTGACATGTTGAATTTCGATAATGTTTTGACATATCCTTCCCGATATTTGATGAAATTTTTGTTTGTGGTTTTATGTTGCAATACTTGACAAAAACTCCCTTTTTTGTTGTTGTTACCTCTTTGGGATTCGTGATGTATATAGATAAGCATTACCTGTACTCGATTCAAAAATAGTCTTTTGGAGCAATCCCATGTCTTCACCACCTTATCCTTTGCTCTAGTGATGTGAATTGGGCCTCTTACAAGGAGTGATGACTGATGTGGACTGTTGGCCTTCAGTGGTGTGGATAGTGCAATAGGTTTGGTTACTTTACCTTCAAACACAAACGACACCTCCATGTGCATGTTGAGAAGTGCATCCCACTATTTTCTCCTTGACAAATGAAGATTGGGCTACAACTTCGAACAAGAGTGGATCTCAGAGGCTCCAGTAGATAGCTTGCCTAGTCTGGCAAACTGGAAAAACGTTGCATACTAGGGATTGGATCGGATCTGCGGCCTAACAACCCCTTATCGTATCTTCAACATTGGGAGTCGAAGTGTAGATTTTGATCTTTTTCCTTGTTACAAGGCATGCGTAACTATATCTTATATGCTGTGGTTCGAAGATATCCTTGTGCTTGTCTCACAATTGAATGTGGCCTTCTTCAGTGTTGCAATAACTTGTGATCTTGACTTTAGCAACACATCCTAGCTAGGAACAAACTCCCAACATGCAATCTCGTTTCACTAACCACAATTTCTCTTTGTTGATACCATAGAGAATCCATCATGAACATGTTATGCTGTTAACATTCCTGAATTTGAGTTAAATACATCATTTGTTGTCATAGTAAATGAATTCCTATTATGTGAAGAAGAAAGGGATTTTACATAAACCTGCATTCAAGCATGCTTGCCCCACTAGCTAAATCTTAAGCTTAGCTTTTGGACTCTCTTCACTTTGTTTTTGATCACTAGTGCAACACTAGTTTTTGGCAAAATTTTGTCTAATTCCCGAGTTCGTGTCATAGCGTCATGTGGCAAAACGTCTAAATATGTAGTTGTGATTGCAGCTACTGTGCATATGGCCAAACACATCAATGTCCATTTGTTCTCAACCAAAGTCTAAAAGGACATGTCGTGGCTGTCCAAATCCATCGCCTCACATAAAAATTCAGGTGCATACAAAAAAAACATAAAACAAGTAGTGCTAAGGTGGATCAAAAAACAAGAGCATATAAAAAAGCACTCAGGACATAACCGATCACAAATCAATCATTGAATAAAATGAGCAACCCACAAATCAACTTTCCTGCTTGGAGAATTGAATGAAACAAATGCTTGAGATAAAACTCCCAAAAATGAGAATGAATAAAACCAAAACACAAGTGCCCACTCCCAAATCTAACCAACAAATTCATAGAACAATCAATGAAACTCTCAAACCACAAAAACAGACAAAACAAAAACACTACCAATTATCTCATAGTATGTTCATGATGGATCGAAATGGCTCCATAGCTTTATGCACAAAGAACAAGAATGGGATGCTCCACAATTTATGTTTCACACCAGAATAGATACATCCTCTTCTTTGAAAGGAAAGCACACCAGAGACATACTATTCTCTGGATCCTCGGTGTAGAAAGTAGAGGCAAGAATAGAATAGATAAGGAGGCGAAGTGAGGACTCATGAGGAAGAAGCCTATTTTTATTGATGGAGCTCGTTCCTCTTCGTCTCCGTTTTCAATAGATGAAATCATTAGTCTACTAGAATATCCACTCCCCATGCTCATTGCTCCGTCCAATCGTCCTTGTCTTTCCAATTGTCTTCTATCCATTCATGCATAGTAGAGCACCATTCATGCATATTAAAAGCACCGCATTTGCTGCTTTTTTTGCCTTATGGATCACGCATTGTCTGCATGCCTTTGTAACATTTTTTATGGATCATGCATTGTTTGCATGACTTCATAGGAGTTTTTTGATGGGAACAGATGCCTTGGTAGTTTAGCCCTCAACCAAGGTTAATTTAGCCTTGAAAGTTAAGGTCGCCACCAGAGAGTATCCTTTAACGTTCACTTTTTTTGAAACTACATTGACCAACCTCAGCACATAGCATTGTCTTTGCAAGGCAATGCCAAATAAAACTCATTGTAACACTCAAAATCATCTAAGATTGAGATCTCATTTAACAAATGACCGGAATAGATTACTCCTATTGGGGCCAAGCTAGAAATGAGCCTAAAGCATATACATATGTACCTAATAGGGAAAAAAAAGGTCGCATGAACCTTTTTTTTTCTTGTGAACCCCAACCGCCACCTTCAGAGATCCAAGGGGAGCGAGCGAGCCAGCGAGAGCGAGATCATCAACGGGAGCGAGCCAGCGAGAGCGAGAGAGAGCGAAAGAGAGATTGATCGTGGCAGAGGTATGAGGGGCAACGAGATTGTCATAAAGATGGAGATGGAGCGGCTTCTTTTTGTGTATCTAACACCATAAAAAAAGACGGTTAGGCATTAAGTTGGCCATAGTCATTCAGTGCAGGCAGGCCTTTTAAGCTTGATGCGATGCCAACATCCTCCTCGTTGATGCGCCGGCGAAAGGGCTGGAGCCCACCGCCTGCCATGCAGAGCGATGGCCCTACGGAGGACGTTGTTGTCCTCAAAGAGCCTGTTTATCGTTTGAATTCTGTTGATGAAGAGGCAAATCAGGCTATGGACATGGGGGATTATGATAAGGCTTTATATTTGCGGATGCAGGTACATGTCTATTGTGCATTTTATAATGATTAGAGCTTTGATTTTCCAGGTATGCAGTTGAGCAACGCTGCTTTGGCAATAGACTTTTCTATTCACAATTCTGTAAGGGGTCTACTTCACAGAGAAATATAGGTAACAGTTAAGGTTGCAGCTGTTTCTGAGCCATCCTGTATATTGCTGGTTATTTCAGGCCATGGCGCTCGCAAAACTTTGCCTGGGAGATCCTGGTTCATCGGTTGTGGGATATGAAGATCTGTTGCCCAAGGCTCACCTCAATATTAGCAGGACTTACCATGATATGGTGTGTAAAGGATCCTCTCAAATTTTTTGAACTAAAATGATTATCCATTCCACTTTAACATTTACTTGCCCAGTAACACATAAAAATCCCTAATCAGAAATTTGCATGTTGACTCCATGAAGATTATTTATTGTAGATAAATTTTTTGACTGATGCTATGAATCAATTTATTCGAATGATGCCTAAATTTTTTTTACATCACATCCTACTATTGTAGTAAGTAAAAAATCTGCTCATCTTTTATGCAAGGCAATGATTGTCGTAGAGATTGTGGTTTGGGCATTTTTTTTAATTTATGTCTTGCCCTAAACAGGCTCACTGTAACTTCTCATATGTTCATTACCACCATGAAAGGTCACTAGAAGGACCATTTCCCTACACATTTATGTCTCCCATTATGGTTCCAAGCCTCCTTATTAAGATGACACCTTTTTCAAGATAGGACCCTCCTCGAACCTTCCAGAATCGTTTTCACTAATACAAATAGGAGCCGTAAACACTCATTTCTGATGATCATATTTGGTGCCTTTAGCTCTTTGTGGGGAATTCTATTTTGTGGAGAACTTAGTTAGAGATCCACTTGAGCTATCAACAATCTTTGTCTTCTAGACAACTTTCTTAATTGGAGAATGCTTTGTGGATGCTCTTTGTCGTATTTGTACTTTATTTGATGCCAATATCTATGATTAAGTTCGTAACATGCTATTAGGCACCTTTTTGCCTTCTTTAGTTGTTGATTTTGTTCTCTATATAGAAGTTCTTTTTGGTCCTTTCTCTCTAGCATTTTTCTCTCTCTAGACCTAAATAGGCATGTTTTTTGCCATAACCCGTTCTTTGTGATTAAAATTGAGTTCTATCAATTGCGTTGATCATTCATCGAGAAATGCGTTTGTTTGCTGACAGTCTTTTGGAAACCCTACTTTTAAACCCCTAGCTTTTTAACTTTTGGAGAAGGCCATTTCTTTCATATTTTTTGGCAAAAAGGGTGAAGGTAAACACATTCTTGGGAGCATAAGATCAAGGCACACCTATAGAAGAAAACACGGAACTCTTTCCCAAAAGTTAGTGCAAAATTTATTCTTGCTACTTCACATTTCTAACTCATTGTACAAGTGTTTTTCTTTCTTTCTCTATCTATATTGTATTTCTTTTGTGCCTTTCCACATCACTTATGCGTGTACTTTTCTTTACGACATATTACATATTTTATGGTTTATCGAGAGCTTTAAGGTAAATTTAGAGAATCATGAAATATAGTCAAGGTAATCTTTGAAGGACCACAAACATGTGATTTTGAAGCCATTTTTGTGAGTCTTAGTTTATTTTCACGATGCATGAACTTCTTTGTGGTATTGCAGCATTTCTCAATGTTAGAAAGATGAATCTATACATTCTAAGCGTAAGGCGTGTAGTGCATATTCAATTGTGGAGCTTGTTTCAACTTTGAAAAGTTAGCCCTCATATATTTCTCATATCTCTATTATCCTAGTAAAGTTGTACTTCACATTTTTCATAGCTACCAATAATTTCTCGTGAGTATTCATTGCAAAATTTCATTTTTATGTTGAACTTAGTATGTTGCTTCCTCAACAAGTACATTCAATCATCCAACTAAATTGGATGAATTGGTTTCACATCTATTGAAAGATAATGCTCACTTGTTGAATTTAAAAAGCGTTGGTAAACTACAAAGAGTAGGGAAGGTTCATTTTGCTTTGATCTATAGATGTATTTTAGAGCTAATGAGACCTCTAAATTCAACTTATGTGGTTAGTCACTTTCTTTTGACAACTGTTTTTAAGTCAGCACCAATTTTTCTTTTGAAGTGTTGTAGGAGATGCACTAATTTACGCGACATGACATTTTTGGGTGGATCTGTGTGACAGATGTATGCAGATCAAGCTTGTTGGCATGCTCAAAAGGTATGGCATACTTATTTTCTACTAGAATGTATATATGTGAAGGAGAAGGAATCTACATATATGTGAAGGAGAAGGAATCTACCAATAAAAACTTATGTGATATGCAATGTTAAGCTCTAAATCTTCAACTTGCGTTGGAGGTTTACTTTATGAATGTGTTTTTTTGAGGCAAAGTCCTCATCTTAGAAGCACTAGGATTAATATAGGTGCTATGCTTTATTATAGATGGAAACAATTTACATTGTTTAGGATTTTCTATCAATTGTCAAAGCACTTACGTCTCAACATATGTTAGTGCATCAAATTTTCATGAGGCTTCCATGGTAGCTATTGTTGAAATGCAAGGCCTAGCTATGGAGTATCATAATAACATAGAAAGCACACTATGAAAGCTTAAAAAAACCAGCTATGGAGTAGTAGACAAAAGCAAGAGAGTGAGAGCTCAAAAGTCCATCCAACATAATGAATAACCAAAAAAGGTGGTGGGCGTGGAAACCCCTCAAGACCTATGAGATCTAGAGGGCCCACAAATAGCAAGGAACATGGAGGTGGTGTCTTTCCTATTTTAGCTCTAGACCCACATGGGTCTTTAACCTACTTGTCATTACTTGATTAATTAGCATAAGTGGGGTGTACTATGTACATAACTGTTTTGCCCCCATGTCTTATATGCACAACTTACAAGTTACAAGTATACAAGCCAAAAGGGGCAAAATAGGTATTATATTTCAACAACTATTGGATCAAAATCACACTTAATTTACAGCCTGAGGGTGCAACTTCTTTTTTCAGTTTTCAGAGTCCATGTGCCAAGATTGAATCATCAAAAGGATGACATTTTGGGTTCTAATTTTCTTTTTTAAAACCCGTTGAAGATTAATTACCAATCTTGCCCAAATAGTATAGTAGAAGCTAACTTTCCAACCCTAAAGACTCTAAATATTTTGTTTGTGAATATTTTTGAGTACTTTTTACCTTAGAAAACTTTATGATGACTTCTTATCGTAGGAACAAGATGTTTTCTTGCTTCATTGCAAGATATGACTATCTATAATGATGAGTGGAAAATGGCTACTAGTTAGTGTAATAATTCAAGATAACTTTGGCAAAACACGTATGAAGATAGAGAAGGGCTATGCACAAAATTTGCCAATACATTTCCATCCAAGGAGAAAAATTCTTATCTAATTGAGCTCTTGTATAGTATGCTACTCTTCACCTTAGCGTGCAACACTATGGTAGTTTGATAGCCTATGTGTGTGCTATGATAATGGATGTATAGCCCAAAAATTGAATGATGTACGACCAAGATTGCAAAATGCTCTATGCATGCACCAAGAGACCTACTGAGAGAGCCAAACGAAGGAAACATTATGATTGTAAGTAAAATTAAAAAGACCACTAAACTATTGTTGCAAAAGTAGTGCCTGATGGTTAGGTGTGCCATAGAAAATAGTGTAGTGGTGGGCTAGAAGAATTGGTATGGACATACATATCCATATGTCAGCCATTACATGCTTTACTAATACATTACTATAGTGGCAGCACCAAATTTGATAATGTTAGCATTTGACGTCCACGTTTTGTCATGTTAGGCAGGCCCAAGACCTTTATTTCACATGGTTTTTAACTAGGGCCCTAATTTTTGAATATTTGATTTTTCCCTCTATTTTTTGTAGAAATAGGCACTTAAGGGTAATCATTTAATAGTTTGATGTTTAGCGATGGTGCGCCTTGCCTGATGGTGTGCTTGTTGAGGATGCTACGCTACTGCCTGCTATCGCCTTATGTAGATTCTGTGCTACTACCTATTTTAGACCTACGCTGGTCCCAATCCAGATTCCAGAGCATTGGAATTCCCAAAGGATAAGTCAGGATCTAGTGCAACATGCATATCACATCAATCATCACCATAGCTCAAGCATCCATACCTCTCAAAGTGACACAACAAAAGTTATTGAATTACAAGGAAACACTGTATATATAGTTAAAGTCCCAAACTCCATGGGCTCAACAAGTGTCGGGTAACCTATGTCCAACTGATTAGGCCTAGTATAGGCCAAAACTACTAATGAACCCAAGACATGCACCTGAGCATACCAAAAGCCATAAAAAAACTACTGTACAGGCTAATTTTCCTATCAGTGTGGCTACCCAGCTATTCCAAGTAGTGAATTACGGGACGAGTGTCTCGACAAATATATCGATTGCTGGTCAAGTCATGGTTACCACAAACAATTTAGTAAACTAGATGAATTGTGAATCTAATTAACTATACACTAACTACAGTATCACATTTGAAGCTTACCTAAAATCAATCAGATTTCTAACCTTCTCCCTTAAGCTCAAATGTGCTAAGAGTGAAAAACAATAGCAATGTCTGGTGTCTCCAAAAGATGTTATGCATTTTAGCTTGGCCTCAGTAGAAACCCTAGGTAAGAATTTACAGTACCCAATTTTGTCATTTGTGGAGAAAGATCCATGACTTTCCATTTTTCCAAAAACTAGGCCACTATAGCTAATTTCTTGAACTGCTCCTTTCTCTTTTGATTGTAAATTGTTTTTTGATACATGTTAGCATTGAGACGTAATTGTGAATTATGATAGTTTGAATGTGATTCGTGACAATGTTTGAAACATGAGAGCACATTATCAACTATGCCATTCAATTTCTTTGGTTTTGCATTTACATCGCTAAGAGTTTTGAATATGGAAATATATGAAAAAGCTATGGTATTGTATGAATTCTTCTGCAATTTTAGGCAATGGAACAATGTGATCCAAGACGTGGGGGTGAATCGTCTAGCAGTCTACTCGTGTCAACTCTCCTAGCGCTAGCAAAGGCAATGCTACAAAGTGAGTATCACTATTGCAATGCTTGTGATGCATGTGCCTTAAATAAATACTCATTTTTTTAAAATGTTTGGAAATTTTTTTTTGTGAATGACCTGACTCATTTTAGGAACAATTTTTCCGATATGATGGTACTAATCTATTATGTATTACTCAAATAAGAAAAACTATAGATGTCATGCATGAGTACATAAGCTTGTTGTCTTGCGTCTAAACATTTCATGGAAATATGTCTGTTAATTCAAGCTACTCATTATAATTAAAGGAAATCCACCTGTTATGGACCACTCCTCTACTAATCCTCAGCATACCTTTAAGTATTGGGTTTGTTACCATTTATGTATTTCCTTACCTTAGTATATTCCTTCCCTTCTAACAGGTATTGTTTGGGCTCTTTGTGGGAGATCTTCATCTCTTGTCTATGTTTAGCTACTACTTGTAGGGATTTAGCCATTGTTCTTCATTTGATACCAATATTTGTGACTGTGTTCATAACATGGTATCAGAGCACTTTCTTGCCATATCTCCATCTTCACTTATCTTCTCCTCTCCACCATCATTGCTTCTCTCCACCTTCCTACACTTTGCGTTCTGATTGTGTTTTAGAGTGGAACGTTTTTTTGGGGGGGAGGGTTGGGGTTCTTTGTAAATCTTTTGTTATCTTAGGGAGAAAAGAAAGTGCCTAGAAAGATCAAAAAAATAGTTATAGCTTAGATTTGATTAACGGAGGTGTTGAGTTATGAGTGGCACATTGGTGGCTGCATCTAGGAACGCTGAGGGCATTTGTTAGCTTTTTGCTTGCAAGTGCTGGTAGATGGCAACATATGAAGAGGATCTGTACAATTTTTCTTTTCAGCTTAAAAGGTTTGGTTTGTGTGCAGGGTGCTGCGCTTGGAAGATCTAGAGTTTGGCTCGGATCTGGTCATTTGAGAGAACCAGGGGTTGATGAGGTTTGGGTCCTCAGAATCTTTGTCATGGTGCTGGAGAGTAACTTTTAAAAATTGTGTGGCTTCACCAATAGCATCCCGAGAATCAGGGATGCCCCTTACACGAACATTAAGGGCCTTTTGCTCATGCAGCCGGCTCTCATTAAGTGTAGCAGAGATGAATGAACCTGGAGCGTTTTTACCTGGACCTTTAACCCATGAGGGCTATTCAGATTTGTCTTCTTTGAGAACCTTTGCCCAAGATATGGTGATGATCCACTTTACTCTTGAGTTGTTGGATCTTAGCTGAAGTAGAAACTTGGGCTTCACCTTTGACAGATGTAATCTCCTTTTTGATATTTTCAATGGATGTTGTAATAACAAGGTCATCCACATAGATCACTACAATCATTCCTGATCAGAACGTAAAGTGTATGCTCTGAACTACTTCTCTGAAAGCCAAGCTCCTCAAAGTATGTGTTAATCCTCGTGTACCACGCCCTGGGTGCTTGCTTAAGTCCATATAGTGCCTTGTCCAACTTGCAAACCTTGTTTTCATGTCCTACTACTATGTATCCCTCTGGATGCTCCATGTAGACTTCTTCCTCTAGAAATCCATTCAGGAATGCACTCTTCACATCCATTTGTTGATGCTGCCAATGATAAAACTGTCCTCATGGTAGTAGATTTAGCAACTGGTGCTAAAGTTTCTTCATAGTCAATCCCTTCCTGTTGAGCATAACCTTTTGCCACCGATCTTGCCTTATGTTTATCTATGGAACCATCTGATCTGTACTTAGTTCTATAGACCCACTTGCATCCAATAGCCTTTTTACCTGCAGGTAACTGAACAAGTCTCCAAGTCTTGTTCTTTATGATTGAGTCGTACTCCTCATTCATAGCTTTCCTCCAAATTTCCTCTGTTTCAGCCTCTCTGAAAGTAGGTGGATCCTTGGTTTCCAATATTGTGGCCATATATGCAAAATGGACATCCCCATCTTCATGTTGATCCTCCTGTCAATCTTGATTTTCATGATGATCCTCTTGTTAATCTTGATCTTCATGTTGCTTTTCAAGTCTAGCCGATCTCCTAGTCCCATGTGTACTGGACTCTCCCTGTTCCACAATAACACTATCCTTGATAGTTTCATCGTACCATCTAGGCAATCTTCTAGCTTCTGATGTAGGATGCTTCTTGCCTGGTGAAGTAGGAGGTGAATAAGTATCCCATATACTTGATCTCTCCTTCCTCTTTCCTTTCTCAACAAAGGTCACTCTAGATACTTGGATTGGCGTAGGTGATACATGTGTCGACTCAGGCTCCTGTAATAACTCGTCACATAATATAGGGATTCCTTCATCTTGATTCTTATCATAAGGTATCTCTGTATCTTTATGAGTTGCCTCCTCGTCAAAGATTACATCCCTACTTATGATGATTTTCTTACCCTCTAAGTGATATAACCTGTATCCCTTCTCTTGACTATCATGTCCAAGGAATAAACACTTGGTCGCCTTAGAATCCAATTTGGTCCTGGAATCCTTAGGTATGTGAGCATAAGCAATACTACCAAACACTCTCAAATGACTTATAGAAGATAGATCCATGTCTTCCTAGAATAGTCATCCACAAACACCATGAAGTAAGTTGCTCCCCCATAAGATCGAGTTCTCGTAGGACCACACAAATTTGTATGAACAAGTTCTAGAACAATTCTCACCCTGAATGTACTAGGCGAAATTTTTTTCATATGATGCTTGCCTAAGACACAGCCTTCACAAACCTTGTGATCAGAAACAACTTGAGGTAAACCTGTCACAGTATTATATTTCCTCAAGACTTGTAGACTCTTGTAATTCAGATGTCCGAACCTCTCGTGCCATAACTTACTCACTGATCCAATATCCGCAACACTTGCATGATGATCCACCACCTGAGCCTGAAGTTTGTACAACCACCCTGCAAGTATGCCTTCAACTACTACTTCATTATCTTTCTTCTTGATGAGACACTGCTTTTCATCAAACTGCACCACCATGTGTTGCTTCGCAATAGTTGATACTGAGAGTAAGTTTTTCTTGATTCCAGGTACATAAAGCACATCCTTTATGTCTCCAATCTTCCTTGAAGGTAGTTGAACCTGTACTTTTCCAACTCCTTTTATATTATATGTGTAGTTATCTCCCAACTTCACATTTGACCCATCATCTAATTTTTGAAAATTAGATAGCGACTCTCGTCTAGGTGTCATATGCTTCGAAACTCTTGAATCAATAAACCAATAGTCTTCTTCCTTTGAGAAGCCACCACTAGAAGATGTCGATGCTGAAAACAACTCATAGTCTTCAAGATCCAAAGCACTCAATTTTGCATTAGATGTTTCTTCTTCTTCAGCAAAATTCCCGTCCTGCTTTTTCTCGAACTTGTTGTGCTAGCACTCCTTTCCATAATGTCCCGATTTTTCGAGCCACTTTCTCCCATCTTCTGATCGATTTGATTGATTCTCCTCCATATCTAGCTGCTTTTTCTTTTTCTTTTTCTTCCCTTTGCCACCCTTCTTGGAACTTTGCTCTTGCTTCTTTGCCAGGATTGCCCGTTCCTTGAAATCGTCCCTGTTGACAATATTTTGTCGTCTCATTTCTTCCTGTAGTAATATGGCATTCAACTCATCGAAAGGTCTCGTTTTCCGTAACGATATCGTCGTTACAAAGTTCTGATAAGCCAAAGGTAGACTATTAAGACAATGGATACTAAGACTGAATCTTGAACACTTTCTCCAACCGCAATATGTTGGCCTCTTAGATCTTTCACCCGAGTAAAGTAGTCCGTTACTGATTCACCTGTACCCATCTTCAATATGTGAAGCTTATTAGTCAAGAACAAGATCCGTGACTGATTCACCATCTCATACAAGTTCTTCAAAATATCCCAAGCCTCCAGCAGCATCTCTGATATGAGGTATGATCATATCTCTAACTGACAAGTTGATGTTATGATGAGCTTTTCTTCTACGTCTCTGATACTCCCGCAACTCTCCGTCAGTATTAGGAGGTACCTCGACACTTGTGACGATCTCCCAATATTCTCGATCCTGCCTGTCCAGCAACTACTTGTCCAGCAGCGACCTATTTCAGCAGTAGCTGTCTTTCAGCAACTTGCTCTTGGGATGGCTTTGCTGATCTCAACGAGCTCCTGCTCTTGTCCACCATCGACGACTTCCTCTTCTTCAACAACCCACCAAGTTTGATTCCAGCGAACTTGCTCAACATGCAATCAGCGATCCAACACGCAGCTACAGCCAGCAATCCACTCCTTCAATCCACTTCTTGCAACCCTGCAAAAAAGCAATCTCTCTCTCTCTCTCTCTCTCACCAAAAAGCCTGCTCTGATACCATGACAGAATTTGTGATACAAATTCTAGATGGAGTTACTAGTCCTACTAGGACTCACACAAACCAAGCATAGAGAGAATTCAGATCATAGGAGAATTGAGCAAAGCTCTAACATATTGGAATGATTGTCGTGGGGCGCCAGCCTACATATATAGTTTGTCGTTAAAAGCCTAAAGCAAATATCAAAAGAGCAAAAGCTAATTGCTAATAATACTACCTAAAGACCCAAGATGAATTTCTAAGTACTAATTAGATCCTAATCTAGTAGTAGTGTGCCCACCTACATGCATAAGCAATAAAACACGAATTTATTATAAATAGTAATGGCCCCTATAATAGCACGCAGGCATGGCCAAACTATCATTAAGGGGTATCAAATAAACATTAATTCCTAACACATAGTGGATGAAGTAAGCAAGCCACGACATGCAGAGGTTGAGGGAACCATTGCCACCTGCCCCTTACTTCTTCCAGCCTGCATACAATCAAGAGTGAAGTTTGAGCATTGAAGTCTCAAGAACTACTTTCTATAAGTTACATAGAAAAAATAAGGTGCCTCCAATATGTCAAGTTGGGGTACTTAATGTCACAATTAGGCCTAGTGGACCCATGAGTCCCTACCAAGTTAATTTCATACTAACTTAGCTAACTCTAAGTTTAGTAGGCCTAATATAATAAATGACCATGATTACGCAACTCTCGGCCTTTTGGGTCAAAGTAACCTATGGTAATGTAATCAATTCCATTTACATTCCAACACCCTCCTTAAATGGAAATGCATAACATAACATGAAGTAACTTCTCGAAAAAGAAAAATGCAACCTGCTGTCCGAACTTCATGTCGCCAAATAAACTTCGCACCGAAGTAGTCGAAATCTCATCCCCAATCATGTCCAACATATAAAAGGAAAAGAATGCGTAATTATGAAGCATCAAGTCGAAGGGTGAGGATTTGCATGCTCCATCCGAAGTAGGGAACCACCATAAACTCGGCAATAAGTCGAAACAAATCTTTCGAAAATACTTCTTACCATAAGGACAATAAAAAAGAGTACCAAACTCTTTTGGCATCACATCCTCTCGAACCTTACCATCAACTAAGCACTTGTAGAATGAGCCACTAACTAATCAAGTGTAAGATGTCAGTACTGATTTTAAAGAGGCATGTGCCTTCCTTTCGTAGTAAGATATTTCTTTGCTGTCCTGCAAAGTCTCCAATAGCCGACAAGGAACTGTTATGGGCTGTCCAACAGCCTTACCTTTGTCAACACTTTGCTGTCCAAAGTGTTCCGAACTTGGACCTTGCTGTCCAATGTTTTCCGAGTTTGGACCTTGCTATCCAATGTCTTCAATATGCTGCTCTTCACCATAAATAGGTTCTTCTTGATGGACTGCAAAATTGAAAAAGTAGTGGGCTGTCCACTAGAAGTTGATGGTAGTCCCTTATCTTCATGATTAGATGGCAAAACCAAATCTGGAAATATTTCAAGATATGCATCATGGGGGAAGTTCCCTTTCATGACATGAGTGGGCGCAACATCATAGGAGGTCTTTTCATCAAAATGAACATCACGACTCACTATGATTTTATTAGTATCCATATTAAACAACCTATAACCCTTGCTTTCGCTACTATAGCCAACAAATATGCATTTAACTCCTTTATCAACAAGCTTGGTTCTTAGCTTTTCGGGAATGAAAGCATAAGCCGTGCAACCAAAGATGCGTAAGTGAGAAACAGTAGGATTCTTACCATACCAAACTTCATAAGGAGTTAATACCTTCAAGGCTTTAGTAGGACACCGATTACTAATGTAAGCCGTCGTTATAACCACTTCAGGCCAAAACTTGTGAGGTAGGCCCTTTGCCTTGAGCATGCATCGAGCCATCTCCATGATAGTGCGATTCTTTCTTTCTGCAACACCATTTTGTTGAAAAAGGGGTTGTCATTTAATGATGGATACCTTTGCTTTGAAGATAAGTACCGAACGTATTCTTTATATATTCCCCTCGCTCGGTACGTAAGATCTTCAAAGAGTGCCCAAACTGGTTTTCTATCATTGCTAGAAAATCCTTAAAGCGTTGAAAAACTTCAGATTTTGCCTTCATAGGATAAATCCATGTAAATCTTGAAAGGTCATCAATAAAAGTAACAAAGTACTTACACCTTCCAATGGATTCGGTCCTCATTGGACCACATACATCACTATGAACCAAATCAAATTTGCCATCAACTCGAATAGTTCCATCAATTGGAAAAGCTTGCCTTTGAAATTTTCCAAGTATGCATCCTTCGTATACATGTCCTTCGGGATGCTCAATATTAGGAATGTCTTCAACCATATTGAATCTGTTCAACATCTTCAAGCTAGCAAAGTTGAGATGTCCAAACCTAGCATGCCATAATTCAGCCAACTCCAAAGAATGTGAACTTGATGGAACAAGACAAAAAGATGATGAAGCTCTTCGCTCATAGGTATCCATAAGGAACAATCCACCACGTAATGTTCCCGAAGCAATGATCATAAGAAATCTCTTTGGGTTGCCTTTGCCTTTTGCAAAGAAAGCTTGATCTTCTTGTTCACCAAAGTTGATCCTTGTTTGCTCTTCTTGAAGAAGTAAGCCAACAAGTTCGTTCGATGGAGATTTGCTGTCCCCTAAGAGAAATGCTCAATGATGACACAAATGGAAGAAGAGAGTTGAGATTAATAGATACAAATTGTGAGTTCTCAATCATCTCATCAATACTAAGAAGCTCCTCTCGAAGATCCTTGATCTTCGTCAAGTGGTTTGTAAGCAAATCACCTTCTTGCATCTTCAAGATAGAAAGTTGATTTCGAAGATATACCACTTTTGTCGCATTCTTTACTTGAAACATCTTTGCAAGAGTCTCCCAAGCACTTTTGGAAGTCTTGCATGATCTAATATGTGGAAGGATAGATCTCTTCACTGATAATGCAATGACGGAATGTGCTTGTGCATCTGTCTGTCATGCCCATGATTGGTCTCGGGTAGCGTGTCCACGCTAGGGACCGGTAGACCAACAACCCGTAAGTTAATTGTGACTATAAGGGAATTGGGGCCCTTATGTGTACATGGTCATAATTAATGGTTGTAGGCCTAAACACACGGTGGTGGAGTTGGTATGGGTGTATCAGTGAGTCATTAGGGAACTGGATGACGTGGCCCAGATAGGCTGCAGAGATGTCCAGTGAGGTGTCACAGTGCACTACTAGTGGTGCATGGGCATTGGAGGGTATAAGTATACTTGCTAGGCTCTCACTAGTGTATGCTTGATTTTGTGATTAGTAGCTACATGCTGCTGGTGTGACTCTTTTCATGACTCTAATTGATCCATAGCTTGGGGGCTAGATCCGTTCGATCTAGGTTTGGTTGGGTTGGTTTATCCACCACCTATTTCCTTGTGTTGTTGCTTTGTATGGTATGCTTAGGCTTGAATCCTGTAGTGAGGACTTTATATTGGTATCAGAGCCAGTCTAAGCAGGATTTACCATTGAAAGTGCTGAGTGGCAATCTCGACGTTTTCTCGAGAATCCGGCGGAGTAAGCAACAAACGGTGGAATTGTGGGATTTTCTTCTTGTTGGAATTAATTTTTGAATTGCAATCGATTGTGTGGTAAGTGCACTACCAGGCTCACAATTGGTTCGTTTTTTGTGCTTTTCGAAGTGGTTTCTTGGAAAGAATTCCGTGTCAATTCTGTTGTTGCCAATTACTCTGTATTTGGCATTTCTGTGAAGCAACGGTTACTTTATTGGTTGCTGGATTTTTTCCTACAGTTTCTTGTTCTTCTTATGTATGGTTACTGTATTTTAAATGCTGTCTATTGCCTGTTTGGAGGCCGGTTTGGTTTAAATTGGTGGGAATAGGCTGGTATAGAAGCAAAAATACTCTATTCTGTTGGCTGTTGAGTGTTGGTGATGTTTGACAGGTTTGCATGGCTGCTTACTGTGAAATCACAGGCTTATGCTTCATTTTCCAGCAAACTAACGGTTTGTTTGCAGAGTTAGGAGCTTGTAAAGCCATTCTGGAGGATAGTTGGGTTCAGAACAAGTGGTTATTGGATCAAATAGTTGTAGTAACCTGCAAAACTTAAGTTCTGAGAAAAGTTTGGCAGCATAACCTCTGTTTTTCAGGCATAATGAGGGCAAACCTGCAAATCTTTTTTTTGCTTATGCTTAAAACTAGTGTATATAAGTAAAAGCAATCTGTAAAACGTTGTGAAGGCAAAGTAATCTGCAAAAAACAGGCAGATGCTTTAAGCTTTTAGTTTCCTACAAGTAAAAGTTCAAAAACTGATCATAAAACTCAGAATACATGCTATCAAACTGGCTGAAGTCCACCTGTTTCCTTCCTCTTGGGCGCCTTGTTGCCTACACCAAGATTGATCTGTGAATGGTGATAGAGGGCGCCTCTTCATTCTGCCTAATTGTGCCTTCAGAAGCGCTCTCTCTCTCTCTCTCTCTCTCTCTCTCTCTCTCTCTCTCTCTTTGGTCAGTTCTCTCTGGTGTCGCGTCTATAGAGGGCCCGGAAAGGGTGCGATGAAAGGCCAGGTGGTTGCCCGAGGAGAGGAGATGGAAAGGGGGGGGGGTTAGGTGGTGTTACGAGCTCGTAACCAGTGCCGAACCCTAGAGAACACAGATAGGTCAGATACCACAGTCAGGGTCGTGTCCAGCGTACATGACCAACAGGGCAAGACAGTGTGAGTAGTGTGCCCCAGCACGGTCCATAGCCATGGCGGGCCTAACACAGTCTAGGGACCCTGTCAGCAGGATAGGGCCCCCAGTTGGGTCCCGACGTGCAGTCGGCCACGTCAGTGCCACGTGGCCGACACTTGGCAGTTGCATGCTACCAGTCCTCACGCTGGGCTAGGAGGGGCTTACTCTATATCAGGGAGTAGGCAAGGTTGGGTGGATCAGTTAGTGTTTGCCCTACTGTGGTGTTAGGATCTATTACACTAGTATCAGAGCCATCTCCATCCTAGGGAGTTCAGGAGCAGCAGTAGAGAAAGCTATCAGAAGATAGGAAAGATCTCTGAGTTTCTTAGAAAAGATTAAAGGAGGAGAATCGCTGTAGGAGCAGCCTTCAAACTTCTGATTTTCACCAAGAAATCACAATAGAAGGAATCAGATTCTTTGTAGAGGTAACTCGCTGGATAGACAGCTGTTTTTTTCCAGATTTCAGAGGGTTCTCTACGGATTTCCCAGCGGAAATAGAGTAGGATTTAGTCAGTAGATCCATCGCTGTACATACAGGGATCTATCTCTGATTTCAAAAAGGGATTTCAGTAAATCTGAGTGGAGTTTAATCTGAAAATTCCCAACAGGGCCAGCGCTGGACAGGGAGGTGAAAAATTGGTTTTTCATCATTGTTTTTGAGGATTTTTCAGTAGTTTGAACATCAAACCAGATTGCCACAGACCAACGACCTACTGCCTGAGTTCAGATCAGAGATTCAAGCAAAGATTGGGCCTTAAATTTCAGAAAATTGGGCCAGACAGGTGGCTGTCTAGCCAGCGAGGGCAGAGATACAAAAAATTCCGGATTTCTTGTTGTAAAATTCCGGTTTTTACTCAGTTTGTTGGAGCCCCACACCTAAAATCAGATCAGTCAGCTACTCAACTCAAGAACCGGAAAACTTGGCACCGTTGAAGCTTCAAACTGGCATTTTCCAGGACAGCAGGTCTGAAATCTTGGGGAAAAGAACTGAACGGGTTCCTCTTCGTAATTTCTTTGGAAGTACAGTCCTCAGAAACAGCTAAGTCATCTTTCCTCTCCCTTGTACAGTTGTAAATTAGTCTTTTAGACTTTTTTTCCTTCAGAAGTTAAGGTAGCTCTCTTTCAGTTTTTAAGATGACCACTCCTCAGGGACCTGATCAACCCCCGGAGAGAGGCTTCGACGAACTTGAAACAGAAGCCTTGGCTTATAGAAAAGGGAAGGAACCAATGGAATTGGAAGAACAGGAACAGTTCGCCGAAGAACTTGATGAACTGGTTACCAAGGAGCAGTTTCTCCAGTTGGTAACAGAAGTGGATGAACTGAAGTTGGCATTAGCCAATTTCAAGTCCAGTGTGGACGACTCGTTCGCTGAACTCAAAAGCTTGATTTTGAGTTCCGCGAAAGGAAGCCTTCCCTCCACTTCTCAGTTATCTCCTTTTCCACTTCCATCAGTTTCAGGTGAGACTTTACGGTCACCCCAGTGTTTTTAAAGATTTAAAGCCTCCTACTTTTAATGGGGAAGAGAAGGATAGAAATGCAGACATTCTACAAACCTTCCTCAGCAAATGGAAGAACATTCATGCTCTTAAACAGACCCCTGACCATTTGCAAGCTATTGAGGCCAGTCTTTCCTTAGGGCCTATGGCCTATAAGTGGTGGTTAAATCTCCAGGAGACTGGGCAGACTCCCCGGTCATGGAAAGCTTTTGAAGAAGCTTTCCTAAGAGAATATCTACCGGAAAATGAACTTGATAGAGCCTGGGAAGCCTGGGAAAGAACAGTAATGGACAAGTCCCTCATCCAATACATCTCGCAGTATTGAGAAGCAATTTTAAAGATTAAAAATATGGATGATTATCAGAAAATCAGGGGATTTGTCCGTGGCCTCAAAGATGAATATAAAGTAGAGGTCCAGAGAAACTCGCCTACTACCCTTGAGCAAGCTCTCAGATATGCTCAAATCTATGATGATTCAGTGGGTAGGAAGAGGGCGAGACAGCAGCCACTTTCTGAGCAGCCTCCTCAGAAAGACTTTCAATTTAAAAAGAAATTTTTAAAAAGAAAGAATCAAGATAAATTTAAAAGTGAAGCTCCTCAGAAACGCCCTTCACTCATACAGCCCTTCAAAACCAGAAGATTTTGAGAAGGCCAAACAAGAACGTTTGTGCTTTGTGTGTATGGGCAAGGGACACACAATCAGACAGTGTCCCAAGGGGCCTTTCACTAAAAAAGATAAGAAAGATAAAAAACAAGTTCATCTTGTTCAGACTGTATGTTTCCCCAGTGACTCGGCAGCTTCCGAGATTAAAGTGTATCATGAAGATCATGAACACTGTTGCCAGCTAACCTCTGCAATGCTAGCGAGACCCTTCAGTTTTGGGCCGCATGACCTAGTACGTATGCATGGGAAAGTTGGTAACCAGTCAGTAAGAGTTATGGTTGATGATGGGGCAACCCATAATTTCATCAACTACACCTTGGTTAAAAAGCTTAAACTACCAGAAGTACCTAGTCAGCATAGGTACATAGTTTCATTAGCTAAGGGTGAAGATAAAAAAATATGGGAAACTATGGTAAGTAATTTGAATCTTGGTATTCAGGGGTACCAAGATGAAATAAACTTTCAGATAATGCACCTGGATCGTACAGACATTGTTCTCGGGAGAGATTGGCTCTACAGTTTAGGACCTTCCCTCCACAGAAACTATTAGGAGAACACCCTCAACTTTCAGCATAAAGGCCGAGAGATCTAGTTGCATGGGGAGCATGATGTTCCCAACAGTCCTATGGTCTGCAGTTCAGAGCTCTGTCAGCTAATTGGAGACGAAGACCATCAGGTATTCTTATGTGACTTTCAGTTTATTCCTGAAGTTTCTATTTCCAGTTCTATTCAGCAGAAAATCAATAAATTAGAAACTTTATTGTCTAAATCTAAAAATGTTTTTCCTGAAGATTTGCCACATGGTTTACCACCTAGCAGAGAGGTAGATCATGTAATAAACCTAGTACCCGGTACAACACCTATTTCTAAACCTCCGTATCGGGTCAGCCGAACAGAGGATGAAGAAATAACTAGGTAGTTAACAGATTATCTTGGGAAAGGCCAAATTCAGACCAGTAGTTCACCATGGGCCTCACCTGCGAATTCTTCAAGAAGGAACTTCTTTACCTTGGTCATAAGATTACCTCCTTTGGGATCAAGATTGACGAAGAAAAGGTGAAGACGGTAGTGGAATGGCCAATTCCTAAAACGGTGCGTGAACTTAAGTCATTCTTAGGTTTCACTGTGTTTTTCCGTAGATTTGCTAAGGAGTACTCGAAGATTGCTGCACCTCTCAACAATATGTTGAAAGGAGTGAAAAGCCATAAAGGTAGGCCAAGTCCTATCAGATGGAATGAGAAATCAGATGAGAGTTTTCGCAAACTCAAGCTTCTAATTGTCTCAGCTCTAGTTTTGAGGATAGCGGATCCATATTTGCCGTTCGTCATTAACACTGACGCGAGTGATACGGCTATTGGAGCTGTTCTCGTATAGGAGGGTCAGCCCGTTGCCTTTGAAAGTAAGAAACTATTCGATGCTCAGGTCAGGTACCACTCAGGAAAAAGAGCTTTTTGCGGTGATCCATGCATTGAAATCATGGAGGCATTACCTGTACGGTAATAAATTTGTGGTTAATACGGATCATCAACCTTTAAAGTATTCTTGTAATCAGAATGATTTGCGAGGTCGTAAGGCCAGATGGGCAGAACTCATGCAAGAATTTGACTTTGAAGTGCGGTATATCAGAGGCTCATCTAACTAGGTGGCTGATTGTTACGAGCTCGTGACCAGTGCCGAACCCTAGAGAACACAAATAGGTCAGATACCACAGTCAGGGTCGTGTCCAGAGTACACGACCAATAGGGCAAGACAGTGTGAGTAGTGTGCCCCAGCACGGTCCATAGCCATGGCGGGCCTAACACAGTCTAGGGACCCTGTCAGCAGGACGGGGCCCCCAGTTGGGTCCCGACGTGCAGTCGGCCACGTCAGTGACACGTGGCCGACACTTGGCAGCCGCATGCTACCAGTCCTCTTACTCTATCTCAGGGAGTAGGCAAGGTTGGGTGGATCAGTTAGTGTTTGCCCTACTGTGGTGTTAGAATCTATTACACTGGTATCAGAGCCATCTCCATCTTTGGGAGCTTAGTAGCAGCAGTAGAGAAAGCTATCAGAAGATAGGAAAATTCTCTCAGATTCTCAAAGAGGAATAGAGGAGGAGAATCGTTGTAGCTACAGCCTTCAAATTGAAATTCACTGAGAATTTACAGTTGTAGGAATTAGAATTCCTTCTGTAGGTGAATCTCTAGAAAGGCAGCAATCTATCTGATAGTAGATTTCAGAGAGGATTTAGAGTAGAGACCAGCTAGCAGGTCCATCGTTGTAGAATCAGCAATCTACCTTTGGATTTCCAGAGAAATCCAAGGAAGTTTGAGGTGTTTTCAAGCAAACTTTCCTAGCAGGGCCAGCACTGGACAGGGAGGTGAAAAAGTGGAATTTCATCCCTGTTTTTTGAGATTTCTCAGGAGTTTGAACTTCAAACTTGTTTGCCACAAACCAACGACCTACCAACTGAGGTCAACTCAGAGATTCAAGCGGATTTTTGAGTTTTAAATTGAACAAATTGGGCCAGACAAGTTGCTGTCTAGACAGCGAGGGCATGGACATCAAAAAATTTCGAATTTTTCTTGCATATTTCCGGTTTTTACTCAGTTTGTTGGAGCCCCACATCTGAAATCAGATCGATCAGCTACTCAACTTAAGAACCGGGAAATTTGGCACCGTTTTGGAGCTTCAAACTGGGATTTTCCGGGACAGCAGGTCTGAAATCCTGGGAAAAAGAGCTGAGAGGGTTCCTCTTCGTATTTTCTTTGGAAGTACAGTCCTCAGAAACAGCTAAGTCATCTTTCCTTTCCCTTGTACAGTTGTAAATTAGTCTTTTTGACTTTTTTTATCAGAAGTTAAGGTACCTCTCTTACAGTTCTGAAAATGACCACTCCTGAGGGACCTGATCAACCCCCGGAGAGAGGCTTCGAGGAACTTGAAACAGAAGCCTTGGCTTACAGTAAAGGGAAAGAACCTATGGAAATGGAAGAACAGGAACAGTTCGCCGAAGAACTCGATGAACTGGTTACCAAGGAGCAGTTTCTCCAGTTGGTAACAGAAGTGGATGAACTGAAGTTGGCATTAGCCAATTTCAAGTCCAGTGTGGATGAATCGTTCGCTGAACTCAAAGGCTTGATTTTGAGTTCCGCGAAAGGAAGCCTTCCCTCCACTTCTCAGTTGTCCCCTTCTCCACTTCCATCAGTTTCGGGTGAGACTTTGCGGTCTCACCCCAGTGTTTTTAAAGATTTAAAGCCTCCTACTTTTAATGGGGAAGAGAAGGATAGAAATGCAGACATTCTACAAACCTTCCTCAGCAAATGGAAGAACATTCATGCTCTTAAACAGACCCCTGACCATTTGCAAGCTATTGAGGCCAGTCTTTCCTTAGGGCCTATGGCCTATAAGTGGTGGTTAAATCTCCAGGAGACTGGGCAGACTCCCCGGTCATGGAAAGCTTTTGAAGAAGCTTTCCTAAGAGAATTTCTACCAGAAAATGAACTTGATAGAGCCTGGGAAGCCTGGGAAAGAACAGTAATGGACAAGTCCCTCATCCAATACATCTCGCAGTATTGAGAAGCAATTTTAAAGATTAAAAATATGGATGATTATCAGAAAATCAGGGGATTTGTCCGTGGCCTCAAAGGTGAATATAAAGTAGAGGTCCAGAGAAACTCGCCTACTACCCTTGAGCAAGCGCTCAGATATGCTCAAATTTATGATGATTTAGTGGGTAGGAAGAGAGCGAGACAGCAGCCCCTTTCCGAGCAGCCTCCTCAGAAAGACTTTCAATTTAAAAAGAAATTTTTAAAAAGAGAGAAAGAAGATAAAGTTAAAGGTGAAGCTCCTCAAAAACGCCCTTCACTCATACAGCCCTTAAAACCAGAAGATTTTGAGAAAGCCAAACAAGAACGTTTGTGCTTTGTGTGTATGGGCAAGGGACACACAGTCAGACAGTGTCCCAAGGGGCCTTTCACTAAAAAAGATAAAAAAGATAAGAAACAAGTTCATCTTGTTCAGACTGTAAGTTTCCCCAGTGACTCGGCAGCTTCCGAGATCAAAGTGCATCATGGAGATCATGAACACTGCTGCCGGCTGACCTCTGCAATGCTAGCGAGACCCTTCAGCTTTGGGCCACATGACCTAGTACGTATGCACGGGAAAGTTGGTAACCAATCAGTAAGAGTTATGGTTGATGATGGGACAACCCATAATTTCATCAACTACACCCTGGTTAAAAGGCTTAAACTTCCAGAAGTACCTAGTCAGCATAGGTACATAGTTTCATTAGCTAAGGGTGAAGTTAAAAAAATATGGGAAACTGTGGTAAGTAACTTAAATCTTGGTATTCAAGAGTACCAAGATGAAATAAACTTTCAGATAATGCACCTGGATCGCACAGACATTGTTCCCGGGAGAGATTGGCTCTACAGTTTAGGACCTTCCCTCCACAGAAACTATTAGGAGAACACCCTCAACTTTCAGCATAAAGGCCGAGAGATCCAGTTGCATGGGGAGCATGATGTTCCCAACAGTCCTATGGTCTGCAGTTCAAAGCTCTGTCAGCTAATTGGAGACGAAGACCATCAGGTATTCTTATGCGACTTTCAATTTATTCTTGAAGTTTCTATTTCCAGTTCTATACAGCAGAAAATCAGTAAATTAGAAACTTTATTGTCTAAATTCAAAGATGTTTTTCCTGAAGATTTGCCACATGGTTTGCCACCTAGCAGAGAGGTAGATCATGTAATAAACCTAGTACCAGGTACAGCACCTGTTTCTAAACCTCTGTATCAGGTCAGCCGAACAAAGGATGAAGAAATAACTAGGCAGTTAACAGATTATCTTGGGAAAGGCCAAATTCAGACCAGTAGTTCACCATGGGCCTCACCACTCCTTTTGGTGAAAAAGGAGGGGTCTATGCGTCTTTGCATAGATTACAGAGCCCTCAATAAAGTCACAATAAAGAATACATACCCTATGCCTCGGGCAGACGAGTTGTTTGACCAACTTGACGGGGCTAAGTTTTTCAGTAAAATAGACCTCGGATCGGGATATCATCAAGTCCGTATAAAGTCGGAAGATGTCTCGAAAACAGCTTTTAGGACTCGTCACGGTCATTATGAGTTTAAGGTGATGCCATTTGGGCTCACAAATGCTCCAGCTACCTTTATGACCTTGATGAACAGTGTCCTCAGACCATACTTGGGTAAGTTTGTAGTATTTTTAGATGATATCCTCGTCTACAGCAAAACGAGCAAGGAGCATCTAAAACACCTCAAAAAGGTGTTTTGACAACTCAAAAAGCATAAGCTTTATGCTAAACAATTCAAGTGTGAATTCTTCGTTGAAGAAGTAGCATATTTGGGTCACATTATCTCGCCAGATGGGATTAAGATGGACCCAAATAAGGTTAAAGCCATACTCAGTTGGCTGAGACCTCAGAATATTTTGGAACTTCAGATCTTTCTTGGTTTGGCAGGATACTACATACGATTTGTCAAGGAATATGCTCAGATAGCAGTTCCCACGACAAATCTTCTTAAGGGGAAGGGAAAGGAGTTCATTTGGGAGTCCGCACAGCAGGAGAGCTTTGATGCTCTCAAAACAGCCTTAGCTACAACATCAGTTTTAAAAGTCGTCGACCCCAATCAGCCATTTGTGGTTGAAACAGATGCTAGCGACTTTGCAGTTGGTGCTATACTAACTCAGGGTGGACGACCAGTTGCGTTCGAGAGTAAAAAACTCGAGCCAGCTCAGACTAGGTATAGTGCCTATGAAAAGGAACTCTTTTCTGTAGTCCATGCCCTTAAGACTTGGAGGCATTATTTGTATGGTGCCAACTGGAGGCATTATTTGTATGGTGCCAACTTTGAGGTCATGAAAGTCTCAGATACCTTTGCAATCAACCTGAGCTTAGAGGTCGGAAAGCTCGTTGGGCAGGGTTGATGCAAGAGTTTGATATGTCTATCAGATATAGACAAGGGAAATTCAATACAGTAGCAGATGCCCTTAGCAGAATGCCTATGATAAACGAGCTGAGTTTTACTCAGATTCGAAATGAGTTACTCGAGTCCTTGAGAGGGAAGTGCCAGCATGATGCATTCTTCTCTACTATCTGGAACTCAGTCTAGAGCAGACAGTTACAGACTCCTGAACCAATTCCCGGGGTTGGTGCCAGTTCATCCAAGAATACGACAGCTTTTGTTGAGGATGATGATGAGTCCGAGTATACGTCGTCAGATGACGTTGAGGATTCTGAGCCTGTATTACCCAAGCAAACCCCAGTGGTTGAGGGTCAGTTGACTCAAGGATTCAAATGGATACAGTATTCCATTCAGGATGAGTACTTGCTCTATAGAGATAGAGTATGTGTCCCCAATTCAGAGGATTATAGGTAGCAGGTCCTATATGAATGTCATGACAATCCTAGTGCGGGACACCCACGCATACAGAAGACCTATGAGCTTCTTCGTAGGCAGTTTTTCTGGCCCAATATGAAAAAGGACGTCCAACAGTATGTAACCAGTTGCCAGAAATGTCAAGTAAACAAAGCAGAGCGTTTAAAGGCAGGAGGGTTGTTGCAGCCCTTAGATATACCAGCTGGTAAATGGGAGAGTATCTCCATGGATTTTATAGTAGGCCTGCCTAAAACCCAAAAGGGTAATGACGCTATATGGGTCACAGTTGACCGTCTGACCAAAATGGCTCATTTTATTCCGACCAAAAAAAACGTTAGAGCTCCAGAGTTAGCGAGGTTGTTTGTAGACGGGCTATTTAAATTGTACGGTCTACCTTCCGGCATAGTCAGCGATCGGGACAGTAAGTTTAATGGAAATTTTTGGAGGGCAGTATTCCATCATCTCCATACTAAACTTAATATGAGTACCACCGACCATCCACAGACGGACGGTCAAACAGAGAGGGTAAATCAGGTGCTGGAGGATATGCTTCGTGCATACGTCAGCAAGAAGCAGACTAATTGGGAGGAGTATCTCTCGATATCAGAGTTTGCTTATAACAGTATCAAACATTCAGCTACGGGATACAGCCCATTTATGCTGATGTTCGGTTTTCAGCCACGCTCACCCACAGCTGTAGGGTTTAAACAAGAAAAAGTTGAAGCAGCCAGAAACTTTTTAGAGGACCTAAACCAGATGATAGAACATGCTAAGCGTAGCATCAGGCAATCCCAGGATCGAGCCAGGCATTATGCAGATCCACACAGACGAGATGTGCAGTTCTCCGCTGGTGAGAAAGTCTACTTGAGAGTCTTAGTTGACTCTAAAACCCTCAAATCAGGAGTGTGTGCTAAGTTGTCTCAAGGTATTGTGGTCCCTTTACCATCAGTAGGAGACTAGGCGAGGTCACCTATGAACTAGAACTCCCACACAATAGTAAGGTTTTTCCAGTCTTTCATGTAAGTCAGTTACGAAAAGCCTTAACCAGATCAGATAATCTGGTAGGGGAGAGTGTTCTAGTTCTCCCATTGGATCCTCAGCAACCTCCACATGAACCAGAGGAGATTCTTGATAGTAGAGAGACGCAGACTCGTCATACTCTATATCGAGAATATCTGGTCAAGTGGAATGATCAACCTGTTGAGAATGCCACTTGGGAAAGAGGCAGCGTCCTTCGCAAGATTTTTCCAGACTTTGTCTTAGAGGACCAAGACGGTTCTTAAGGGGGAGGGAGTGTTACGAGCTCGTGACCAGTGCTGAACGCTAGAGAACACAAATAGGTCAGATACCACAGTCAGGGTCGTGTCCAGAGTACACGACCAACAGGGCAAGACAATGTGAGTAGTGTGCCCCAACACGGTCCATAGCCATGGCGGGCCTAACACAGTCTAGAGACCCTGTCAGCAGGACATGACTTCCAGTTGGGTGCAGTCGGCCACGTCAGTGACACATAGCCGACACTTGGCAGCCGCATGCTACCAGTCCTCACACTGGGCTAGGAGGGGCTTACTCTATATCAGGGAGTAGGCAAGGTTGGGTGGATCAGTTAGTGTTTGCCCTACTGTGGTGTTAGGATCTATTACACTGATGCACTTAGTCGAATTGGTGAAGTGAACGAACTTTCCTTCACTGAGATCAGTATAGACTTTTATCTCTCCCTGAGAGGTCTTTATGAGAAAGACCCACATTTTGGACCAATCTGGAATAGGGTTCTAGCAGTTTCATCAAGCAGGACTGATGATCATGGTGATCAGTTTGGGGGGAAGGATATAAAGGGTACTGATGACTTCTCTATTCGTAATGGACTTTTGTTCAGGAAAGGGAAGGTTTGTGTGCCTGATGTGGATGTTGTTAAGAATAAAATTCTTTACGAATGTCATGACTCACCATGCGCAGGACATCCCGACATACATCTCGTACATTGGATTTGGTACGAAGGGATTTTTATTGGCCAAAACCCAAGCCCTTTGTAGAATCTTATGTGTTCAAGTGTGACCAATGCCGGTTGAATAAAGCTGAACGCCATAAGGCTGGCGGTTTGTTGCATCCATTGGATATCCCTGATAAGAGATGGGACAGTATTTTCATGGATTTCATGGTTGGGTTACCGCGGACGAATAAACAACATGATGACGTGGCCCAGATAGGCTGCAGGTGTCACAGTGCACTACTAGTGTTGCATGGGCCTTGGAGGGCATAAGTATACCTACTGGGCTCTCACTAGTGTATGCTTGATTTTGTGATTAGTAGCTACATGCTGCTGGTGTGACTCCTCTTTTCATGACTCTGATTAATCCATAGCTTGGGGGCTAGATCCGTTCGATCTAGGTTTGGTTGGGTTGGTTTATCCACCACCTGTTCCCTTGTGTTGTTGCTTTGTATGGTATGCTTAGGCTTGAATCCTGTAGTGAGGACTTTATATCGTCGATCCCACTTCTTTTGCTCATCAGAAGATACTTCCGTAGTTGAAGTACTAGTTGTTCTAGATGGTGTAATAGGTGCCAAGGTAGGCGGCCTCTCTTCGTCACCATTAACTACTTCCCACAAACCTTTAGCAATTAGAAGGTTCTTTATCATGTAGCACCACAAGGAATAGTTTGTGCCATCCAGCCTATTTTCATTAAATAAAGAACCAATAGACTCCGATTCTTTAGCCATAACAGAAAAATCAGCTTGTAGTAGATAGGAAATAGACTTTCCAAGTCAAAATCTACTCAAAGGGCAGCAACCTCAAAGCTGAAATTATGAGCAAAATAGATTGCGATACTCCACATGCAATTTGCTCAACAAGTAATGAAATAGGTGGCTGATTTCTGCACAAAAAACAGAATGCTCACAAATAGGTAGACTTCAAATGAAGCCAAAACCAAAACCAGAAATTTGTGGCTAAAAAGAGTGCACACTATGTGCATATAGAGATGATGGTAGCACCCTACTCCAAGCTCACCAACAGGGAAATTTCAGCAAAAATGTGTGTAAAACACATGTATCTTCATTTAAGAAGTAAATATGCATTTCTCAGGATGTAATTGAATCAAGATTACATGCAATTGGTTTGAGCATGGGCGCCCTACTGCTAGCCCTCAAATAGGTGAAGGTGCCCTGCAATTTCCTACAAAAAAGTTATAAGAAGATGAACAGATTCTTCTCCTGCAAAAATCAGCAGCTTGATGATTTTCTGCTACCAAAAGGGGAAGAATTAAGCTTCCTATTGTGCGGCCTCCTGCAAGCAATCTGATCACCTAAAGGCTTTGATACCATGTAGGAAATAGAAGTCTAAGGATGCAGATCTTAACTATTCAATCACACAAAGCATTCTCAAAAGAAAGAGAGAGATGTCTAGAAACCCTCTTGTAGAAACTCGTGGACAGCTAAGGAGAATAGTCAGTATTGCTTACAAAAGTGTCTCATACAAATGGGATGCACACATATATATAGTCCAAGATGACTATCTAACTTCATGACTATTGGCTATCCAACTACTTGACTATTGGCTATCCAACTTTCTATAAGTTACATAGAAAAAATAAGGTGCCTCCAATATGTCAAGTTGGGGTACTTAATGTCACAATTAGGCCTAGTGGACCCACGAGTCCCTACCAAGTTAATTTCATACTAACTTAGCTAACTCTAAGTTTAGTAGGCCTAATATAATAAATGACCATGGTTACACAACTCTCGACCTTTTGGGTCAAAGTAACCTATGGTAATGTAATCAATTCCATTTACATTCCAATAGTGCATGACAAAGTTGATGGTCTAAGACTTTGTGGGTGGACTCCATAGGGTTAAAGATTGGATGTCCCCTTTTATATGTCGAGTTTTATCCTAGACATAACATCGAAGTATTTTCAACAAATTATAATATCAATATCTCAATTGCCAATCGATAATAGGTGAAATAAGTAGGGTGTTACAAGAAATCTTATGCTATTCTTTGACTTTCTTGATATTGCCACATAAGATGGATTCTACTTGAGGAAAAAACCATAATTAAAAAACCAATATGTGCTTATAAAGTCTAAAGAAAAGTTGCTGGAAATTTTTAATTTGAAGAGAAATTTTGTTGTAGAAGATATTAGGCTGCCTCATAATTTCATTAGTCAAGATTGAAAAGAAAACGTTTAATGTTTTAAAAGAAGCACAAACTTGAAAGATCAATATTCCCCAAGCTCCATGGAGCTGGAGCACAATATTTTTCACATAGTAGGATATGAGGTAATAGTTTGTCTCATGAGTCATCTTCAATACACTTGATAATATGTGCTGTTTGTTACTAAGTGCTACAACCTCTCTTTTCTGCGTTGAACAAGCAAGAGTATTCTTATGATGCAGAAGGCGATTTCAATTGTGTGGATTATCTTCAACGAGCCGTTTTGATCAATCACGATTTGCATGGAAATGAGGTAATAAATAGAACGATCTTTTGAGTAGTCATATTTAGATAGGGATGGCAATGACTTATTCCTTAGTGAAGTCTATAAAGTTATTAGTTTTTATTTCATCAACTCATTTCCATTGTAGTTTGAATATATGAAATTGTGCAATAGTTGTTTGTGCTTTGATATAATTTGTTTTACATCTTGATTCTCCACTTATGCTCATTATTGCAAAGGTTTATATGAAATGGTATGACACAATCTTTTGATTGAAAGTTCATTAGAGTTGTGCTTTTCTAGTCTAATTGTTGAGATATATGGATGCTTTGTATTTAGTGAGCTTGTAACGTCTCCAAGAACATTTGGATTACATATGTGTTGAGTTCTTTTATATTTTTAACCAAACTAATAAAACTCATTTGCGGGAGGTGTAGCAATGCACTTGCCACATGGAGGTAGAAGGTCTCATAGAAAGCAAATGATATTGTAAGAATAATCCACATATTAGATGTTGAAGATTGTATAATGTCCTTTGGTGCCATTTTCTTAGGGTGGTCTTTGCACATTCGTGTAGTAGTAGCGAATTGGTATTCAAAGCCCTTTAAATCGATGTGAGATTTAAACCTTTTTCTTTTTTTCTTTGAAAATTTGAATTTTATATATTTTTTTCCTTTTGAAATTATTGGAAAAAATAAGGTTTTTCTTTCTGTAATTTTGCAATGCAACAATTCGAATGTCCAAACAAAATCGGAGGTTGGGGTGGGATCCCAGTACTTGGCTTACGTAGTTCAGTGAGCTAGCCTTTCTATAAGCCTTAATTGGTCATGCATGGAGGTAAGTCACCTTCTATTGCTTGCTAAGGGGGAGTGTTGGAGGTATAGTAGCACACTGACCACGTGGAGGCAAAAGGCTGTCGTATAAGCAATCGAGCAATAAAATCAGACCACATGTAGGATGCTGAAGAATGTGTGTTGTTCCATGTTACCAGTCTTTTGGGGGTTCCTAATATACTAGATTAGCAAAAAGATACAAATTTTTCTAAAATTTTATCATTCTGGAGTAAGATCATAGCTTTCTTGAATGAGAGACTTTGTCTAGACTCTAGTTCAATTTGTTCTTTGTGTTTTACATGAAATAAAATTTTTTTTGACCTTATGCTAGAATGCACTCATGGTCCATCTTTTGAACATTGTTAGTGTAAATGCTAGTAGTTAAAGTTAAGTTCATGTCGAGGGCAATTTTTTAAAAGGGGAGTGTTATAGACATACATTATTACATTGCCCATATTTCAGAAGCCCGATCCGAGCAAAAAGGGTCGGAATGTTCCGTTCCGTCCGTTTCGTACATTCCGGAATGTACTGGGTCGGAACTAGTTAATGTAAATAAAAAATAATTTGATATACAACCCTGCTGGCCCGCGACTTCTGCATTTCACAGATAGCGAGCAAGGTAGCGAGTAGGGAAAGTAGGGTTGTTAGATAGGTGCAGTTACGAATGAAGCCACAATTGATCTAGAGCTAAGCTATGAAAGCATCACATAAGCAAGACTTAACCCTAGAAAGCAGGAAAGAGAGAGATTAAGGAGACTAAAGAGAGAGATCAATATCATCAACTAAGTAACAAATGACACAGATTCCCTACTTATAGCCTAGAGGAAGCCCTAAAGAAAGAAAGAAGTCAGCCCTTCTCGCATCGCAATGCCAAAAGTCTGATCAAACCTTTCGTCACCCAAACCGCACCAAAATTACTAATGTCTTTTCCATGCCAAAAGGCATATAAGACTAATGAGGTACATGTCAAGTGTGTAGTAACCATGGAAGCGCATAGAACGTCTCCAAAACTGAAATAAAGAAAACAGCTAGTATCAACTAAATAAACAAGTAATCATCTGCAATCAAGATGTCCAGTCTGTACTGGTGCTGTAGAAAGATGTAATGCGAGCCGCAACATGAGAAGACGCTGGAGCCTGCTGGTGTCGTCTATGAGCATGAGTGTGTGTAGTATGTCTCTGTATATGAGGTATGGCTATCCTGGCAGTATGGGAGGTACATCGTCTCATGATCTCTGTGGGCATGTAAGCGACTGTCATCCTCGTCGATGTATAACCATATGCCATATGGATATCTACTGGAGGAGTAGCCAAAGCATCCGAAAGAGCAATTGTAGACCCATGAATAATATCGAAATAAGGAGCATAGGCGACAACATCTCTAGCATGGCGCTCAAGAACATGAGTAGCATCAAAGTACTCAACAACAATATCAAAGCATGCAACAACATCGACAATAGTAGCAAGGCATACTATATCAATATCAAAGCATGGAACAATATCATAGCATGCAACAACATCGGTAGCACCATCAAGGCATGCAACAACATCAACAATAGTATCATAGCATGCTATATCAGTATCAAGGACCATATCAGCCGCAACCTGTATATGTGAATCAACATCAGTAGGAACCTGTATATGTGACTCTGACTCACTATGGGATACAATGACGAGCTTAGGTAGATCAATAACTATCTCAAGTAAATCAGGCAACTCGCTCACACTGTGTGATATAGAATCATCCTCATGTGTATCGCTAGCGATGTGTGAATCAACCTCATGTGAATCGCTAGAAATGTGTGACTCCATCTCTATTTGTCCTACACAAGAAAATGGAACCTCGCAAATGGAAGAATGCTCACGAGGGGAATCAGAAGGAGTAGAACTCTCAAGACCTATAATACCACTTGTAAGAGCGAGAGGAGGAACAAATACAAAATCATCATCGAAAAATATAAGAAGGCGAAGTACAGGTAGAAAGTCATGCTGCTCAGAGATAGGTGGATGAGAATGGACATAGTCAAACCACTTTGATCTAGCAGAACCCTTTAAGAGAAAATTGCATCAAGAATCTTAATAGGACCTGGACAAGTTGGCCGAGAAGCATCAAAGAAATACTGAAGACGTGTGATCGTTCAGATGGTATATCACTATTAAAAATAAAAAGATAATTTGAAGGGGATAGAGACCGAAAATCAGAAGTCATGATAAAAAATAAAATCAAAAGTAACTGAAAATAATACGTAACCGAATGATCCATATAATTTGGGTATTTTTTTCTTACAAACGAAAAAGTGAAAAACGAAATCAACGATGAAATTGAACTATGGAATCGAAACGCAAATGGAATGGAAACTAATAACAAATAACGAAAGACAAAATAAAAAGTGTGATGGAAAACACAAACTACAAAATGGAATGGAAATCCATAGGTAGAAAGTTAAGCCAGGCAAGACGCTAGTCAAGTGGAGAAACGGAAGGAGAGGACACAAGTCGTCACAACAGGTACGCCAATGAAAAGACGTGACAAAGCTTGCTAAAGAAAAAAAAAAGAGGGAAATGACAAATAGTGTAAGTAGTACCTTGCAACTGCAATCAAAAGCGTGCTGAAAACGGTAGTAAAATGGAGAGATACCGGGCAGCTACCAAATAGAGATAAGAGGGGCCTGCAAAAGCAACCAAATAATGAGAGAAAGAAGTAGCAAGTAGTGGAGTATATGGCTGGAAAATGGACAGCCAAGTAAGGAAGGGGAGTGCCAAAAAGAGAGGGTTAGGCAGCCACCAAGCAAAGCTGGAAAATCAGTAGAAAGAAGGTGGAGACAATGCAAGGAGGGGTGGGCTGGGAAAGAGTACAAATAGGTTGTAGCAAGCGGAAAGTAAAATAGAGTGTGGGTTGGAAAATGGGTAGTAGGTGGGCAGCAGTAGGGCGCCAGTCCTCCTCCAAACGATAGTGATAATTTGCAAACAAGTGGAGAGAGAGAGCTGAAGATCCAATCTGAAAATTGGTGCTGGTCAGCAGCTAGTAAGATCCACAAATGTCCTGCAAAATGATGGAAAAACTATTGAAAATGGTGATGAAGTAGGGCGCTGGACAGCCTCCAAACAATCAGCAAAATGGATAGCAAATCGGTGGAGAAATCCGTCGAAGATGGCAAGGTAGTAGGGCGCTGCAGCAGCTACCAAAATCCGCACATAACCTGAAAAAAAATGGAGAAAACCGCTGAAAATGGTGATGAAGTAGGGCGCTGGACAGCCTCCAATCAATCCACGAAATGGGCAGCAAATCGGTGGAGCAAATCGACGAAAGTGACAAGGTAGTAGGGCGTTGGCCAGCCTCTACCAAATCTGGAAAAACGATGGAACTTTGACGAAAAAATTGACGAAAGTGATGGGTTAGTAGGGCGCTGGACAACCTGTACTAAATCTGAAAAAGTGGTGCAAAGGAAAGTGCTCTGATACCAAGTTACGAATGAAGCCTCAATTCATCAGCTGAGTAACAAATGACACAGATTTGGCCACATAAATACCCGCAATCTTGTGGGTCTCTTAATTGATTGTGCAGGCCTATGTTATTGTATCTAAATCCCTTTATTTGCATAAGACTGTTTTCAATGTATAAGCCTTTGGGAAGCCTACGAGGTCACATTTGAAACCTTTTTGACTTTTGCCATAATTGTCCAAGAATCCTCCATTTCTCAGCTTGTCATGAGGTGTTTATGATTGTTATGATGAAATTGAGTTTCAGAATAAGTCTTTTGCACAGCTTTTGAAAAATTTCATAAGGCCACATGTCTTTTGCTTTGTGAATGTCTCGAGAGACAAGATGTTAGGGTGATTCTAGTAACTCCTACATGTCAGGCCTGTGTGAAGGTACTGCTAAGTGGCATGAGTTGTCAATCACCACATCCCAGCATTAGGATGATCTATGCTAGGAGAGGTGTTGAGAAAATAATGTTTAGACCTTGCAGGGGATGCCTCATTATGTGCATTTAGCAAGTGGAAATACTTCCAAGTAGCTCTTATGGTTTGATATACGGAGCTACTGATATTGAGATTAATAAGATGATAAATTTGCTGTTTTTAGAGAGGCTATTGTTTGACCAAAATTGTGAATGGATGATCATCGTACCAAAGAGCTGGATCCGCACTTGCAATGCTCAGAACGATTTTTTGTATATAAAAAGCTAGAGCTGGTTCATGACAAGTACATCCTCAGGATGGGTGCTAGTGGTATGGTGGATAATTAGACCCTAGTATTTTTCGTCATTTATTGAACCTTGAAAGTGATAAAAAAATGTGGGTCCAAGCCTTTGGAATTACATAAAGAAGAAACTCTTCCACATGATAAGAGCAAACCTTGCAAGAAATTTACAACTACCAGTCCTTGGAATGTATGCTTTTACTTTTGGGAAGATCCAGTGTGGAAAGCCATCGTATCCCTAAGTTGACATGTACAAAGTTGCAACAGAAATAAGGAATTTCATTCTTTGAATTTGCTAATGTACACAGAAAAATGTCAATTGGTTATTGTTAAAGTTAGAGACAACCATATAGCATGTCCTCGATCTCAAGACAAGGGTATATAGTGAGCTCTGGAAATTTGGGAAAGCTGTTTATTTCTGAGGCACAAACAGAAAAGTTATGATTAGTAAGTAGTATATCTCATTTAAAACATTTTTGAACTAATGACCTTTGATTTCTGTTAAAAGTTTCCCCGTGCTAAGCTGTACCTTGTAAACTGTCAGGCACCTTTCTAGTGATATTTATAGGCCAGGCTAAAAAACTTTGAATACAAACTGAGTCTGAGTTAGTACTTTTTGGATCAAATGATGTCTTTCTCTTACTAGATGATGCATAAAATCATCTTTTGAAAAGTGAATTCTGGACATTGATGGGAATGTTAGATGTATTTACCTACAAAAGCTCTTAGCTTACATTATGCCAACTTTTTGTGCAGCATAGGTCAAATGCAGAAATTTATGAAGCTTTTGCAGACTTTTATATTCACAGAGGAGATCTCAATTTTGAGGCAAAAGACGATAAACCTGCAAGAGTACAAACAAAGCTTCCCGATCAAACATCACAATATGATGCTGAGGAGATGAGCATACTTGACTACCAAAAGATTGATGATTATGAAAAGGCTATGCAGGAACTGCATAAGGTTGGAGAAAAAATAAGATTTGACCAAAATAGAACAGCTTTATCTTCTTTTTTCCTATGACACTTGGGTACTAATAAGCAGACCATTGTCACACAGCGATTGATCAAATTAGATGATATTGCAAATTTTCAAGTGACTGACCTGTAATCTCTCCTTACATGAGCCATGAGCATACAATATCACTTTTTGTTTATGGACTCTTCTCTCGCCTTACATGGCTTTCAAAGGTATAGATGAATGTGTATGATTTCTTCAGAAACTAGTATGCTTTTATCATGCTACTCATGAATGGTTTTTGTTTTTTTTGCTGTGGCTAGAGGCATGGGAGGTCATTGAGCAAAGTAAGAAAAGGATCAAAGGAGATTTAAATGACGTGAAACAACCTCAATCTGTCCATTCATTGTTGGGTCCAATCTATGCAAAGATGGCCAGAGTGAGTTACTAATTTATACAGGACCTGTCATGCAAAAATAATAATTTTCATTCTAAAACAAGGGAATTTGCTATTTGACATTCTGCCAGGGTGTAAAGTTTTGTTGCTATAACACTGTGTAGATACTTGATTCTAAAGGCAGCTTACATTTAATGCCAGTTTTTATCCTAGATATTTCATTGAGCCTTCATGCAAAAACCAAGTTCTTCTAGATCCTCAACCTCTAGGAAAACACTATCCCGTAAATAAGGGTCAGGTTGTCCTTGGTTGAATGCATTTATATGAGCATAGCTTGCTAAATATATGACTATCTGTGTGGCCACGAGACAGTGTGTTGCCTATGTTAGAGTGGCTATAAAATAACTCATCCTCCATGTAGTTCATTATTCACTAAAGTTTGCTGCAAGAGATCAAAGATCAAATGCTTTGGATGAAGCTTTTAGTTCAGTGTTTAAAGCTGGTTATATCAACTAGGTGAGTTAGTCATAATACTTCATTTACAGGGATTTTTTGAACATACGACCAATTTCCTCTTTCAGTAAAATGCCTATCGTTTTCCAAGTCAATTTCCTAGCTCTTATTGCCAAAATCCTCCACCTGCAATAATGTCATCATCTACATAAACAATGCAGCTTCATCGTATACAAGCATGGTTGCACGGACAATTCGCGAATCGCGAATCGAATCGCGATTCGCGAATCACTGTGCAGATAGAGAAAGGATTGGTTGATTTGATCAACAACAAACTACAAATGATGATAATTGATGCAGACTATCCGCCTCACTACATCCAAAGAATTTATTGGATTTTCCCTCGAGCCTTGGAGACATGAGTTCGAATATTTGAGTAGCAATTGCGAATGTCTCATATCTTTAGTTCTCACCATCAGCACCAACTTAATAAAACGGGGTTATCCTTCTTCATTCCACCCATTTCCATCCATTTTCAGATCAGAAGCCATTCTACAAAAGGCTTCCCCATGATTATATATCTGGAGAGAATATTTAAACTTTAGATCATAACAAGGTCTGGCCACCCTGAACTTTGAGCTCATAAGCAAAAACACCCAAGTGTCTGGCGTAACGAGGCACCTAAACCTGTAAGACTAGCATCAACATCAATGGTATAACGCGGTCAAAATCAGGAAGACAAAGGACAAGTGCTGATGTAAGTGGGGTCTTAAGGGTATCAAAAGTAGATTGGCAATCAAGAATCTAGACAAAAAGGGGCATCTTTCTTTAACAAGCCATGTAAAAGAGATGTGAGGGTCACAAAATGGGGAACAGGCTTGCAGAGATGGAGGGTAAGACCAAGAACATACGAACGTCATGAGCATCAGTGGGTATAAGCCATGCGTGGATAGAGCAAACCTTGCTCGGGTCAAGATGAAGAGTGCCATTAGACACAAAAAGCCCCAAAACTCTATTTCAATAATAAAAAAGGAACATTTTGACCTATTAGCTTATAACTAGTGGTTGTTCAAGGGAAGTAAGTTTGAACAAAAATGGGGAATATGAGTCTTAAGGGTGGTACTAATAATAAGGATATCATCAAAGTAAACAATGACACACTTACCAATCAGCGGCCGAAAGATATTGTTCATGACATTTTGGAATGTAGGGGGACATTGGTAACTCCGAAAGGTAGAAATTTAAACTTGTATGGACCAAAATGGGTGCAGAAAGTGGTCTTATACTCATCTGGGGGGTGCATGTGGATCTGGTAAGAACCGGAATGGAGATCAAGCGTACAAAAGAGTTGGGCTTGGCCTAATTGATCAAAAAGGTCATCCATGCGAGGAATGGGATTGGTTACGGATAGTAAGCTATTAAAGAGCACGATAATCAATACAAAGGCGTTTGGTACCATCCTTTTTATCAACAAGCAACATAGGGGCACCAAAGGGACTTTGACTAGGAACAATGAGGCCCTGACGTAAAAGATCAACAACCTAGGGTTGGACTTCATCACGCTCAGATTTGGACATATAGGCACAAGGTCAATGTGGTGATTCACATTCCATAATGGTGGCAATCAAGTACGCTCACTAAAAGCTTGCTCAAATTTATGCAAGAGGTCAGAAAGTACCTGAGGTAGTAGAGCATCAAATAGGGGCATCGCTGGACGATGGACCTATTGGACACAAAGAACTGTTGCACAATAAGCCTTCAACAAGCTACAAATAACTGCTTCCTAGAAATAAGTTGATATTCCTACCGAGAATCAATGCCAAGTAGGACATGTTGTGCCCTCATGAGAAAGGATAAAGTCTGTCGCTGTAAATCCAATGTAACAACTCTCAAGGATGAGAATCAATTAGCACCAAGGACGAGATTATAGTGTGATAGGAATGATGTGGGCATTTGTCTATCCAATAAAGTCACCAATCCGGTACTCAAGCATCTAAAAGATCTGGGTGCTAGGAAGGTATGAGCACTTGCCAGCTCAACACATAGAGGTTGAGTGGTATCAACTAGAGTAACATAGATTCGGGAGAGAATATGGCTACTACTAAAGGAATGAATGCTGCCTATCTTCACTGGAGCATTAAACACGGCCAATGATGCACACACAAAGGCAAATATGACGTGGGCCTGCCAGCTTACTTGCTTTGAATGATGAAGGTGCCTTATTTGAATGATCAGCACTTTGTCATCAAGGTGCTAAAAAGTGCAATTTGCCTAGAAAATCTTCTAAAATAGTGACCAGCAGCCACGAAGATAGCCATTGGATTTTGATCACAAAATATGCCCGTCATTTTGGAATTTTGAAGTTGGCAAAGATTCAAGAAAATTCACGATCAATATTCAGAATAATCACGATATATCACGATCAATATTGATGAGTATTCACGATTAATGCTCACAATAATCACGATCAGTATCCACAAGTATTCACAATATTCAAGATCAATATTCACAATAATCACAATCAATATTCAAGATATTTGATTTTTAGTATTCATGATTTTAGATTATTGTTGCCAACCATCAATCACGTAGTCTTCAGGACGCATCTTTGAAAAGTTGATCAATTCTTCTTCCAATATATGGAAGACATTTCGCATACGTCCTGCAAAAGAAGACACTATTAGAAACAATAAAAGTATATTGTCAAAGAAATTACCAAAATATATTGTCACTTGTCATATTTCTTCATTCAAGCATGCGAGAGCAGAATAAGAAAAAGAAGATACTAGAACATTGTGGAATCAAGCATGCATCAACTTTCAAGTCTCGTACTCACATATGTGATTATTATAATCCGCATGTTCACAATCAAGCATGCAATGGACAAATAAATTCATTGGGTTTTTTTTCTATGCATGCAAGCTATGCAAGTCACTTTGTGGCCATTTGCTATTTTCCATGCATGCATGATCACTTACATGTGGGGTACTTGGGCCTTTAACCAATGTCCAAACGTTTTGTCCTTTAACTTTGACTTTTTTCCAAAATCCATTGACCAACCTCAACACTTAAAAAGTCAAGGCCACTTCACGTTTTTTCCTTTAACTTTGACTTTTTTCCAAACTCCATTGACCAACCTCAACACATAGTATTGCCTTTGCAAGGCAAGGCCAATAAAGTCCAACATGTGAAGTCTAATCTCCGTAAGTCAACTAGACTCTAGCGCAAAGTTTCTTGAAATTCTCAGCTTAGAGTCTAGACAAAGGGATTGGGAAGAGGGAATACTAGCAAATACTTTTTTCTCCACTCACAACTTTGTGCACTTACACATACAAAAGGAGAGGGAGGTGGAGAGCTAATGCCACACTCAACTAACGAGCAGTTGTGTGGAAATTGATTTTCCTCTTCATGATGGATAAAGACTTGACAAGCCCATTTCACATCTTCTCAATGGATCAGGTGACCATATGCATTTTTTCTTCCACTAGTTGGAAGGCGCTCCTCATCTGAATATCTAATATTAAGACTTGATTTTGTCCTACAAATTTGATTGCTTGTGATTTTCAATCCTAAAATACAGAGCTCTCATGGATGGAATCTTGATAATACAAAGCCCTCATAGATGGAATCAAAGAGTACAGAGCCCTCGTGCTTGGAACCCAAAATATATGTCCTCTACCTTGTCACACATGCATGCGAAGAAATTATATAAAAAAGCAAGCATACTATCCCCATTCCATGCACTAGGGAACTATGTGTATACTACATAATTACTATATAATATCTAACTATAATACTATATACCAAATTATAGATTAGAATAGTTCGTTCCATACATATGGAACATAACGTAAAAATCTTTGAATGTTTTCTTTTTTTACTTGAATTTTTTTTGAGTCCACTGCATGTGGCAATAGCCAAGTTTTTGAAGATGGGTTATTAACATGCATAAATGAGCTGAATGAATGTTATTTCTTATGGTGCATCCAACTAATTTGCGATCTCATTTGAAATTATGTTCGATTCTACCATTAGGTAATTTTAAAAGATACTTAAATTCTAATTCATTGTGAGCAAGAGCTTAATTCCTTTCCAATTAGGTAATCAACAATATATGTCTGCTATGATGGCATAATCAGGCAGGAAAAATCATCCTTTTCATATTCATTGACTGTTGTTGCATACTGTCCTCAGACACGGTTCAAGCAAGAAAGATTTCCTGAAGCTTCACAACATTACGAACAGGCTATAGCAGCACATTGTGCCACTAGTTTTATGAACGAATCTGCGATTGCTCAGCTGAATTTTGAACTTGGTGTGACATATCACAAACAAAAGGTAGATGTGCTCAGTTACAACTTCATGTTAGAGTAGATTCATTCTTTATGTTTATTTAAATACTTAAGTTTTCATAAGAAAGCAATGGCTATCAAATAGGTCATCTTTACATCATGTTCTCTTATTACTGGGGAACCCGAAGTTTTGCGTATGGACACTGGAGGTGTGGATACTTTTTGTTGGCATTTTGGTCGTAGCCTGTAGGTGAAGTTAATGGGGCATAGCTTCCATTTCCAAGTAAAGTCAATAAATGCCTTGCATATATGCGAGTGCCTGGTAACTCTTAAGGATTGCCACAACATCTAATGATAGGAATGACGTTTCATTGGGCAAAACACGCTAACCTTTGGTTTGTTAGATTTTACTAAAGAACCTTTTGGAATAACTTTCTATATCACTTTACATAGAGAATGCTTCCTTCTGAAACTTGATATCTCTACAAAACCACCTGATCTTTAGGTTGCAAACACTTGAGAGGAAGCAGCTAGGGATGGGAGCTATGGCAGATTGTCATCAATGATTAAAGAAGCGCAGAAATCAACCAGTGGATCTTGGTAGGAGAATGAGAGAAGATTGTAGCAATAGGAAGACAGGTGTATGAGGTATTGTGTGTTTGAGAGAGCATGAAGGCATGGCCCCATGATCTGTTTGGAACTTGCACATCCAGGAAGCCCGCTACTTTTGGATGTGCAAATCCAGGATGAGGGCTCAACTTTTGGATGTGCGAAACCCTTATTTGCTGGAAATTTTTTGTTAGTATGTTGCAAATTTGCCAAGCTTTAAGTGGAGCTCATCATGTCCTTCTGAAACTCTATCGACAAATTGTTGTTGTTTTAAGAAACTACAAAAAGCTCCTTATCATAGGTGGAATACCGCCTTTGAGTAGGATCCAACTTTTTGCTTTCAAAAACAACCATTCTACCATCTTGATATAGGACTGCTCCTATGACATAGTCACTAGCATCCGTTTCAAGTACATACGGCTTGTTAGGATCGACTATGTGTAAATAAAACTGTAGACACAACATTTGAGGTTCTCAAAACTCTGATTCATCTCTCCAGTCCAAGTAACTGGAAGACTGTATTTATTGTGTCGGCTAGTTCTTATCGCCCCTTTGAGGACATTTGTCAAGGTAATGCAATTACCGCATAACCCATGATAAATCTATGAAAAAATATCGTAAAGCCCAAAACGGATTTGACCTCACGGATGGTTTGGGGTATAGGCCACTCACGAACTTGATGGACTTTATTAGGATCAATTTCCTACCCATGGTCCGAAATAATGTGACCGAGATGAACTAATCTTTTCTAGAAAAAGACACATTTGGATTCAATGGCAAAGAGTTTCTCCTGTCTAAGTAACTAAGACACTCCTGAGATGCTCGCCTTCCTGACACCTACGGAAATTGGGTAATCATTGTTTCGGGTTTCTAGTAGAAACGTTCAGAAATGTGTTTTTTTATTTTTGGTTTTGTTTTCTTGTGGGCAATATGGGTATCACATGAAAGCTCTAATTAAGAGCATTATTACTGTGTGTAGTTTTCCGAGCATTTTTGATACAATTCAGTCAAGTTTAGGTGCATCAATCCATGTTGGGTTTTGTCAAGGATAAAAATTCAAAACTAACCTCTAGCCTATTCGTTACGATCACAGATGATTCCAGTGGGACAAAGACAAAGAACTATAGAGCAATTGTACCTCGCTTTTTGCTACTGTCGCCAGCCCTCCCTTGGACCTTCCCAGCGACAGTATCAGGAGGGGTGCTGTCCCCCCTGCACCCCCCCGTAGATAAAAATGGGGGTCCAAATGCGCGCCGATAAGGGCCCAATATTTAGGCCCCCAACTGTATGCACATTGTGCTCACATCTCCAGTGAAATGATTGCAAAAGTGATCATGATCCATGGAGTTGATAGCCCAAGTTGTATCATTAACAATTACTGAGAACCAGAGAAAATAACAACCAAATAATAGCTATTGAAAATAAGATTTGTTTGTGCCCTATCTACTGCACTTATGGGAGGCAAAACGCTGGTTTGACCATTGCTCCCCGAAAAAAATTTCAGCCATAAGCTATTTTTCCAAATTTTTTTTTTTTTTTTTTTTTTTTTTTTTTTTTTTTTTCTGTTTAGCACATTTCGGCTTCAGAATTGTGTTTCTGAGAAACACGGTTTCCAAAACATGTTTGCCCAGAAACGCGTTTCGCTGCAACTATGGCTAGAACTTCATTGAAGCTGATTCACAACACATCCAAAGGTGTGGTAGATATTGTGCACAACGACATATGTGGACCCATGCAGACTCTCTCAATAGGGGGAGCAAAATACTTGTTGACCTTCATTGACGATTATTCGAGGAGGACAATAATCTATATTCTGAAGAAGAAATCAGAAGCCTTCAAGTATTTTCAACAATCCAAGCATGAAGGGGAGAATCAAACTTCCAAGGAAATCAAGGCAATTCGGACTGATGGTGGAGGCAAATTCATTTCGATTGAATTCAAAGATTATTGCAAAACTCATGGGATTCTTATGTAGTATATCACCAGCTATTCTCCACAGTCGAATGGAGTGGCTAAACGTAAAAATCATAGACTTTTTGAAAGTGCAAAAAGTATGATTCTACATGCAGGATTATTGAAGACTTTTTGGGCAGAAGCCATCTCGACAGCTGCATATCTTCAAAATTGACTTACAACCAAAGTCTTAGTCGACAAAACACCCGAAGAGGTGTGCTCAAAACCTTCGGTAAGGCATCTTCGAACTTTCGGTTGTATCGCTTTCACACAAATTCCAACAAAACTTCGTAAGAAGCGAGATACTACTAGTTATGAGTCTATCTTTGTTGGATATTCTTCGAATCATAAAGCTTATAGGATTTACAATCCAGTGACTAAGAAAATTATGATTAGTAGAGAGGTTATCTTTCTTGAAAATTCGTTTGTCAATCTAAAGGGAAAGGAGAAAGTCACACATGTTGAATCAATTTCTGATGTCACATCAAGTTCGAATCTCGACTCTACTCCAATCAATGATTTGGAAGACAATTCGATGCAGCCGCAGCAGTAGCAGCCAGAAAAGCCAATTCTTCGAAGATCGAATTGAAACAAATTTCCTCTCGACAGATTTATCGACAACGCATAGCCACATGTTACTTCGTCGAGGAGCCAATCAATTATTTCGAAGGAATTTCTAGTCCAGATGCAGATCAGTGGAAATCAGCGATGGACAAAGAGTATAAATCTCTTATAAAAACCAGACATGGATTATGAAAGACCTGCCAGTTGGAAAGAATATCATTTTTTGCCCGTGGCCAACACGTGTTCGTGCCTCCGCCATTGCGCATCCATGCCTCTCGTCACAACCATGTTTATATATATAGATATATATCTCAAAAAACGTTTGAGGAAAAGCAAGAAAAAGTCGATTCCAGGCTTCAAACAAACAAAGATCAGAAAAGTGCAAGCTTATCGTTTGCCTTCATTGGATCGAACAAACCTGTACACGAAATACAGTGGCTCTGATACCAAATTTTACAACCTACTAATCCATAAACCACCAGGTGTCAATCACCATATGAAACTGAGTGTCATATGATCCACCCCGTCGTAGGACCCAATCTAGATCCACCCTCCGTGCCCTGGCCTGTGACCTTTAAGAAGTGAGATTTGACCTCCAACCCTAACAACATCCCATACCACTGCTAGATGTTGGAATTAAGCATCATGCCAACTCACCAGAATTCGAATCATCAGAATTCGAGTCATCAGAACACGAATCATTCGAGTTCGTCTCAATACCTGAGCACCAGTACACTATGTAAATACAAACTCTCTCTCTCTCTCTCTCTCTCTCTCTCTCTCTCTCTCTCTCTCTCTCTCTCTCTCTCTCTCTCTCTCTCTCTCTCTCTCTCTCTCTCTCTCTCTCTACAACAGCACTGCAGCCTTATTCTCTGAAGTTGAACGTCTGTGCAATCAATCAACTAGAGCAAAAGCAAGATCGACGACGAACTCTTCGAGTTCGAGGTCTTGGAGTTCTACATCTTCTTCAACCTCCTTCAAGTTCGAGGTCCACGTCATCCACACTGCCCCGTCCAATGCAGACCATGTTACAGTTCACTTTAGTACTTTTTGGTAACTGCACTGTTTCACGCTCGTTGCCCACACAATCGTTGTAACTGTTCCATGTATATATATATGTACATAACGGCAACTCACAAAAGGATGATGAAGAGACATGCAGTGGAGAAGAGTGAATCAAAGTTCCTGCGCGAACTCATTGTGTCTTAATTATCTGATTCCTTGGAATCAGAGATATTCGAGAGAGTGAAAGCTATTCAAGGAATAGAGATAGTTATTTAATCTGTAGCTAGCCAAGTTAGATCACCGCACATAGTGCACCACCACTGTGAACCATTCTTGGGCACAGGATCGTGATCTGATCATTGTATTCACAATAAGCTTAATTCAGATTCTCTATTTTCTTATGTGTATTCCACTACGAAAAAAAAGATGATACTCACAAAAAAAGAACTCCGGGGATATGTCAACGATTCAATAGCCAAGTCAGATGAACCTGACATGCTGACCACTTGGGAAGCTAGGGATGGCAAAGCTCTTTCCATTTTATCTCTGAATCTTAAAGATTCAGATATAGCTCATGTAGCTAATTGTTCCAGCTCCAAAGAGGCATGGGACATTCTTACTGGTCTATACGAGACGACAGATGTATCGAATCGACTCTTCTTGAGGAAGAAGTTTCTGTCACTCAAGATGAGTGAAGCAACCTCAATCACTGATCATCTAAATGAATTCAAACAACTACTCAATCAGTTAGCTGCAGTAGGTTCGTCAGTATTGGATGAAGATGCTAACATGTCTCTTCTGTCCAGTCTTTCTCACTCTTACGACAATCTAGTATTGCTACATAGCAATTCTCCTGACCTGTCTCTGCAAAAGGTGACAACAAGCTTATTACAAGAAGAAGTAAGAAGGAAGAGCTTATCCACGTCGAATTTGAAGACAGTCGCTCTCTATTCGAATAAGCAACAGCTCCAGACCTTCGAAGGACAAGAAGACAAAAGCTGAGCAAACTGATTCAGACCAGCAGTCACAACAACAACATAGTCGACAACATCAAAAGCCTAAGACCAGATTCTTCTGCAAGAGAACCAACCACGACATCAAGGACTGTCGAGTTCTCAAGCACAACGAAGCAAAGAAGAAGATGCAGTAGGATGGAGGATCTGATTCTGCCAGAACCTCTCTCGAAGACCCAACTCTGCTAATGATACAAGATGAATCCGTTAGAGATGCAATGGATTGGTATCTCGATTATGGTGCTTCTCAGCACATGACTTCATGCAAGTCCTTATTCGAAGACCTCACACCAGCAGAGTCGAAGTATGTCTACTTCGGTGACTCAAGTGCACTGCAGATCGAAGGCAAAGGATCTATACATCTTTATCTTCCTAATGGTAAATTGACCTTGCTCAAGGATGTACTGTGCATATCCAAATTGACCAAAAATTTATTGTCAGTTAGCAAGCTCACTGATCAGGGCTGTAGAGCCTTGTTCAATTCGAGGCAATGTACCATTCTGGACAAGAACGATAAAGAAATCCTCTTTGCAAACAGAGATGGTAATTTGTACATTCTGGGTCACAAATATGCACTTTCTATTAATGTGAGTACTTCAAATGCCCAATTATGGCATCAAAGATTAGGGCACTTAAACATGAGATCAATCTTGTATATGCATCATAACAATATGGTCAAGGATTTAAACTTTAATGCTGCCTCCACTGACATTCAACATGTTTGTGAGATGTGTCTACTAGGCAAACAACCTAGATCTAGATTCCCAAAAGGACAAGCCACTAGAGCTAAGTCCATTCTAGAATTGGTACATAGTGATCCGTGTGGCCCTATGAGTACTTTCTATGGGTTCAGCACTATATTTTGTCACTTTTATTGATGATTATTCGAGATTTACCAGCATTATGTTGATTAAGAACAAGTCTGAGGCATTCACCTGTTTCAAAGATTTCAAACAGTTTGCTAAGACACACACTGGTCAACAACTCAAGACCCTTCGTACAAACAGTGGTGGAGAGTTTTTGTCAAACGAAATGTTCGACTATCTGGCATCATTCGCCATTCATCATCAGTTCACCAGCAGCTACACACCACTGCAGAATGGAGTAGCCGAAAGGAAGAACCGAACATTGCTAAATGCAGCACAATAAATGATGTCAAATGCTCAGCTCACCAAGAATTTTTGGGCTGAAGCTGTTTCAACAACTTGCTATCTGCAAAACTATTGGAGTACCAAAGCAGTCGATTCAAAGACTCCCTTTGAAGCTTTCTTTGGCTACAAACCGAGTTTAAGGCACCTTCGAGTGTTTTGGCTGTCTTTGTTATATACACATTTCCTCTGGTCTAAGAAAGAAGCTTGACCCTGTCAGCTGCAGGAGTATCTTCATTGGATACTCGACATCACACAAAGCCTATCGAATCTTTGATGTCGAGTCAAGCCGAATCTCAGTTAGTCGAGATGTCGTCTTCCTCGAAGACAAATTCATCGACTTCAAGCAGAAGCAAATGCAAGAGTTCGTCCCAACGACTCCCATTACCTTCGACAGGCCTCGACCTGCGACTGTCCCGGCGAACTTCGAAGATACCCCTGTCACACAGCAAGGAGAATCATCATCTCAGCAAACGACTATAGTTCGAAGATCTGCTCGACATCGACAAGAACCTGATCGTTTCACCCCTCAGGCATTCATCAACAAAGATGAACCTACTTCAGTAACAGAAGCATTGTCGAGTTCAAATGCAGTCAACTGGCGTTCTGCCACGCATGCCGAGTACAATTCATTGATGAAAAACAAGACTTGGCATCTTGTCGAAGCTCCTATAGATGCAAAGATCATCGACAAGAGTCATGACCACGGCGGGTATGAGGAAGACCAAGGATAAAGTCCACAGTAATATCTGTCCACAAGCGATGAGGAATGGGCCAATTTTGGAGCAAACCAGCGGACTTAGCACGGGAATATTTATTACGGGCACAAAAAGGACAATCACGAATCAGACTTCATGGATGGCCAATAGAAATTGTCTTTAAGACGTGCATAAGGCTTTTGAAATCCAAAATGGCCACCAATAGGAGAAGCATGAGCATCAGCCAACAATTGAGGACGAATGGAAGAAGAACTGGGAATACATAAAGCACCATAGTGGTATAAACAATCATCAACAGTATAAACCTTGAACTTCCGAGAGGACGAAAGGGGTCGAGAACGATAAACATCAGAAAAGTCAGAACAAGACATATATGTGGCCGGTAAATCATCAAACCAAGAAGGAACTAAAGCAACAATACTTTGTAACAATGCAAGAAGACAAGATAAAGCATCAGCTGCCGTGTTTGCCTTGGCTGGACGATACAAAATATCAAAATGAAAAGACTGTAAAAATTGTAACCAACGATACTGACGATCACTAAGATCACGTTGAGAAAAAAGATAACGGAGAGACTGATAATGAACATAACGGAGCTGAACCTCATCACGTTCAACTTTAGACATACGATATGGAGCACAAGCGGGTGGGGTAGCACCAGGAATAAGATCAATATGGTGGGTGACATCTCGTAATGGTGGCATAGACGTAGGTTCTGAAAAGACAACAGAATACCGATGCAATAAGTCAGAAATCACCTGAGGAAGAGGACCCATGGATGGAGCAGGAGGAGCAGCAACTGATGTACTCTGAATGATAAGAAGAGCTGCACCCTAAGCCTTTGGGGCAGGCTACACATAAACTGCTTCCTGGTAACCAACTGATAGTCACCCTGGAATCAATACCAGAAAGTAAATGATGCCGACCAACATGTGTAAAAGACAGTGTCTGTTGAGAAAGATCCACAACAACAGTACCAAAGGTGAAGAAAATCAATCTGCACCAAGAATGTCATATTGCTCCAGAGGAATAATATAGAAATTTGGTAAAGAAAATCAATCTGCACCAAGAATGTCATATTGCTCCAGAGGAATAATATAGAAATTTGCCTGCCCATTGAAGTCACCAATCCTATAGTCCAAGCCATGAAACATCTGAGAGCTGATAAAAGAATGTGAGCTAGCAACCTCGACACTGAGAGACTATGTAGCAGAAATAGGTGTAGCACGAATCCTGGTGGAAATGTAACTGCTAATAAATGAATGTGTACTGCCAGTATCCACCAAAGCAATATACTCTCGCCCCAAGACGCCCAGCCCAAGTAGCATAAGCAAGATTTGCATGGCAAGCGGCGGAAGCAAGATCATCAGGAAGTGGGTCAGCCGGCTCATCAACAGAATGTAGAAGTATCAAGAATCTGGATATAAACATCAGAATCATCAGGAGTAAGAGTCTCATAGTAAAAAACTGCAGTAGGAGGACCAGGAGACTGTCGGCAATCACGGGCTAGATGATCTGGACTCTTACAACGATAACAGAGGCGCTTTTGCTGAATCTCAGTGAACTCTGTGGCTGAATAACGTCGAACAAAGGCAGGACGGAGTGTAGGAGGCCGAGGAGGAACGGTAGTAGAAGAAGCCAAAGTAGGAGAAGTAGTGGAATGAGAGGGAGAAAAACGAGAAGAAGTGGATAACTCAGGATACTTATGCTGCAAGATAGTAGCCAAGGAGATAGCATCTGAGAGAGTAGGAGGCCGAAAAGATGAGACATCATATCGTAAGGAGCCTTTAAGACCGGCAATAAAACGTGAACTAAACTCTGTAGGATGAAGATCAGTAAAAAGGTAGGAAAGCTCAATGAACTGATCAATATAAGTAGTTAAATCACTAGTATGGCGAAGGTTACGAAACAGATCACGTTGGCGAACCAACCACTGTGGGTCAATCATAGCCATACGAAGATAATGACAAAAAGTAGGCCATATATGTAACCCCTCACGAGTAGGCTCAGAGCGATAGACATGCCACCAAGTCTGAGCTCGACCATCTAAATGTAATGCAGCCAACTGCACTTTCTGGGTGTCAGTCTTGGGATACATAAGAAAATAGGTCTCTAATTTATAGAACCCATTTTCCAAGATATTCCCGTCAAACGAACCAGAATAAGTAGTAAGCTGGATGCGATCACGAAAATCACGAGCAAAATGGGGCTCATGATTACCTGAAAAAGTAGGAGAAGGAAATCCTGGTGGTGCGGAGGGAAATCCAAGTGGTGGTACTGAAGACCCGAAAGGAGACCCATAAGGACTAGCACTATATGAAGGGAGACCAAACGTACTACCAAAAGCACCTCCTGAAGATGGAGATGGAGCAGGAGCAGGTGTACTCAATATAGGAAATAAAGGTGCTTTACTAGGACAATGAAGAATGTCTGGGGGGGTGGTATCCCCTCATGGTAGGATAGTCTCAAGGCTAGAAAGAACACGATCAATATGACTCTCAAGATGATCCATGGGGGCATCAATATGTGTAAAATGATCATCTAAAGAGCTATGCGGTGGGTCTTTTGATGAAGAAGTCGCCATAGGGACTAAGGAAGAGACAAAAACCTGAGGGAGAGGACGTTTGTCGTCACCCCAACCTAGTCTAACTTCCAAAATCACCAAAAATGGCACAGAAACAGTCAATCAAGATGGATAATAATCAAAAAATAAAGGGATGAGAAAGTAGAATAATGGACAGCAAATGTGCAAGGCCAATAAGGAGAAAGGTTCTAACAAAATGGAAAAAGGAAGGAGGAGGGTGTGAGGCAGCAAAATGACAAATATGAGAGGGAAATAGGGGGCTGGAAAAGAGCAGTATGTGAGCAAAAAGACAACAAGTAGGTGCAAAAAAGGAAGTGCAAATGGGCGGAAGCAATACCTGGGTGGGTGCTGATCCGTCGTCCAATCAGTATTGCCAACAAAGAGAGGTACAAGCTAAAGATATGACAAAATAGATGCGCCAACCAGCCACCAATCCGAATCCTCAACTCGCGCCAAATAAGCTGAAAAAAGTGCTGAAAGAGGGCGCCGGACCGCCGACAAATAATCAGCAAAATGAGCAGCAAGTCAATGGAGAAATCCGTCGAGAATGGTGAGATAATAGCGCGCTGGGCAGCAACTACCAAGATCCACAATATGCTGAAAAATAGGCTGGAAAAGGTGCTCTAGTAAGGCGCCGATCAGCCTCCAATCAATAGCCAAAATGGACAGCAAGTCAGTGAAAAGAACCACCGATAATGAGACGGTAGTAGGGTGCTGGGCAGTAACTACTGAAGCTGAAAAATGATGAGTAAAATAGCTGAAAATAATGGTGATGAAGGCCGCTGGACAGCCTCCAATCAAGATAAAAAATGGTCAGCAAATCGGTGACGAAAAGTGTCGAAAATGATGATGTAGGGCGCTGGACAGCAGCTACCAAATCTGCAAAAACAATGAAAATCTGCTGAAAAAATCGACGAAAGTGACGGGTTAGCAGGGCGCTGGACAACCTCCACCAAAGCTGCAAAAAAAATGATGAAGAAATCGTCGAAAGTTGCAAAAAATGATGGAGAAAATCGGTGAAAATGATGGATAGTAGGGCACTGGACAGCCAACAGACAAGCTGGACTTAGGCGCCGGAAATAATCTACCAAATTTTTTTTTCTGGCCGCCAAATTTAGTGAAAGTACTTCCGCTAACTGTCCGCTAAAGCTCCACCAAGGAAAATGTTCTGATGGGCGCTGGTCCTCCAAACCATGCTGAGCGTTGCTGAAGCAAAGAGATGAAAGCCATCAGCAAAGAGAGAAAAATCAGCAAGGAAAATGGGTGCCCAATCAGAAAATCAGATCTGAAATTCAGCAATCAGGAAAGTGCTCAGGAAGAGAGAATGCTTAAGGAGGCTAAAGAGGCTTAAGGAGGCTAAAGAGAGAAGCTTAAGGAAGAGAGAATGCTTAAGGAGGCTAAAGAGGAGCAATCATCATAAACTGAATAAAAGAATACAATGCTGCCCTACATATACCCTCTCCTTGAATCAAATAGAGGATTCAAAAAAGGGAGGGAAAAGGATTTGGAGGGAAAATAGTGCGCCCTCCCAATAGGAGGACCCCCACTCCAAATCAATGTGACCAAGTCCTAAAAATATGATCGAATAGGGCCCAAGGCCAGTATATGAATAAAAAGGGCCCTTAGGCCTGCTTATGCATAATAACGAATAAAAGAATGGATGCGACAAATGTAATGAGCCAAGTCCATAACTGAGGACCTTGCTACTATCCAAGAGAACAGGCTTACGCCTGTATCATGGTGGGATAGCTACAGCGCTGGACAGACAGAGCTGAGGACAATCGCTTTCCGAGTCCTGTCACGGATTTGTTATCTAATCTCATTCATCTAATCAGTTTCCGCATTGTCTCTATAAGGCCGCAACTCACTCGAGTGGCTACCAAAGTAAACTCCTGTTGCTGCATGAATGCTCGAGAAGTGTTGAAGACCATAACCTTGGTCTTCCCAATGTTCACCCCTAGGCCCCCATCTGGTGCAAAATGCATGTAAGCAATCCAAATCCAACTGTCGCTGCAAACCCTCTTTGGTCGGTGAGACCAATACCACGTCATCGACATAAAGAAGGATAGCAATCAAGATGTCCCCGAGCCTGCAACCCGTACCACCACACTGTGTAATGAGTTGCTCCAACTCATCATTGTACAAGCCAAAGAGGACCGGTGAGAGGGAGCAACCCTGCTTCACCCCAATAGTGCTCCAGATATGATCAGATATGCCACTGCTATGTCGGAAACATCCTAGGACGCGCTCATAAAGTGCCATCACAGCAAGAATGATGTCAGTGGAGAAGCCAAGGTCCCGAGTCTCTGAATGAGCAATGAGCGAGGAACAGAATCAAAGGCTCTCCTGAAGTCCACAAAACAACAGTAAACCCTCTCTTTCTTGTGCTTAGCCTCCTCAATCAAGTCCCGTAATGTGAAGATGTGATCTGTAGTAGAGTAATGGGCCCGATAACTTGCCTGACCCATAGCATGTAGTCTCCTGGTCTCCGCCTCTGAACTCACAACAGACTGAAGTATAGTACCATACAGCTTTGCCAGGACATGCCCAATCATGATAGTGCGGTAATTACTCGGAACCATGGGGTCACCATTCTTATGGATGGGGTGGATGATGTTAGTGCACCAAGATGATGGGAAACCAGAAACAACTGCGGAATTAAGAAGAGTGGCTATGGTGGGGGCGAGTAAGTCAGACGCATGGGAAAGGAGTTCAGACTCGAGGTCTTCAATATCTCTGGCTTTATGGGATTTCATCTTCTTAATGGCTGCAAGGACCATATCAGATGTGAAAAAGGAGAACTCAGATGGTCGTGGGGATATAGAGATTGGTGAGTCAGTGGGGATGGTATACAGACTAGTGGCATAAGCAGTCCAAATGTGGAGGTCTTCCAAGAGAGGTGGTGGAGAGCGGGGAATGAACTCACGCCAAAAAGCGCCCGAAGAAGAACTGAAAAGAAGGTCAACCAGACGTTTCCCTTCAGAATTATCATAGGCACGCCTTTTACGACGGAGAACACGGTGGTAAGAGCGACAGAGTGATCGAAGTAAATGTGGAGCATGGCTACGTGAATAGGTTACTAACTGATGAAGAGAACGACATTCAATATCGTACCAAGGAGGGTGCAATGGGCGAGGTTTGCGTCGAGTGTTACTGGGATGGGGTTTGGTATGGAAGGTTAGAGCGGCAGTGTGGAGAGAGGTGGTGAGAAAAGCAACCTAGATGTCGATTGGACTATTATGAGGGAAGGAATGTAAAAGCGAAGCCAAGGACTGCCGGTATAGTGGTATGTAAATGGGGTCAAATGTGTATCGGGATGATTGGACAAGCATGGGTGACGGAGTGGGTGAGTGGGGAGAAAGTGACCGATATCGAAGGAGAGGAAGGAATGATCAGAAAGGGTGGTGGGGAAGACACGAAAATCATAGATGATGGGTACAAAGGATGGTGACCCCATGAGATAGTCAACGTCACTATGTCCTCCACCGTGGGGATGGCATGTATATCTGTCTGAATGTGGCCAGCAGGGTAAGCCATCATAAATGGCTAGCTCATGTGCAGCTCCAAACTGTAATAAATGCTCACCATATGGAGTAGTAGGTCCCAAACTGTCCGCAAAAGTCTTGGTAACTCCAAGCATATCACTGTCAAGAGCATGAACACGAAGCTGATCTGTGGTGTCAAAGAACTCTGTCTGTCGCGAAGATGTCCGGGCATTAAAATCCCCCGTGAGGAGAATATGCCCCTGCTCTACAAATCTGATAATATCGGGTGAGAGGTCCTGATATGGAGATCCAATACCCTCAACAAAAGATGAGGACTCTGGTGGAAAATAACGCGCTGCAATAGAAAGATCTCTGTCCAAACCAATATCTTGGCCCACAATGCGAGTCCATATATATCGGGCATGCTCGTCATGTCTGGTGAAGTCGAGGCTCGAGTGGAGAGACTCTCTGTATAAGCATGCGACCCCTCCTAAACCACGACCGCTGGCAGATCTAGTCTCTCGTCGGAATACTGAGTCCCATCTATATCCAGGAAAAGAGGAAAGTCCTCGCTCTGGGCTCTCGTGTGTCTCCATAAAGAATAGTACATCTCGGCCAGTGATAAAATCAACCAGGTCCCCTGCAGTGGAAGATGAATGTATGCCGGCACAGTTCCACACTCTGATTTGAAGGTGGTGTGGAAGGGGCCCCGGGGTGCTCCCAACCCCGGGCACCCCAAATTCCTAACTATGGGATCCATCACGAGTGCTGTCCAAACGACGCACTCGTCCATCTCTATATATGACTCGTATGCCTGACTCCTTAGCCTCCTGAAAGGCCTTACGCCTCTCTTCCACCTGAATGTAGGTAAGATCATCATCCATAAAATGGTGGAGCCGCAGAGCTTAGCTCTACATCACAAAGTGTCCCGTCTGGCAGCCAAGGAGGTGAAGCGGATGATCAATGTGGTTGTATCTATGATAGTCCTCCATGCCGTGTCTAGACCGTCTGTCTGATGTCCTAGTGTGGTATCCAAGAAGCGAGTGGCCTCTGCTATAGCATCCTGCGTATGTGGAATCCCTCTTACCCTAATGTTGAGCGCCTTTTGCACCCGAGATTTCTCTTCTTGGATAGTGGCTGAGATGACTGATGTAATGGGAGCACTAGGTTTAGTGCCTTGTTTTAGTACCGATGCCCATGAGAGGGTTGCCTCCTTTTGTTGCTCGATCTTTTGTTCCAACTCTTTTATCATAGTGGTGGTAGACTCGGAGGCCTGTTTGTTGCCGATTGCTTGCTCCAAATGTGTGATCTTGGACTGCATCATTTCCCTTTCCGTAATCAGCATTGCGACCGTTTCCTTCAGCTGTAAGATTTCGAGTTTCATGGTCTAAAAATCAGATCTGAACTGATCCTCTTGCCAAGAAGAGAACAATTCAGTGGATTTTGATGGAGTGGAGGGGATGGGAGCCGTTTCTTGATTGGACGAAGAAGAAGAAGTGGCAGTAGGTTTGGGGATTCGGAGCTGGCCAGCATTAGAAGTTGGAACAGTGGGCTTTGGAATAGAAGCGGCAGTGTCATCGGCAACGACGGAAGTGGCAGAAGCGGCATCGACAACGGCAACGGCAACGACAACGGCAGTAGCAGAAGCGGTAGCGGCAGCGGTGGGAGGCGCAGGCTGCTGCGCTGCCACGCAGGCAGCAGATTCTGCCATGCAGGCAAACACTGCCTGCTTGGCATCCTGTAGTGTTGCCATGTAGGCAGGCACAGCCTGCGTGGCAGTCAGTGTTGCCACGCAAGCAGCCTGCGTGGCAGGGGAGCATGGAGGATGTGCGGAAGGGGGGCGTGGAGGCTGCGTGGCAGCAGGGGGTGAGCGGGACTTGCGAGGAGGCATGGTGGATGGGCGCTGGAGCAGATCGTTGGGGGAGAGAGAGGTGCGGACCAGGGCAGGGCAGTCAGGGCTGGAACCCGCGTGGAGCACCATCGTTGAGAGAGAGAGGGAGGGCGGCCATCGTTGAGAGAGAGAGAGAGAGAGAGAGAGAGAGAGAGAGAGAGAGAGAGAGAGAGACCAGCACATCTTCATGTCTCTCAAATCATCTACATCATGTCCAATCATTGAACATAACACCCTAAACCCGACACCCTAACAAATGGCACAGTTAATATAACACCCTAAACCCTAAACCCTAACAAATCATCATAAACCCACAGCCCCACAACCATAACCATCAAAACAAGCCACAGCCATAATCATCATAATCATAACCATAATCATCATCAACCCCTTCCCGATTGTGTCATAGGCATTGCACCACAGGTATGTGCAGATTCAACATCAAAGCAACACTTGTGTAGCATACACTTAAACTTGTGTAGAATGCATTAATGGTCCAGGAATACAGTTCCCAGGTTTGTGATCCCGATACGAACCCGAGGGATCGAGCCTGGCTCGATTCGGGTATCGTTCGGTCAAAATGGCCCTTCGACGGGAGAGAAACGCAATTAGGTCAAACGAAATGGACTAGTTTTGCAACTTTTTGTCCGACGGCCCCGTTTCTCCAAACGGGATCCGTTTCAGGTGCCGTCTGTTTCGGCCAGTGGACAACCTCGATAGGAACCTGTCGGAATAGACAGGACGAGGAACGGACCGACGGTCAGCCCAGAACGTCCGTCCAAAGTTCGGCGTTGAACAGGGCTTCAGGGACACTTCGTGGGATGGGAACTGAAAACATTTGGAATCAACCAAAATGGCCTAGGAATACAGTCCACAGGTTCGTGATCCCGATACGAACGCAAGGGATCGAGCCTTGCTTGATTCGGGTATCGTTCGGTCAAAATGGCCCTTCGACGGGAGAGAAACGCAATTAGGTCAAGCGAAATGGACTAGTTTTGCAACTTTCCGTCCGATGGCCCCATTTCTCCAAACGGGATCCGTTTCAGGTGTCGTCTATTTCGGCCAGTGGACAACCTCAATAGGAACTTGTCGAACAGACAGGACAAGGAACGAACCGACGGTCAGCCCAGAACGTCCGTCCGAAGTTTGACGTTGAACATGGCTTTAGGGACACTTCATGGGACGAGAACTGAAAACATTTGGAATCAACCAAAATGGCCCAGGAATACAGTGAGCATTCACTTCCCTTTCTGAAACAAATTGTATAGATCGAAAAAGTCGATTTGGCTACAGTTAAGATCCTCAGTGCTGAAACTTGTAACCACATACACTCCCTTTGCACCAGGGTTTAGGGTCACCAAATGGTCGGTGCAAGCTGAGCTTAGTTTTGTAAGTTGCGAGCAACATTTTCGCTCTTCAAAATGTCTCTTCTTTGAGACAGTCACTGATGCACGCTCCAAGCTTTCGCTCTCATCCAAGCTAACCCTAAACCCTAAACCACTAATCCTTATGTCATGTAAACCATCATCTTCACTCCAAACTTCTTTCAGAACTTTCTTTGCCGCTTTTTTCACTTTTTTCTGAGATTAGTTCTCAAAGAAGGTTCATAATAATTTCTGGACTGCTCACTAGTCATCGTTGTTTGGCAATATCTCAGTTATGGGAGGCATGGGCAATGGTTAGGTTTGTTGCAGATTTTTTTAGGTACCTTTATCGTTTTTTTTAACAGGAGGGGGTAGGTATGTGCCAGAGACACTCTGATATTAATTCCGGGGGGGGGGGGGGGGGGTGGGGAATTATTTTTACTTGTTTTTGGGCATGTGGGAGCAAGCGCAGAGGGGCCTATTTTTTTTTTTTTTTTGAAAAAGGGTGGACGAGTCCACCCCCGGACGCACACGGTACCGCGGATCCATACTGATCCGCGGTACCATAATATATAATATTCAATATTTTTTTTAAATAAAATAAAATAAAATTGAGTGGGCAATATGGGTATCTGCTTGAAGGTGTTGACGAGAGCAGTGCATTTATGCAGGTTGCCGGTTCTGACGAGAGCGAACAGCCAAAGGACCAAGGGGATGCAAAACACCAAAAAGTGTGTTTTCGCTCAGGGAGTCGGAAGGCCAAATTATGAAGAGGTCGTACCGTCGGGGCCGGGGTCTACCGGCGAACGCGCGTCCGTGCCCGGGGTGGGCCTAGGGTGGGTGTGTCCACCCCGGGTGCAAATTTTTTTTTTTCAAAAAAAAAAAAAATGCAGGCCGCACCCAGCTCGCTCCCACATGCCCAAAAATAATTAAAAATAATTTTCCAACTCTACCCCACCCAGAATTAATTTTCAGGGGTGGACAGCGATTGCTTGCCCCCCTTTGGTCAAAAAAAGTGAAAAAGGGCCAAATTTTTTTGCAGAAAACCTATCCACTGCCCATGCCTCCCATAGCTGGGATGGAGTGCGAATGGGCTTGAAAGAGCAAACAATTCTAATAGTTTAAACAACCAGACTGTCCCTCGTTCTGTTGCTATCTCTCTCTCTCTGGCAAGAAGAGCTTCCTTAGATTTATATATCCGCATAGTCTTGGCAGATATTTGCTTGTGTTCAGATTCATCTCTAGCTAGGTATGTTATTTCATATTTACCTCTCAGAATGGAATGCCTGACACAAATGTTCGTCTTCGGTAGTGGATGTGGTTACCAGTTTCAGCAACGTAGATCTTAAGTGTGATGAAATCAACTTTTTCGATTTATATATCCACATAGTCTTGGCAGATACTTGCTTGTGTTCGGATACATCTCATAGTGAACGCCAGACATGTATGCTCACTACAATACGTCCCTTATGAACTGTGTATATCCTTATCACTAACCTTTACTACAGAGTGGGGCGACAACTCCGTCTTAAGTTTGGAATTCAAGCAATCTTTGGGAAAAGTCTCCCAGCAGCCCACAATCATCTTTGGAAAAGATGTATCACATGGCTCCCCAGAATCCGATTCATCTTCTATTGCAACTGTAAGTGCCTTCGTGCCTTTTTAGCTTGTTCCAGGTCGAAGACAAAATAACGTACATTGAAACAGAGACAACACCCACTAGTTTCCAATCAATGGATTTTCCTGCCGAGGAATCTGTAGATGTAGGAAAGCCAATCCGCCTCGAGCTCCCTGTTTGCGATCTGTGTCGGAGAGAGGAAGAGGAGATGCAGCATGTGTGCAACGTTGTGGATACTCCTGTGAAAGTAGTTCCACCGCATCTCCCAGATACCCCTGAGCTCGGTCATCCTGCACATTACACTGAGGGTGAAGAAAGTACAACGAGATCGATGCAAAATATGGAAAAATGTAACATCAACCGACAAACAAACTAGCAATCACTGAAAAAGATAAAGAGCAATTACATTACTATACTGCTTACCTCTCCAGCTGCAAGATGGGTAGTTGTGGGAACTATCCAATCCGGTCCATGAGCTCGTACACCAGTCCCAGTGTGGACCCCTTGTTGTCAGCCATGCAGAGCACAATGTAAAGCGGATGCAGGAGGGATGACAATGTCTGCACATCCCTCCAGAACTGGTCACCCCTCACCATTGTGGACGAAAAGTGCTCTCCATCCTGGGTGTGCTGAAACGTATTGGCACGCCAAAGATTGCTGGCAACCATTTGGAGAAGCTGTGCCCTGCACCTGATAAGACGGTCAATGACCACCAAGTCGAAAGCAAAGCGTGTGGGGGCTGGCTTTCGGAGGTCCAATTGGCTGAACACCCGGAACACGACAAGAACACGCCTCTTCCTGGTGACAAAAGTCACCAAGAAGAGGGCCTCACGGATGATAGCTCTAACCCAGGGAAGTGCACCTATGTCCCCCATGAGAAGGTCAATGTTGTGCGCTGCACAGGGGGTATGGACGATGTGCGGGAACTCGGCCTCTAGGAGGACACCCATCTGAACACGGTTGGTGGCATTGTCCGTCACCATCGTAACGACATGTTGGGGGCCTATGGACAAGATGGAAGACCTAATGACATCAAACATGAACTCTGCAGATATGACTCTCCCTCCCCTGCTGCAATCCACGGCCCTCAAAAATTGTGTGCCCATGTAGCTGGAGACCAAAATGTACTACATAATATTAATTAAATTAATTTCATTGTGTTTAGGCTGTATGCCACTAGATTGAAACGTTTTTAAGTTTTAAAAAATATTTGCGAACACATTTAAATTTCAATATGGTAAGAGAGAGAGAGAGAGAGAGAGAGAGAGAGAGAGAGAGAGAGAGAGAGAGAGAGAGAGAGATGTGCATGATATATTCTTCTTCAAGTTACAAATGTCTTATCAGCTTTGTTTTTCCAATCTCAGAAGTATGAGGAATCAATCAGAGTGCTTGACAAGGCAGCAAAGTTCTGTGAAGAGCACCGTGATGTTGGAGGCTATCATCCTCTGACTATGCACATGATGCAACAACAAGGAATAACACTTTATGATGCAGGAGATCTTCTTGCAGCAAAGAATGTGTTTGAGGATCTTATGAATCTTCAACGAGCTCAATATGGTGGAGGAAGCATTGCTGTTGCTGAGGTAATCTTCATCCCTTATAATGTGGTTTGCACTAAGTACATGCAGCAACCTGTTGGGTTAAAAGTTGGTGGAAAAGAAGCATGTCTGTCAATGGTGTTTGACTGTGGGGTTTTACTTGTTGGAGTTAAGCTTATGCGAAAAAATTGGAATTTTATTTTCTTACTCAATCTCAGTGCTATTCAGCAAAGTCTACACCACCGTAATTCAACGTACTTTTAGTTTGGCTTTTGGTTTAGCATAACACCCCACGTGTGCTTCACAACAAAGTGGGTAGAATATTAGCTGACGTGTGGCACATTATGAAGAATATAAACCATCTTATAATGGAGGTAAAACCATCTTACAATGGCGTTCTAGCTCTGGAGATTTTTGTATTACAAAGGGCTAAAGATTTGGCACAACATGACAGAGAAGAGAAAAGTTCAATAATTTTTTTTAAGCTTCTTATGTTCATAAGTATCCTTGAAAATCTGGGTTCATTCCTGAAATAAAAGCGTGAAATGTTCACTTGGTAAAAGTATCAATCCAAGCTTAAACAAACACATCATCAAGTGTGTAAGACTGGTGGACGTGGGTCCCTATTATAATTTGTAGAAAAATCCAGAGCTTTATTATCTTAGCATTAGCCTTCAAGAAGTTTTATCTCAGCTTACAGTCTCTAAAACAACTCTGCTTTTGAACGTTTTCTAGTTGAGATGTCCCATCTACTGTCCATTCTTCAATCAGAATTGGAGGTGTCTAAAAGATCGACTCTGCTTCTTCCCTCAATTAGATCCTGAATTTATTTTTTGTTGCCACAACATACATCTAATAAGTACTTTTTTCACTTTATTCTATACTGAAATTGAACCTTGAAGTTTCTACTTGATTGTGTGTGGACAAAGAACCTAATGTTGTGCAGTAGCACATAATCATAAAATGATACTGTACCCAGCATCACTTGCTCCTATCAGAAAGTAGGGGCATCACCTACACTAATCTTCACACTGCAATTTGCCAGCACATCTGAAAAGAGCTACTGGATATAAGCGCCTGTCATTAAAATGATCTAGTCCGACCAAACATCTTCCTTTTAGTACGTGTGATTTGAGGAAGTAAACACGTTGTCTGAAGCTGTCATCAAGTGCTTATTTCTGTTATCTTTTTAGCAGTAAACTTTATACCTTCTTATTTGGATATAGACTAGGTTGCAGTTCTGCAGGTTGCCCAATTTTGTGTTGTAGAAGGAAACCAAGTTGCAGGAAAGCCCCCTTGTTGAGAATGCATTAACACTGAATTAGAAGTTGAAAGGAGCTGCTCTGCAGCAGCTCAAATCTGCCCTTAGGAGTTCAAGTAAAATAGGACAAGAAGTCATTTTGCTAGCCAGCAGTCCATTACCTGTCGTATTGTATTGTCAATGCTATTCTACTGTCACATATCTTGAGCTTCTTGTACTTTTCTCTGATTTCTTATGTGGCCATACAGAGTCTCAGGTACCTTGGAGATATAAGTATTGCATCCAAAAACACGACTGAAGCATGTGGCTACTACAAGCGTGCACTTAAAATTCTTCGCAAAAGGCTTGGATCGTCTGATGAGACTGTTAAGCAACTTGTACAGTATATTCGTCAACTTAACGTGCAAGCTGCAACTGCAAGCTGAAATACGCATGTCATGGTGTTCGCTACTCGCTATGTTGTTCTGTGTACGAGTTGGGAAGGTGTTAATAGGCACCCAGCTAGCACACATTTTGATAGAGGTGATGTTAGTCTTCAATTGAAGAGATGAGTTGTCTTCCAGACTCTCATGATTTTCTTCACTATACTAGAAAGCTTGCTAGTTGTCTTACTGCAAAAATTGCTTGTAGTTTTGTTGGCAGGAAAATCCTAACTTACAGAGACAGTTAATAGTAGGATGATCAAGGTATTATTGATGGTATCAACAATCAGCAATTGGGGCTGGTAATGTACTATGTAGGGATCTCAGCCTTGATTTCTTAAAATGGTGGGCCTTCATGTGAAACATGTTATCTGCTTCATGTCTTTGTGTGAGTAAAGATACAAACCAGGTTGTAATCAGAAATATGTACCCGTTTACCAAGGACAATAGCAGAAGCTCCTCTGAGCATGTTTTGGTGAGTAAAGATACAAAACCAGGTTGTACTCAGAAATATGTACCCGTTTACCAAGGTCAATAGCAGAAGCTCCTCTGAGCATGTTTGTGTGAGTAAAGATAAAAAACCAGGTTGTAATCAGAAATATGTGCCTGTTTACCAAGTTCAATAGCAGAAGCTCCTTTGAGCTTGTTTGTTTGAGTGACAATACAAAACCAGGTTGTTACCATAAATTTGACCATTTTAAGCTTTGCCAATAGCCGTGAGGTATTGTTGTGATTTTCCAAAAGGTGAAGGCCTGTGCATGTGAGTTTGAGCACAAACGTGTGCAGAGCAATTTGAATTGTGCTTCTAAGTTTGAGATTACACTTCTTGTGTTCTTTCCAATTACCTTGTTGTAGTTGGATTACTCTTTTATTCATGATGTTTGATGTATGCTCTAGACCATGAAGACAATGATCGGTCCAATCAGGAAGCGAAATTTATGGCTGCAGTTAAGCATTGTAGTTATCAAAATAGAAGTGAATTTGTGGGTGAGTAGAGTTTTGATTCTCAAATAGTGAATAGCTTTGTATTTAAATTGGCTAGTAACTTAGGATTTTCATCTAGCATTATGCTCTCTCTCTCTCTCTCTCTCTCTCTCTCTCTCTCTCTCTCTCTCTCTCTCTCTCTCTCTCTCTCTCTCTCTCTCTCACGCACACGCATAGTCGTCCATTAGGAATTTTTCCAAAACCTTAAAGTGCGGTGACTAGTAAGTTTGGATACCCTCTAAAAAATGACATGTGGGCCTTGCATTTGTCCCACTATTTATCAATCACCATCTCATTCATCCACATTGAAGAATACCACATGCACCCCATATCACCTCACCATTGATTTCACTTATTCCTTGTTTATTACTCTCTTATTTGATTGTTCTCCAGGGTTGGTTACTTTTCCACTTAGCATGACACCTAGGTAGGTGATAGTTTCATCTCCTAGCATAGCCACTATTGTCACCACCAATTACACACACACCTTCCACCACAGTTGCATTCATCAAGCAATTTCCACCACAAATTATATACAATTATCAAGTTATTTTGGATTTTCTCATTTTCCGTCTTTTGGTGGTGTTTTGAAGCCTATAACTGATCACTTAGTATTTGCACCAATAACGGGCTTGATAAATACTTTGACCCTAGCAACAATGCAATCTACCTTGTATAAACATTGCCTTCTAGACCACAACAACTTCGTCCATCAGCATACCAAAGGGAGAATGCAAAATTATAAAAAGAAAGACAAATTCGATTGATTCTCTTACACACTAGCTGAACGAAGTTGAGGATCTCAATAAGAAGCTTCAAGGAAAAAACAAAAATTTGAAAATGCAATTTCTAGACCTCTAGCCCCATCTAAATCAAATAACGACTAAATTGAATAAACAGAATCAAACAAATAAAGAGTTAAGAGGGAATATAATGAACTAGCAAAAGGTCAATCAAGAATTGAGGCTAACTTCATAAAAGCGTACAAAATGATTGAGATGTCGGATGCGTCTATCAACGGTGACTTGAAATATATCTATACACACACACAAACACACACACACACACATGTATATGAGATCTACATCACAATAAAGCAGTGAACAATAAATTTTTAGTAGAATAAGGCTTTGAGGAGCTTAGAAAGAAAGTTGCACGGAAAAAACACAGAATGGAGGATATCGTGCATTCTTCCAGAAATAGCAATGTGAGCAAAATTTTGAAGAGGGGGAAAGAGCATTCTCTATAGAGGCAATTGTGCAAAAAATGTGGAAGTCTTGTATACTTGCAAATGTTGTTCTTCAGCGGCCTGGAATTCCCTTGCTGTCGAACAAGGGTGATACGAATGCAAAAGATGTGAAAGTCTTGTATACCTGCAAATGCTGTTCTTCAGCGGCCTGGAATTCCCTTGCTGTCGAACAAGGGTGATACGAATAAATCTCACATCAACAATCTTCTCTCAAATGAGCATTAGAAAATATTTATTAGTGCATGACAGAAGAGGAGAAAAAATTCACTTTTGCAATAGTAGTTACAGACATATGGAGGATACTACCCGACAAATTTGCATATTTTGAACTTTTTGATGTCAATGCACTTAGAGTAGTTGATGTTTTGTGTTTGATTTATTTTTTTCTCAATTATCATTTAGGTGCAATTGTAATAACTTGTAGCATCAAATAGGCATGTCTTTTTTCCCTTCCTTTCTCAACTCCCTTTATCTTGACAACAACTTTTAGTAAAGATCTACAAGTATCATGCTCCCTTAGATGGCCTGAAATTGGTGGCCACACCCACCCAAGTTGAGGAAACAAAGCATTTCTCCCCTCTTGCAACCAAACATCTCATCTTATTATAAGATGCTTTTATCAATAGGTTCTCAAGTAAAAAATATATACAATGGTCCAAGAATGTACATCATGCCAAGTCAACAAAGTAGACCATGTGAAGAAAGTTGGATATATTCACTATGTTCCATGTGAAAAATTGTCAACTAGTTTGTTGGTTATATATATTTTTGGCAAGTAGATAAATGGATGAAGTCGAGTTTGGACCCATTATAACTGGCTAAATTTGATACATTGCATCTAGACTTGAATTTCTAGATTTTTGATGAAGTATCTAGAAGTTCCCAATTTAGGTCTAGTTTAGGGAAAGTGGCCAAATGACATTTTGGAAGCTATAAATAGATATACCTACGTGGAGAAATAATCATCAAAGTTTCTTTCTTTGTGGAGAATTCATCTCTTGTGTTTCTATGTCCATTTCATGTGTATTTCTCTTGATATCTTGGTTTTCTATGTGTAGAATGTTGATTTTGTGAAAGTACTATACTTTAGGACCATAAATGGATCTACAAAAGATCTACAAGAGTGATTGGATGCTTGCTTTACAACCTATCAAAAAACTAGACACAAAAAAATTGATCTAGATTGGCAATTGGACAATCAACAAACAATCAATAACATTGATCAATGGAGTAGCTCGAGATTGCCCATTGTTTTCACTAACCTTTGTGGAAGTTCGAGATCAAACATTGATGAGATCTTGTTGGATCTAGATCATATGTTTGAGAGGGAGTATTTCCAGAGGTTCAGGTCTGAAGATATTCATATCTTTGATATCTTTGATGTTCAAGAGAAAGGTAAGCAAGTGGAAGTGACACACTCTGCAATACGAGAATCTTCTTGTGTAGATAATGCTATGCAAGTAGATGGATATTTTCATGATTTTTCAACAAGTAATGGATCTCGAAAACAAGTTTTGTTCAATGTTTTTGATGGCAAGGTTGATGATCAAGAGTTTGGTCTCAAAGGGCTTCAACAACACAAAAGAAAAGGTGGCAATCTGGAGCTATAGTCAAGAACATCAAAGGAGGGTCATTTTGCAAAGATGTTATGGATCTATTTTTGCAGGTTATTGAAGACTCAAGTAAAGTCTAAGGAGCAGCACACGAAAGTGTTATTCAAGTTTACTTTACTTCTTCTATCTCATGTTTGAGCAATTTCATGTGGATGTGTGCAAATTGTCAAGATATGGACAAACTAGTTATATCGTCTTGCAATATCTTATTGTTTTTGTTGTACTAGAATTCTTGGCTGGTTTTGCTAATGGAAATGAAGCTATTGGAGGTTTATTATGTCACTCATTCATGGCCAAGTCAACAAGTGTTGATGATAGCTTGTGGCAAGATGGAATGGGGGCTCATTCATGGAGTTTTATGGTGGAGACATATCAAGAAAGGACAAAGTTGAAGGAGACAAGCAAGAAAATGGTCATCACTCACATTTATTGTTTGGTTGCTGTAACTTTCCAGAGAGTTCAAATTTAGAAACATGGAGGAATCATTTCATTTACATTCTATTTGGTTATTCATGTTCTAGTCACATACTGACATGTAATGTAAGAAATAGTGAAGCATCCAATTTGAACACTATTATCTATATCAATTATCGAGGCTAATTTAAAACCTTAAAAAGGAGATCTATACTTAGGATGTAGATCATTCTAAAGTTGGATCAAACTAGTATGGTTAAAACTATGCCACAACTAGTTGAAGAGGGAGTGTGACATATTTCAACTAGTTTGTCTAGTTTAGTCATATTTTGATAAATTGTCAATATTAGGCCAACATGCATTTGAGACTTAGAGATAAACTTTATAAAAGTTCTTTTAGTCAAAGTTCATTTGAATTGCGACTTTTGGAAGGTGTGGGAAAGTTATTAGGTCGAATTTGGACACATTCAAATGTGAATGTTAGATGCATTGAATCTAGTCATATTGATGATAGGGTTTTTGAACTAGAGGAGTTTTGGAGGGAAACCAAACTCATTAATAAGGCATGCATCTGCTATATATAGTGTAAATTCATGGGAGAACAGACTCTTCTCTCTCTCTCTCTCTCTCTCTCTCTCTCTCTCTCTCTCTCTCTCTCTCTCTCTCTCTCTCTCTCTCTCTCTCTCTCTCTCTCTCTCTCTCTCTCTCTCATTTCATGCCTATACATGAGTTATCATGGGTTCTTCTATCAATTGGTGCACTATCTTGATGATATCTTGCAATCTTGTGCGTAAAATGCTCATATTTTTGGACCCACACATGGGAAGTACAATAGGGTGTTATTGTATGAACATCCACTTCATTTTATCATATATTGAAGTAGAATAGGTGAAGATGAGTATCAAACCTAATAAATCCAGCCCTCTTGAGTTCATAACAAACCTCAATAGGCTCACTAATGAGATCTCCCTTGCCTTGAAGAAATTGCCTTTCGATTTGCTCCATGTAGTCTTCTCCAACCAACCATTTGCCATCTCGATCATGAGTGAAAAATTCATAACCTTATAATCCTTTGAGTTGATGAAGAGATGTGATATCCATGCCTTGGATCTTCCCAAGAACCAATCTTCCATTGCCCTTTCCTTCATAAGACTCCCTCTTAATGATTGCATCATAAGAAGTAGAAATCTCAAAAACACTAGAAGCCATGAAAAAAATGATTAGAGGATGATTGAAGTACTATTTTTTTTCAAACAAGAACTTCTACTCAATGTTTTGGGTAATGACTCATATGATAATGATTCTTCCTCACTATCATTCACAAGGACATCATTCAAAGTCCATCCTACTTCAAAATCTTCACATACTTCTCTTCTTCTTGACTTGTGACTATCTCCCGCACAAGTCTCATGATAGAACCATTTGATCTACGCTCTTTATAAAAACATGTGACTTCGCTTGCTGCAAAAATGACTTTCTTGGACTTATCACAAAAAATATAGAAGAGCCACCTTCTTCATGAATTCACCTAGCAACATCTTTTTCCATATGATCAAAGAAATCATTAGCAACAACCTTTTCCAAGAAAGAACCGTCACCGTCTCCATTGATGAAGTTAGCTCTTTCCTTATCTTTTGAATGCTTACACTCTGGAGAGATGGAATACATAGCAAAAGTGACTTCCTTTGTGAAGTTAGGTGGATTTTCAACATGTAATAAGGAAGTTAACTTGGCTCCCTTTCCCTAATTTGCAACCCTAGCCTAATTCCTAGAGTCATGCCTAGTAGGTGACTAGTTGGTCATATTTTCACCTTAAACTTAGGTGTAGGTCCTGTAAGCTAGGAATCACTACCAAAATGACATGACCAACCCTTTAGACTTGATCTAACCTATAGTAGGGTAGGTTTCCCACGTGGTTCCATGACCTCACACGTGTGGGACCCACTTATATACATAATTTTCATTATTTTACATGGTTTTTGATCAAGCTAGATTTGCCAATTTTGGGAAATGCTTCACACTCCTCAAATTTAGCTTGATCTATCTACAACTCTCTTGCTAGATGAATGAATGCTTTTAGAGGTCTAAAAAATCCAGCTACAAACAAGGAACGTTTGAGACTCCAATAGAGAATGATGTCCACCTCTTAAAGGATCCCTTACAAAATGTTCCACAAATGTGTCTATTTACATGTAGCACACTTCAACAACTATACATCATTCCAAGCCATGGATTCCAGGGCGTTTTGTGCACTTGAAGATACATCAATTAAACTATTAAGTGCATACATAATGTTGCCAAAGACAAGTTGCCTTGATTGATCCACATGATTGAGGTTTGATGGCTCCATCTTGATACTCAAAGTTCTTCTTGGAGTCCTTGGGTCTTGAGCTTGCTCCTCCACTTGACTTGACTCCAAGCCATCAATGAATTGAATAAGGTGTTGATCCAAAGGTGCTTCTTCAAGTTTACAAATCTTCCACTCTTGAAAGATCACATTTCCACCATTGACACCTTCTTTGGTGGAAAACAAATTGATTCTACAATCTCTACTTGAAGAGAAAAACACTACCATTATTCCTTCATTGAAATAGGATAATCTTTGGTCCTTACATTGGAATGATCATGCTCAAAGCATGTGGAACAAAGATTTCCAATACAAATGATGTTTCATCTTTTATGATATTATTTAGACTATTATAAAAAGAGTTATCCAATGAAATTGCTTTATCAACAAATGGAGATTTGAAAGCATCTAATTTCATTGTCTTGTCATAAAGAGTACTAAATATCATAGATCTTAAAGATAAGCAACAAGTCACTCCGTGTCTACTTATACTATCCAACAAGTATTCAAAGATAGTAGACTCTCCAATCCTCACCATTCTTGCAAGATGCACACTTGAATGAAAAATTTGCATGCAATTTGATGACTCAGCCTTTGTCATTGAGGAACTCCTTGGAACTCTCATGCTTTGAGGCTGATCCTCAAGATCTTCTTCCTTTTGATGCTCCTCCTCAATGCTAGCAAGGTCACACTTTGCCAAGATCTCCACTTGAGTGATCTCCTCCTTTGCCAAGCTCACATTCTCAAAAGCAATATTAGCCTCCATTTAAACAGTCTTCCATGTTTGATTCCTTTTGCAATGCAACCATCATTCTTAAAAATGGAACAAACACCATGCTCAAAGTGGACATCTAAACCACTTTCCAAGAGTCGACCAACACTTAGCATATTCTTGGTGATTGATGGTACATCAAGAACATTTTCTAGATCCATACTTATTGAGGATTCTAGGTATCAACACCATCTATCCTACACTCTCTATCAATTGCAGTGAAGAAAAACTTTTTAGCATCAGTAATGAGTGTAAGGTTGAGAAAAGTCCTTTTCACAAGACATGTGGGAGCTAGTCCCACTATCAATCCACCAAGTGTCTCTTGAATTGCTATTGCTTGTTGGTGAGGATGTAGATGCCATCAAGAATACATCTACTTCATCCTCCTCCTCCTCATGTGCAAGGTTTCCTTGTTTTTCCTCCTCCTCTTGTGCTCTTAGCTTGTAGCATTCGGATGCATAATGCCTCTTCTTTTCACATAAGAAGCATTTTTGCTTTTACTTGTCCTTTGAGCTTGATGCATCATCCTCTTCTTTGGCCTCCTTTGGATGCTTCTTCTTTCCATTGGTATTCTTTTTGCCCTTGAATGAGAAATTGGCTTTCTCATCTCCATCATACAAGGACAACGAACTCATTCTTGCCTTGGTGTGGAGCATCCTACACTCTTCAGCCACTAATACATTGTGAAGTTTTTCTATAGTTGGCAAAATGTCTTAGCTGGCAAAACTTTGGACCAAATTTGCAAAGTCATCTCCTAGACCATTAAGGACAATTTGTACAAGCTCTCCATCATGAATCTTCTCTAATCTGATTTCTAAGCATGAGGACTCTAGAAGTGTTGCTAGATTCATAGATTTATTTTAAAGACTCCCAAGACTCTTTAGCACTAGTACATGTTGATACTTCTCTAAAAGATCATTGCTTACATTCATCTTCACACAATGAAGTGCTAGTCTAGATCTCTTCTTGTATTTGATCAACTCTCGTCCACCTAGAGGTTCATCTTTATCATCAATCAAGAACTCATAAAGGTCTTGGAGCACCATTAGTGATTCCATCCTAACCTTCCAAATAGAATAGTTTGTAGAATTCAACCTCTCCCTAGGTTCTAGAAGGTATGCTCCAAGAGATCCCATCTTATTAGTGATTTCTACAAATAAGAATTTGATTTGATTGACTTTGAAACTCACAAAGGTCTCACACTTCGCATTCTAACTTTTCCACACTTTCAAAAAGTTTTTATTCAAATGAAATTTAGACTAATGAACTTTGAAAAGTCAACCTCTAAGTCTAAAACAAGTTTTGGCCTCAACATGCCAAATAGGAAATATTGCAAAATGTGATGAAACTAGTTGAATCTTTCACATCTACTTACAATCAAATTTTTCCAAATTTTCACTCTATTGACTACTCTTGAGAAAATCAATGAACACAAAGTAGATTGAACTTCTCAACCCTCCCTAAGTTCTTTTCCAGAATTTTCCCACTAGAAACTTACTTGAAATGCACAAAAATTCAAGTAGCAAGATCCCCTTGATCTTGATTCAAAAGAACTTTTTGGAAGGTTCCTACAAAACAATGCTCAAGAAAATTGGTTTTCATTTGGACCCAGAAACTCACAAAGGTTTCAATTTGTCTTGATTACCTCAAATTTGACTTCTAGCCCTCTATTTGGACTTCTAGTCATAGTTCTTACACCCTCACAAAGAAGTGAAGATTAGATGAGAATCTAACAAAGATTTATCAAATCCTACTAATTTCACAAGACCTATATATCACTTTAAGAGGACCTATTCTCAGACTAGATAAATTAGATTCCATGACACCAAGTCAAATCTAATCAATGGCACTTGATCTCGGTAGCTTTCCCTAGGATTAGCACCAAAAAACAGCATCAAGATGATGCAATAGAATCCAAATTTATGGATTTAACTAACATTGAGCATTAATTACAAGTTCAGAGGTGCCCACACATGCGGAAAGTATGGGATTTGGTCCGTACCAAGTTTGGGATCAAATCTCCTCACCAAAGTATAGTTTCAAACTTGCCATCTCAATACTAGTTTCTAACACCAAAACTTGCTAAACATGGATTTGCTTTTGATCAATGATTAATGCTCTTATACTTGGCTCTGATACCATGTGAAAGTACTGTAATTTAGGACCATAGATGGATCTACAAAAGATCCCCAAGAGTTATTGGATGCTTGCTTTACAACCTATAAAAAAACTAGACACAAAAAAGTTGATCTAGATTGGCAATTTGACAATCAACTAGTGATTTGACAATCAACAAAATCTACTAAAATCATCAATGAAAGTTACATACATCTTAGCTCCACTATTGCTAATTGTAGTAATTCTATGAACATTCGAATGTACAATTTGAAAAGGCTTTGTAGATCTAGATGTAGATCTAGTATAAGGTAGTCTATGTGACTTTGACAAAGCACAAGACTCACAAACATGATTGGTGCTACTTAAGAAACTTGGAAGACCAATCACAATTATAATGTTCTAGTTCTTCTTTCAGCAACCCCATTTTTTTTGACGGGTGTAGGGGCAAGAAGTTTTTTTCTTGATCCCTTCCTCCTCACAAAAGGCCTTAAACTCATTGGAGATGTATTCTCCACCATTGTCACTTCTAACTTAGATATTGATGCTATGATAAAGATGCTTTTCCACAAATAACTTGAACTTTACAAAAGTATCAAATACTTGAGACTTGAAAAAAAGTAAGAACACCCAACAATATCTTGAGTAGTCATTGAATGAAAGTTACAAACATGGATGAACCTCCATTAGATTGGGTGCTTGCAATATGCACATCCGAGTGTATGTGTTCAAGAGGGTGGGATGACTTTGTGATGGAGTTAGAGGACACCTTCTTATGTGCCTTGGATAAAGCACATGCTTCACAAACCTTGTCTTCCTTCTCAATAGACCTTGGTAGGCCTAAAACATACTCCTCCTTGATCATAGCCTCCATGGAACCCGAGTTGACATGCCCAAGTCTTTTGTGCCATAAAGTGAAGGTAGACATCTTGCTCTTCTCACCCAACATGACAATATTAGTATCTACAAATGCATCCAATTTGTAAAGTTTGCCAATTCTAGTGCCTTTAGCCACTATCTTACCCTTCTTCTTGATGAAACATTCATTTGAAGAAAAATCAACATTGAAACCATTGTCTACCATTTGGCCAACACTTAACAAATTCTTTGTTATTGTAGGAATGTACAAAACACCTTCTATGTTTATCCTTTTGGAGGATCCTAACCAAAGGAGAATTCTACCAACTCCTATCTTGCAAGCTTCATCATTTGCTATATAGATAGATTTTATAGGTCCATCATAAGATAAGAGAGAAGAGAAAAACTCACTTTTGCTAGTGATGTGTGAACTAGCTCCACTATCCATCCACCAAGGATCTTCTCCCTTGAAGCTTGTTGAAGAAAATATAGACATCATGATCCTCATGTGAGCTCTCCTCCTCCTCGCTCATGTTGGATTGGTTTTGATCTTGCTTCCTCTTGAAGAATTCCGAGGCATAATGCCCCATCTTGCTACAATAGTAGCACTTCACCTTGGACTTGTCCTTCTTGACTTTGGTGGTTGATAAAGATGGCTTTGAGGGTCCATCTTGATCCACAAGCTTTGTTGAAGCCTTCTTGAACGTTACTCTTTTCCTTTGAATTTCCCTTTGCCTTTGGTGAAGAGAGTCTCCTTGGATAGAAAGTCTATCCATTCTCTCTTGCATTTGGCTTCTTCTTGATTCCTCAGCCATGAGTGTGCCTTGAAGTTCCTCAAGTATGGGTAGCTTACCCATAATTGCATATCCCTAAACCAAATTTTCCAATTCAAAACTTAGTCCATTCAAGATAGGTTTAACAAGCTCTTCATCCTTTAGATCTTGCATGATCATGATGGATTCCATTCTAGCTTTCCATATGGAATAGTTAGTCTTGTTAAGCCTTTCATTAGTATCCAAAAGGAATGCATTTATAGATGCCATTTCTTCTCGTAATCAAGGACTTAATACAAATAAAGGTTACTTCTATTGATTTGATTGAATATCTACCTTTTCCCACTTCCTAGGGACCTAAAAAGATCAGCAATAGACTTTCTACAAAGATCTAAGAATGATCTTGAGCAAAATCAAATCATAGAATACTTGAAACAATGCATTTGCTTGATTGAAGTAGAGAAAAAAATAGTAGAATTGACCTCTTTTCACAAAGAACATAAAAGCTTTCAAATGATTTGATCAAGAGTGAATTTCAGCAACCTAATACCCTTCCAAAATCACTTGCAAAATTTTGTAAATGGAACCTAATGAGGATGCAACACAATCTACTATCCAATCACAAGCAAAATTTGATCAAAATTGATGAAAATTTGATCTAATTTGATGCATAAGTCAAAGCAATGGTTGGACTGAACTGAAATCACTTTAGGAGGTGTCCTATACACCTTAGAATAGCCTTGAAGAGTCCCCAAATCTCTGATCTTCCCTCTCCTTGAATGCTAGAAAGTCCCCTCTATGAAATTGCCTCCAAAACTCGCCTATAAATCAATGCTTGGAGCAAGGTAACCTTGCTATCTTGGTAATGTGGATTGAATTCGACTTTGACTTTGGTCTTAGACACCTAAACACCTGCAAATGAAGTCACACAACAATCTCCAATGGAATTGACTTACTTTGAGTTCTAGAATCAATGCTAGATGCTAAGATCCAATCTACACTAGATTTAGATCAAAAAATATGATCAAAATGAAATGAGAGCAAGGATTGAACTCATTTCAACATTTAGGCTCTGATACCATGTAAAAATAGCAACAAAAAAGGATCCTTAATCACTTGAAATGATGAGAGAAGCAATAGATTGTGATTCTATAAGATTAGCACAATTTGCACCATTAAAATCTACCAAAATATATGCTTAAATCTCACTTAATGGCCCAAATCCTTGCATATGGCTTCACACGTGTGAGTGTACGACCTCCCACAATCTGAGCAAATTACACTAGACCCACATTCAATCCAATAATGATTAGAAATCACAAACACTCAAAGAATTACAACATACAGAGCAATTGCACCAATATGAAAATCAGATAATTGCTTGATAGATTTGAGTGATAGATCATCACATATATATACATGATCCATCTCAGATCTAAGTAGTTATGAGTAGCCCTAATGCTATTTTAAGTGGATCTTGCATCCCTACCAAGTTAGGGTTGGAATCATAGAGATTTCTCAACAATATAAAAACTACCAAAAATAGCTCCTACTTTCTCTCTCTTGGATTTGGACTCATTCCAAAGGTGCTCTCACTTGGATGAACTTGAGAATATCATTATGAAAGGGATCCTAGACTATTTGGCACATGTGACATGCCACATCATGACTATTTGGCTTTTTACAAGTCATACGACCATAACTAGTCAAGCTAGAATTGTGATTTTTTGACACTTGTTAGCTTTGTCATGATAGCAGTAAGCTATTATGATGATTTACTGAAAGCTAAGGTCACGCCTAGGTAAGTTTGAGCATTAAAATGAGTTTTTCAATTTCTAATCATGTTAAAATGCAATCTTTGTAATTCTTTTATTTTCAACAATTCTAAACCCACACGCAAGGCAAAGTTTCTCATGATGCATCAACCATCTTGATTCTAGAGATGTTGATATATATCATCTCATTTGGGCATATAGAGTCCCATTTAAGATTATATATGCCCAAAAGCAAAATAAGTATTCCTTAATGACCTTGAAAATTTGATGGTTTGAGCTTGTCAAGTGCCGAACCACCATTCTCTCTCTCTCTCTCTCTCCTCTCTCTCTCTCTCTCTCTCTCTCTCTCTCTCTCTCGTGATGAATTAGTTGCAAGCTTATTCAATGTTTGTTGATGCTGTACTGATCTGAGCAGCCGCTTCCTTGTGCCTCCTGGGCTGAGTCAAGCTTCCCACACAAGATCTACAATGTGGGAAGTCGGAGAAGCCTCATCTTTGCAATTTCCAGAGCAATAATATATAGCAGCAGCCTCGGCGCCTACAAGGCCGTCTGCAAGATGCCGACAAATCCTTTGCTGGAAGAGTTCTTGAAGGTAGAGATTTGCTGTATAAGTTTTTCCCTGGAGACTTAATATCACAGGTGCTGGTGAGTGAATTAGCTAGTGTATCTGTGTTTTGTGTTGCACGGTTCAGAAGGCAATTGATTTTTTTTTACTTTGCACGCATGGGCTGTTGGCTGAGGTTTATGTTGTAACTTTATTTTCTGGCAGCCAATTCTAAGGTGAGTTATATAAAATGTGGCAGTTAAATTTGCATCTAAGATGAATAGTTACACAGCTTTTGATAGATCAATTCTTCAATATGAATGGTTATCTTCTACAAACTTAACTAGATCCGGCTTCGTGTTTGCAGACAATCTTAGATTTAGAGGCATGTAACAGAGAGAGAAGTTGACAATTTGAGGATAATATTTTGTGCATAACATTTGCACCATAGTAACAACTTACAGGATGCAGCTCTCCGATATGAGCCTCTAATTAAGCAAGCTTTTATATTTTTGCAGGCGAGAATGTCTGAAGAGGAAGATGCCTGTCTACCTGATACAGAAAGAATAGAATATGCTGGTAATGGATTATTGAAACGAGCAGCTTCTCCAGACGACCATGAGCCCGATGTAGAAGAGGGAGATTTTCAGCCGTTGCAGCTTGAAAATGCAGCGTTGGATTCCATTCTTAGTGTTAATTCCTTCTTTGCAGTTGCCCTCTTTGTGGGCCTAACGAGCGCACCTCCAAAGCCTCTCCCCTTGCATCAGAACACGATCGTCTTCCCTGGTTGCAGCAAAGAACTAGATCCCAATACAGGCTTGGATGTGCTCGTCCAAGAGATGGTCTCCTTCAGCTGCTTCTTCTGCTCCACCCTCTTAGCTGTTGGGTTGAAGCTTATGCTTAATCTCACAAACCAGAAGACTTCAGCAGTAGAGCGAGACTTTTTTTACATATTCATGTTCCTCTCTTTCCTATGTTCTGTGGCAGGTATGGTAATGATCGTAATTGCATTGGTCAGCTATGTGCAGCTCTTCGCCGGACCATATCCATGCAGCAAATGGGCTGTTCGTTCAATTATCCCACTGATTTCCTTGTCAGCTACAGGACTGCTTTTTGTGACCCTTGTGTTCTTCCGCTTCACAAACTGGTTCCATGTGCTGAGCATGTTTCAGAAACGTACTGTTAACATATGCTGCTTAGGATGAATCTCTTTCTTACCATAAATGCCTCATACGCACTGCAGATCCTAGGAGAAGGAAGGAGTATCCGTAGATCTTTCTAACTGAGCCATATCATTAGTTGCTGCAGCAGCTATTCCCGAAAGTTTTTGAAATATAAGATCCATGTATGCTTTGTGCTATGTGCTGTATGTAGGAAACAGATTGGGTCTTATGAGATGCTTTTTTTAGACAGCAATGAAGAATCTGATCATTTTTTCATCATGATGTCATCCCCATGCAATAGAATGATATCTCCCAGGAAATTTCTTCAGCAAGAGGCTTAATCAGATCATCATCAAAGTATGCTAAGCTGTTGTAATTAGCCATGCAGTAACTGCAAAAGCTGAAAAGAACGAGATAAGGATAGCAGGATCTAAACTGATTTCACCAATACTACCACACACAGACTTGATTTCAGATCGAAACAAGTGAAGGCAAAACATATAGCACAATGAAAAGAACTAATATAACATATATAACGCAAAATAAAAACAGTGTGCGTAGTTTTTTTGTGTGTGTATTAGACTCAATCGTAGAATACACACATCACACTATATCTGCGCTATTCTATGTTATATCTATATCTCCTTCTCTCTCTTTTTTGATCTGACTGTTGTTTTTAGCTAGCTCTAGGCGTCAGTTTCCCTTTTTTTTTCATGATTGCTGGATCATAAATGATGTAGGGTCCAATAGAATCGATATTGTTGTCAAATCGAGTCAAGTGTAGAGTCGAATGTCAAGTGTTGAGTCGTGTGTCCTTATCGACTGGATCGTGATCGAGAGCATGGGATGACATTGGAATGTTATGCCCTCTGAAAGGATACCTTCTTTATGTATTATGGAAGCCCGGTAAGGAACTCCAAAAATATTTGGGCGAGGCCCGGAGGAGCTAAGCCTAAATTTTTTTGAAAAGCTGAACCGGGCAGAATGGCCTTTGCCCGGCTCCTTCCATTGCGAAATGGATACATGAAATTTTTTCAGAAGCACATTACTAAGCATAATAGGCAGGTTTGACTTTGACTGACCAACACAAATGTGCCACATGGCAACTGTACGGAATCCGTACGGATGGGCACAAACAGGCAAGTCAAAACACAAGAGAACACAATATGGAGCAAAACCACCCAACCAAGTAGAAGCAATCGATCAATCTCCAGTAGGCAGTAGGCAGTAGCTTCACCCCTGAGCCAAGGAATATGAAACAAGAGTAGAGTGAGAGAATACCAAAACTATGATGGAGTAGGATGTCAAAAATGGTGAACTCCTGCAACTTTGTCACAGCACGAACAAGAAACGAAAGTCGAACGAGAACAATTTGTGACAGTCAACATCCCTTGACTCAAAGCACGAACATAAAGATCTGACTACTTTCTAATCTGATGACTTTTTTGACTTTTGCTCATCAGTCTTTCCTTATTTTTTCTTCGTTTCTCTTGTCTTTTTTTTTTTTCATACTGTCTTTTCCAAAGAGATTAACAATTAAGTAGTAAAAACAAGAAATTGAAAAACAAATAAATATAAAAAATCATTTGAATCATGCGTGCTGAACTGGCGGAGCAGGCTACCAAAACTTGCATGATCGACTGCCATTCACGGAAGTATGAAGGCGTTTTCCATCCAAGTGTTCAAGAATCATTGCTCCATAGTTCAGGATTTCCTTTACTTTATACGAGCCTTCACCGGTAAACTTCAATTTCCCCTTGATCAACTTGGTTTTGTACATCAGTGCTAGATGTCCTTCTTTCAGATCCTTTTTGTGTAAACGACGATCGTGCCATGCCTTACAGCGGGCTTTCTATGTTGCTAACGCATGAACTGCCATCAATCTTGTTTCACACAATTTGTGCAAAGCTTCATGACATAGTTGTAAAGAATTATCATCATTTAACCGCTCTATTGCTGCTATGCATAAAGATGGTATTAAAAATTCAATCGACATGACAACATCTTGACTATAAACAAGTTGAAAGGGTGTTTGATTTGTACTACTCTTGTAAGCGGTTCTGAATGCCCATAATGTTGCATGCAGTTTATGTTCCCAATCAGACCGACTTGCTTCAACTGTTTTTGTCATGATATTGCAGAGAATTTTATTGGAAGATTCAGCTTGGCCATTCCCTCTGGGATAATATGGAGTACTAAATCTGTGTATAACAGAAAAATCTTTCAGTAAACACTTTATCGTTTGATTAACAAAGTGTGTACCCCAGTCACTGACAATCTCGATCGGACATCCAAATCTGATAATAATATTTTCATAGAAAAAATTGGCTGTAGTTTTTGCATCAGCAACTTTGACAGCTTTGGCTTCAACCCACTTTGTCATATAATCAGTTGCTACGATACTGTATCGGGCATGAGATCCTCACGCAGCAGGATGAATATGACCAACATAATCCAGTTTACATTTTTCAAATGGCGCTTGCGACGAAACCAGATGTAAGGGTTCATAGTTCTGTCTAGTAGGTCGTCATGCTTGCTAACAAACGTCACATATCTTAATATAATTTTCTGTGTCCTTAGGAAGTGTAGGCCACCAACAACCTGATTGCAAAAGTTTGCGAACAATGATATCTGTAGAGAAGTGTCCTCCACCCATGCCATCATGTGAAAACATGATTAAATTTGATATTTCATGCAATAAAACACATCTACGTAGAATATCGTCTGATCCATGACAATACAATTGACCTGCAATCAATTGATAAGGTTGAGCCTTATGAATCAATTGTCTCTTCTGTACTTTTGTCAAAGAGTCATTCGATTGTCCTAGCATGAGGTACTCAACAATATCCATTGCCCACTCAGGTACTGCCTCTACATAGAATAATGCAGCATCTGGTAATTCATCATCCACTTCAGTATTAACTGGTGCGGACTCAATTCGCGAAACATGGCTGGCAAGATAATGCTGCTTTCCCTTACGAACCAGAATTCGAAAGTCAAATGCAGTCAATAACAGTAACCATCTTGCAAAATGCCATGTATTGCATGTCTTGTTTACCAAGTATAGTAAAGACTGGTGATCCATATAAAATACAAAGTGCGTTTCCATGAGGTAATGTCGAAACTTTCATACAAACAAATTTTATCTAACGCTTCACATTCTGCTGTGGAAGAGTTCTTCCCTGAGTCTGTAAGCTGTCTGCTTGCAAATCATATCAGATAGTCCTTCCTATAGTCACCTGGCTGCATCAAAACTGATCCCATTGCATATTTTGAGGCATCAGTGTGAACATGAAATTCAATCGTCCAATATGGAGAATGCAGTATTGGTGCTAAATTTTTTTTTTTCAAAGGCTAATAATGCCTCTACTGTCCAAATAGGAACAGTAGCCAGTTTGTATATAGGTTTTGCTAAATCCGCAAAAAAGATAATAAAAATTCGATAATGATTTACATGACCCATAAACACATAAACTCCATGAATTGTGGCTGGCAGTGGCAATTCCACAATAACCTTGATTTTAGAATAATATGTGGCAATGCCATGTCTTGATATCACGTGTCCAAGAACAACTCCATGGGAAACCCATATGTGACACTTTTCTAGATTTAGGGAAATTTGATACTTGCGACAACGTTCAAATACTTTCTCCAATCGATCCAAGTGGTCTATATCTGTGCTATGGACTTCAAGGTCATCCAAGTAAATTTTAAGAAATTTTTGTAGATAATCTTAAAAAGCAAATTGCATCACTCTTTGGAACGAACTTGGTGCATTATAGAGTCCAAATGGCATTACTTTGTAAGCATAGGTCCCCCATTCTGTTGTACAGACCATTTTGTGGCAATCTACATGTGCAATCTTGACCTGGTTGTATCCACTAAATCCATCTAGAAAACTATAAGCTTTTGCTCCAGCAAGGCAGTCCAAAATGCTTTCAGTAAAAGGTAACGGAAAGTGATCTGTCCGTGTCACTTTGTTCAAGGCCTTGAGATTCACACAAATTCTCAATTTCCCATTCTTTTTAGGAACAATAACAATTGGTGAAACCCATTCGGTATGCTCGATCTCATAAATGAAATCGGTGTCAAGCTATAAGGGAAGCTCCCTAAGATCCTGCTTACAAGACAATACACAATGGAAAACACACTATGGAGCAACCACCCGACCAAGTAGAAGCAACCAATCAACTCTAGAAGCTTCACCCCCAAGCCAAGGAACAAGAGGCATGAATGTAGTGTGAAACCCTGGCAATGAATCCATGATTACAATGAGGAGTAGGGTGAGTTTGGCCTCAATATATAGAGCCAAAAGCAACCTGGGCACATAGCCATGCATAGCCCTAAGTTCCCTATACATAGATTCACCTAGAATAGAGTCCTATGCATGGACCAACTATTCATAGAATTGATATTGATAGCTCTACACATGCATACACTGTCTCAAACCTTGTCTAAACTCCATTTAGTGTGTTTTGGGCCTCACAAGGATATTAGTTACTTTCGGGTCACATCTAGTATGACATGGCATAACTAACAACTTGATTTACTGGAGTACCGTCGTGTATCGAAGACTAGGAGTATACTGAATCCTACTTACTTGTCATGGACATAACACAAGCAATCTCTAAAGCTCTTTCTTTATCAGATCCGCAACTTTAGGATTACAGCAATAGAAGTTTGTAACCTTTGGAATTGCATTAGGTATTAAAGGTATAGTATGTTCAATAACTGACGTCGAAATACCCTTGAGATCTTTATAAGTCCATGCAAAGCAATCTTGATACCTAACAAGCAACGTTCATAGTGCTTGAAACTGTTCAAGATTAAGTTTTGATCCAACTTGTACAATCTATTCTGGTTCTCCTGGTTCAGCAAGATTCATAGGCTATGTCCTAGTTGGGCCTTCGTAAACATCTTTCAATTCTGGAACTTGTTCTTTGGGTTCACGATGTGCTTTTGGTAACATGATAACCACATCATCTAGTGTATATCATTTAAAATACTCGGAAATTTCATGTTGAACTTCATCTGCTTGTTCTTTGTCAATAGGATTTGTCTTGGATCTTCACTTAGCCTTCTTAGCAGGAATTGATCGTGGAGGTGATGACTTCCAAGAAGATAAACTCTTCTTTGAAGGTGAAGATCTCCTAGACGGTGATGTCTTGTTAGAACTCTAACTTGAGGAATCTTCGTCAACTTTTCCTTTGCTTTTATCCAGTAAGGGTGGCACATTTTTTGAATCAATCTTTTGAGAAGGATTTTTCCATTTCAGAACCGTATTATAATGTTGCTTGGCTTGTTTCTTCGTCATTGACCTTGTCATCTTGTCTTCCTTCAATATAACTACTTTTGGCAGTTTTATTGTTGGTTCATCAGGAATATTGTGTACTCCAAATCTAGTCGGATCCATATGATTTAGAATCTGCTCATCAGTAAGTTCTACATTGTCATCAGAAGTCAAGGCATGACTCACAGGAATGAGTTCATCTTCAATCAGATCTGGTATAGGTGTTGGTGTATGAACGGTGGTGTGCTTGGTCTATGATTGATTATGATTGCAACGGACATGACGAAAGCAGACACAAGAGGCGATTACGATAAAAATGATGTCTCTACCAACAGTAAGAAAAACAAAGAACACAGTAGTAAATGCGATTTCAGGAATATGGATTGACTAGGGAACGAAATCAAAAACTTGTTATCCTTTTGGATTATCAGAGTAGGAGTCTGAGACTACCGTAATAGTAGAATTGTGAAGCATTAGGCATCTTGGATAGCCATGCGATCCTCTGTCTCTGATAACCATGTTTTTGTTCGAGAGAGTGAAAGAGACAATTGCATTCAATCAAGAATGTAATAATTGAACAGTAGAAAATCTGTATAATAGAGAGAATCGGAACACAATACAATAGCGCTAATAAGCACGTATTCCTACTTACAGATTCTGAAACAATGGCTACAATTCTCTCTCTCTCTCTCTCTCTCTCTATATATATATATATATATATATATATCACTAACTCTAAGGAGCTAGCTATTGTAGGAGTAATGACAAGACTCCAGGTCTTGTTCTTCATTAGAGATTGATACTCAGCATCCATGGCAGCTTTCCATTTGTCTGCATCGGGCATTGACAGTGCTTCTGCTAATGTGGCAGGTTCATCATGACTGATGAAAGCCTGAGGGATGAAGCGGTCAGGCTGTTGTTGTTCTCTCATAGATCTTCGAATTGCAGATGCTTGATCAAACGATTCTCCTTGGTGAATGACTAGGACCGTAGTTTTTGTGGTTAAACGATCGTGGGTCTAGGCCCATCGACGGTAATTGGAGCCGTTGGGACGAAGTCTGTTGCTTGAACAATCGTAGGTCGTAGCCTATCAATGGAAGGTGGAGCTGCTATGGTAGTCTCTTGTATTGGTTGCTTCTGTTTGAAATCATAATACTTGTCTTCAAGGAAGACAACATCGCGACTGACCGAGATCTGGCCCATAACCACATCGTAAACACGATATGCCTTGTGTGAAGTTGAATAGCCGATGAAGATGCTTTTACAGGTTACTGGTTCCAGCTTCTTCCTCAGATCAGATGGCACTTGTGCATAGCAGAGACATCCAAAAACACGCAGGTGTTTCAAACTTGGTTTGTAACCATAGTAGGCTTCAAACTATGTCTTGGAATCAACCACTTTAGTGCTAGAGTAATTTTGTAGATAGCAAGCCGTAGAGATAGCTTTACCCAAAAGGTTTTAGGCAAATGTGAATTTACTGTCATGGATTGTGCAGCTTCCAATAGTGTGCGGTTCTTTTGCTCTACTACTTCGTTCTGTTGTGGAGTGTGCTCGTAGTAAACTGGTGGTGCATGCCACATGAAGATAGGTAGTCCTTCATCTCATTTGACAAGAATTTTCCCCCTGAATCAGACCATAGGGCCTTGATCCTCTGACCAGTTTGATTCTCAGCATATTGCTTGAAGTTTTTGAAGCAACGAAATGCTTCTGACTTGTTCTTAATGAACATTACACTGGCACATCGAGAGTAATCATCAATGAATGTGATAAAATACAGAGCTTGAGGGTACGCTCATAGGACCACACAAGTCACTGTGTATCAGTGACAAGATGGACTTCGCCCTTTTGGCTTATCCTCTGGGAAATCTTGTCCTAGGTTGTTTCCCTAGTAGACAATTTTCACGGATAGTCTGATTAGTTGTGGTGATAACAATTATATTCATGTCCTTGACCATTTTATTGTGATGCATATACAAGATTGAACGCATGTTTAAACCTAATCTTTGATGCCATAAATTTGCATCTGACCAACTCACAAAAAGTGCAACATCGTGACTCAGTATGTAGAATTTCCTTCTCTGTAAGCAGAGAGGATTTCCTTTAAGTTCTCATCTAAAATAGTACATCGATTGGCAGTGAACAAAGCTCTATAGTCCTGATCTGTGATCTTGCTAATAGATAAAAGGTTTTTTGTTAATTTGGGTACATAAAATACTCCATTAAACTGCATAGTGATGCCATCAGAGAACTGTAGTTGAATAGACCCTTGGCCTTCAACTTGGTGTGAACTGGAGTCACCAAAGAAAATGTATTTTGATTCTGTAGCTGTGAATGTAGAGAAGAGGTCCTTGCATGGCGTCATGTGCTGAGAAGCACCTGAATTTGCTTGATTGTTATCAAATTTACAGGAGCTGTGACCCGTGGCGGCTTTGGTCTTGTTGGACACTCCTTGTAGCAATGCCCATAACCACAGTCACGACAGATTTGTACAAATTTGTCTTTGTTTGGACATTCTACAACTCTGTGATTTTCTCCACATGCAAAGCATCCAAGTGGTGCTTTGGTCCAGTTTCTAGATGCTTGTTGTTGCGTGGCAGTATAAATAGCATACTGTTCTGAATATCTACCTTCATAATCATTACTGTAATTCCATTGCTCAATACCTCTGTAAGGTTGTGGTTCCATCAAATTAGTAGGAGGAGCGCGATGCTTTGGTGGGGCAGGTAAGGCTAATCATTCCGGGTATACAAGAGCAGATTGACGAGGTCTAGCTGTTGGATTTCCTCCATAAAGTGGTTTTCGATAACCCATCTGGGCATATCGTTGCTGAATTATCCGAGGATTGAAGTTGCAAAAAGCAGTCTCATGATCAGGCGAATTACACAAATGGCATATACTGCTTTCCATTCATTTTTTCAATTGAGGACACTCATTCATTGTGTGATTTCCCTTACAAATGAAACACCAGACATTTTCTCTAGTAGGAAAAGTCTTGGTAAACTTCTCAGGTTCCTTGTTTGCTTGTCCATGGAAATCTTCCAATGCTTTGATCTTCTCATCAAATTGCGACTACAACTTTTTCATCTGTTTCTACTGGCTTTTTCTGAGTTGTTCGAATTCATTGAGCATCATCTCTGCAATAGCATTGACATTCATTGATGCAATAGTGGTGGATGTCGTAGTGCTCACCTTGTTGTATAAGGCAACATACTGATATTCGGCTCATTGTTTGAATCTTCATCCTCCTCTCATATGACATCATCCATAGTATTTTGTAAAATTCCATACTCATTGTGGCATTTCAGCTCATGTTTGATCCTTTTAGGTAGACCTGACAAAAACCACATAATCATGGCATTTTCATTTCCATATTCATTGTGGCATTTCAGCTCATGTCTGATCCTTTTAGGTAGACCTGACAAAAACCACATAAACATGGCATTTTCATTAATCAAATCAGCTTCGCACTCAGACCTGAGGCATTTTATTCCATTCAATGGAATCTCGAACCATTTTCCGCTTCCCCATTTTAATTTTACTTAAAAGTAGGAAAGGGTCTTCCATAAACTTCCGAGGTTTGAACCGTGTGATAAGGGCTCGTTTGATAGTCTCCCAATATGTACGCTTAGTTTCATCTTGATTATAGTACCAATCTTGTGTTGCGCCTATTAAGGCCATGGGAAAAAGCTTAAATTTATCTTGAGGGAAAATTTCACCATAAACTTCACAAGATTCAGAATAGATCTGAAGAAATCTAACTGGATTTGTTAATCCAATGTATTTGGGTAGATCCAAATGGGGTGCTCTACTTACAATAATTGGATTGACTTCCTGAGGAGCACCTCCAGGAGCAGCCATTATTACAGATCAAATCAAGCAGACATTGAGATTGGATCTAGATTTTCAATCAAAACTATCTCAGATCAGACCTGCTAGATCTCTTCCACTTGAAAAGAATCAGATTCCTATATTATGAAAAAAAATTCCTAAGATGAACCGATCGATATTTCTCAAAATGAAAAATTCTCAGAATCAAAATTGGATTGAATAAGATTTGATCCAAAATTTGACAAAGACTTGATCTGGAAAATCAGAGCCTAAAAATAGAACTTGCATAGGTTACTTAGACGAAGGTTCAACAATGTTGTTTTTGGTAAAAACTCTCTGATCAGGTTTTTTCTAAGAAATTCTATGGAAATAACCTTCACCGACCTCTCAGACTGAGAATCTGACACAGATGAAACTAGGGTAGAACTAGTGAAGGTTCTTGACACATAAAAACACAGTTTTTGTAGTTTGGCGAGGGTAAAAATAGAGATTTTCTATGATCCGGATAGAATGAATGTTTGTTGAACTCAAAAATAATAAATTACTATAAATAAAATAGTCTGGTAACTCAACGAAGGTTATGGCAAAGAATCAAGAGTAATAATGGTATTTTTATAAAAAAAAGACTTTTTTGACAAAAATATAACAATTTGACAACTGATTCTTCGTCAACAGAAAAGGTGGTCACTTTTGAGGAAGAGGACGAAGAAATCGCGAAGACGAAATTGTCTAGTGTTATTATCGATAAACCAACCTTGAAATCGAAGACTAAAGAATTTAACATCGTGATTGATATTGGATCCCTTTGTCTGAACATTACTTTCGAACAGTTGTTGGCAGATAACACTTATTACAGAAAGCAACTGAAAGGCCTTTCTGTGCCCAAAAAGAAGAAAAAAGTTTTTTTGCCAGATGCTGGTGTTTTGTCTATCGATTTAGGTGATCTCGGTGCACCTGATATTGATATTACCATTGTAGGATGCTTGATAAAAAAAGTGCCAATTGACTCTGGTTCCAGTGTGAATATAATAACAGAAGACACAACTCATGCTCTAGGGCTGACTGACATTCAACCTACACAGCGAAACATCAAGTTAGCTGATTCGACACGACGAAAACCTGTTGGAGAACTAAAGGATGTCACTATCTACATTCAAGCCAAGCCATTCACAATGAATTCATTGTTATCAAACCAATCGGTTTGTCATCCTATTTTGTGCTGATTGGACGACCTTGGCTTTATCAATCAAACGCAAGTGTACATTGGAAATCCAGAGAGCTAAGATTTCAGACTGGTGAGACCAATAACTGAGGTAAGCCAGCAGAACTGATTGAACTTGCACCTGACAGATTTGTGCATGTTTCAAAGTCACCTGGAGAATCAGAGTTAGTGGAATTCACTGAACTATTTAAGGAGTATCAAGACGTTTTTGTCTGGTCGCTCGACGATTTGAAGGGTATACCTACAGAATTTGGAGAGCACCGAATTGATCTTAAGGAAGATACTGTACCTATTCGACAGAGACAATATCGTCTTAATCTTAAGTACTCTCTCATGGTTAAGGACAAACTTAACAAGCACCTTAAGACAGGTATAATCTATCCCATCTTAAGTAGTGAATGGGTTTCACCCATCGTTGTCATCCCAAAGAAGAAGACTGGCAAAATATGAATATGCCAGGATTTCCGCAAACTCAATGCTGCCACAAGGGAGGACCATCATCCTCTGCCTTTCACTGATTCCATCCTAGATCAGGTTGCTGGTCAAGAGCGTTACAGTTTCTGTGATGGCTTTTCTGGATATAATCAGGTTGGAGTGCGAAAGGAGGATCGTTCAAAAACCACATTCACTACGGATTGGGACACTTATGCCTACAACAAAATGCCCTTTGGTCTTTGTAACGCTCCAGCAACTTTTCAGCGAATTATGATGTTAATTTACGCTGCCTTCCTGAGAACTTTTCTCGAAATATTTATTGATGATTTCTGTGTATACAGTGATATAAAGACACACTTGTAGAAGCTAAAATTAACATTGCAATGGTGTCGAGATACTTGTTTATCTCTTCATCCAGAAAAATGTTTTTTTGGTATGAAAGAAGGAATATTGCTCGGACACAGAATATCTAACAGAGGAATGGAAGTCAACAAAGATAAAGTCGAGCTTATAAAGAATCTCCAGATACCAACCAATTTACATGGACTAAGAGCTTTATTAGGACATGTTGGCTATTATAGGAGATTTATTCAAAATCATGCTTCTATTGCTACCTCTCTTACACATCTACTGAAGAAACAAGTGGAATACTTGTGGACGAATGAACAGCAGAAAGCATTCGAAGATCTTAAGCAAAGATTGATCAATGCTCCTATTCTAAGACCACCCAACTTGGCTATTTTATTTCACAGTTATGTGGATGTTTTTGCATTTTCTATTGGCATATGTCTAAGCCAGAAGGACGACCAGAAGAAGGATCATCCCATCTACTATGCGAGTCGACAGCTCAGTGCATCAGAGAAGAATTATTCGGCTATAGAAAGGGAAGCACTTGGCATGATTTTCACGGTAAAAAATTTCAACATTATTTGCTAGGATATGCATTTATTTTTCATGTGGATCATTATGCTCTTAAGTATCTTGTAAATAAACCAGATCTATCGGGACGAATTGCTCGATGGGTTCTACTTCTGCAAGAATTTACTTATCAAGTAGAGCTTCGTCAAGGAAAATATCATACGAATGCTGATTATCTATCGCGACTCAGCACCGAAAAAATTGAAAACCCTATCAATGATGATTTTTTAGACAAACATTTATTCGAAATTTCATCTACAAATTTGCTATATTCTGATATTATTACTTATCTTAAGGATCAGATATATCTGGATGGTTACGATTTGGAGCAAAAGACAGTTTTTCAATATAAGGTAGCACCTTATACAATTATTAACAATGTACACTCAGAAGATGCTAATGGACATTTTGCTTTGAAGAATATAGTTAATAAGATATTGACTGCCGAGTATTGGTGGCCAACAATGTTCAAGGATGTATCAAATTTTATTTGTTCATGTGATCCATGCCAGAGATCTGGTAAGCCTACAAAAGCAATGAATTGGCCATTGACCACCAATCATGCCTCTTGCACCATTCAAAAAGTGGGGGATTGACTTTGTCGGTCCAATCAAACCTGTTACCCGACATACGAAATGTCATTATATTCTAGTTGCCACGGATTATGCTACCAGAACGTTGAAGCAGAGGCGACGAAACGAAACGATGCGAAAACTGTCGCGACGTTTTTATTCAAAAGTATAATCACAAGATATGGTTGTCCACTCGAACTAGTAAGTGACCGAGGAACACATTTTCTTAATGATACGATACGGTTGCTGACAACCTATTTCCTGATCAAATACAGAAAAACTACACCGTATAATCCAAAAGCAAACAGGTTGACCGAAAGAGCTAATGGAATCTTATGTAAGATCCTGACTAAAATTACTATTGCACATGCAACGGATTGGGATCAGAAACTACCATCAGTTCTCTGGGCTTATCGTAACACAGAGAAAATCACGACAAAAAAGACACCATATTTTCTTACATATGGTATGCATCCTATTTTGCCAATTGAATTCGAGGTGAAAACTTTTCGTATTCAAGCTCAACGAACAAATGCAGAATGTACAAACGAAAGGTTGACTAATATTGAAGAACTAGCTAAAGCTTGAGAGTCTTCACAAAAATTAACGGAGGAAATCCAGAAACAAAGAAAGAAGAAATATGACAGTGATATAGAAAAATGTGATCTTAAAGCTGATGATTATGCACTGATATATGACAGTCACCATCAAAGTTCCCTGGAAAACTCCATATGCGATGGCTTGGACCTTATAAAGTCATAGAGATGTTTGACAATGGTTCTGTGCAACTTCAATCACTGGAAGGCGAACTATTACCGACACGTATTAACGGGTCCAAACTGAAGAAATACTACCTTTGAATAGAATTTTTTTTTTATTATTTTCTAGTATTTTTTAGAAATCAATCGCGAATTTTCTTTTATCTTGTCTAAAATTTTTTTTTGCGACTTTTCTTTTATTTTATTTTATTTTTCTAGAAATTTTCTAGAAATTTTCGTAAATTTTTGAGAATTTTTCATGACTTCTCTCAATCTTTTAATATCATTGTATTTTCAAGAACTTTTCAGTTACTTGTTTGATAGTTTTCTAATCGATCTTGATCGATAGAAATCAGTCAAGTGAACGTTTGTGCAAGATACTCGTCAAATTTGAATTGAAATCATCAAACAATATGAAATGACCAGATTGGATGAGTGGCAATAGTATTCTTTATCTAATCAGTAAATCTGACAGAATACGGTTCAAGAATTACTGAAATCCTATTGGTGGGTTTTCCATTCATGTAAATTCATATTCTATGTTTGGATAGGTTTTGTCAATATTAACGGAGTAATGCCAAACCAGTCAATATTAACGGAGTAATGCCAAACCCTAAACCCTAAACCCTAAACCCTAAACATCCAACTTTATTCAAAATTTGTAATAATAGGAATTACATAACTGATTTCATTTCCAGTAAAATCCTATGGTGAATTATATTCAGCCCAGGTATAGGACAGAAATGAAATTGTTTCGGACTCCTTCCTACAGTAATTAGTTTTTAAACATTTACTAATGTCATTACGTCTTCTTGGTACCTTAGCTGAAATAGATTTTCAGGGAACTGAAAATTCTAAGGAGGGAAGAAGAGTGGACATCAGAGGTAGTAAGTGTGATCGAGAAATGTATTTTGCAGTTAGGATTTTGGTAATCCTTGTAAATAAATGCTCAATACTGGTTATCAATTTCTTGGTTAGAATTCATTCAGTTGAATTCGTAACTGATATCTTTGTAACCATTGATAATCCTAAAATCCAGTATTTTCTTAGTGGAAAGCTTTTGGAATGATTCTTACTTTTCCTGAGTTATGTTGGACATATACTCCAGTATCCTGTAAATGATTATGGGTTTTGATTCCAGAAAGTTATAATTGACGAATCATATGAATCTAAATATTTATGATTGAAGGATAATAAATAGATACTTAATTATTGTCAAAGGATTATAAAGAATGGTGATGATTCTTAAGTGTGATGATTAATTCTTGATCTAATATTTGAGTAATAATTCGAATCAGTGTTTTTGAATCTCTCTACTCCAGTGTTATATTTGAGGACCTATGGATCTCACATATAATCTCACAAGATAAGTATTTTATTTGTGGAGAATTGAATTTATCTAGTGAATGTCATTCTACTACAGTTTATGGTCTGCAGATGCTTGAGTACAGTTCTTCATTTGAATTGGATCTCTAGTTATCTTAGGAGACAGACAAGTCTATTAAGATGAATGAATGCTATTTTTCTTGCATTTGGTGCTAGAAACAGGAGCATTTAACTCAAAAGAGTATTTGGGATACTCATAGTTGAGTTTTAATCATTCTATATCTTAATGATTCTCCTAAAGATTCTAATTGAATGAATTATCATATCTTAGAATTGTTTTCTAAGGATATTTGTACTTGAAAGCTTATGAATTACTTGTCAGAGTTGTGGATAATTTCAGACTGTAATTATAATTATTTTATTATTTCTTTAACTTTAATCTCTTAAGTTAGGTTATTTCACCCAGTATTTTGTGAGAGATTTCAACTAGTTTAGTCTAGTTTAGTCTAGTTTAGTAAATTGTCAATAAGAGGCCAAAACTCATTTTAGACTTAGAGATAAACTTTTTGAAGTTATATTAGTTTAAAATACATTCAATAAACACTTTTTGAAAGTGTGAGAAAGTTGGTAGTTGAGTTTGAGAGAGATTCAAATTTGAACTTTGGGTACATTGAATCTAGACCCAAAAATAGTAGAGTTTACATTTTGGAGGGAAAGCCAAGTGGACAAATAGGGTTTGGAAACTCTATAAAAGGATGTAAGTCATGGAGAGACACATCTTCTCTCTTCTCTCTCTCATTTCATCATTATACATGGTTCTCTTTGGGTTCTACTACTCATTGGTGCACTATCTTGGTGATATCTTGCAATCTTGTGTGTAGAATGCTCATATTTTGCTATTTTCAGGTTCCACACTTGTGAAATACAGTAGGGAACTGTAATTGTATGGACAGCAAACATATTTTATGTTTTGGTTCATGTTTGATTAGTATGTCCTAGAGTTTGCATCTCATTTTGTATGTAGATGCTGATTTGTCTACATGGGCTTGACTGGTGGTTTGCTCCTTATTGTAACCAAAGCTCAGGGACATGGATTGGATCTTGAATTATCTGAAATCCTTCACATGGTATTAGAGCTATTGTGTTTCATGTTATGAAAGGATCAGCCATCTTTAGCAAGGATTTGGAGGAGTTACCAATGCTAGAGCATGCTAGATTGATTTCTACTCCAAAATCAGCATTGTTGCATGTGTAGAATTGATCTTTCGTAGGTCAAAACTCAATATAGGGTTATATACATGATCAATTCCAATTTCACACTTGGTTTACTGGAATTATATGACTTTTGGTGCATTAGGAAGATCTCATTGGAGGCTACAAGAAGGTATATCAAGTTTCTAGAAATTGCATGTAGAATTTGAGATATTCAATTTTTTGTGATTTTGTGAAAACCCTAATTCTGATTGGATCTCTAGTTTGTGAGGTTACTGAACTTCATTTGAGTGTGTTTCAATCTTAGTAAGTGGCAAGAATCATTATATTGAGGATAGATCATAGGTTGATCAAGATTTCACTATTCTATGTGTTGATTTTCTAGTTAGAAGTGCTAGAAGAGATTTGAGAGGTTTCATATCTTTGTGATTTCTTATTGAGTTCATTTGTTGACATTCAAGAGAGTGCCTTGTGCATTGAAACAGGTTGAAAGAAGAAGATCAGGTCATTGCAACATGGCTACAAGTGGTGGATTCATGTTGGATGGCAATGATAGGCTTACCTCAATCAACTATTCTACTTGGAAGGTGAGGATGGAGTCCTTATTGGAGATGAATGAGTTGATGGAGATTGTTGCAGGTGTGGAGGAGAGGCCTCAAGCACCTCAAGATCAAGTGAGGTATGACAAGAGAGCAAAGAAAGCTCTACACATGATTAAGATGAATGTTACCAATGAACTTCTCAAGGAAGTTGGTAAGTGCACATCATCTTTGGAGGCTTGGGAAGCTTTGAAGAAGCTTTATGAATCCAAGTCTACATCAAGAGTGCTTACTCTTAGGAGGCAAATCTTTCAAAGTTTGCAAAAGAAGGAAGAGAGTACTCATGCTTTTGTTTTGAGAGTTAAAGCATTCAATGATGAGTTAGCATGTATTGATGAAAGCATTAAGGAGGTAGAACTTGTTCATGTTGTACTTAATGGCTTGTTGGATGATCATGCTAATCTTGTTCAAAGTTTTGCTATTCAAAAGTCTTTTCCAAGTATTGTGGATTTGCAAGAGATCTTGGTGAATGAGGAGTATAGGCTTCAATCAAGAGGAGGTGGATCTACATTGACATCTCATTATGAAGAGGATGCTATGTTCATCAAAGGCAAGTTTAAGGGCAAAGGAAAAGGCAAGTGGTCTAAAGGGCAAGATCAAGGTGAGGCTTCCTCTTTTGGAAAAAAGAAAGATAAGTATAAGTTGAAATACTTTTATTGTGGAATCAAAGGGCATTTTGCAAATGAATGTTTAAAGAAGCAAAGAGATGAAGGTAGCAAGCAAATCAACTTTACTACTAATGATAAGGATCTAGGTGGTTGTGATTCTCTTTTGATGTGTTCTTCAAGTCCAATATCAAATGAAGGTGACAAAGATTCATGGTGGATTGATAGTGGAGCTAGTTCACACATGACTAGTCACAAGGAGTTCTTTACTTCTTTGGTCACTTATGATGGATCCAAGAAAGCAATTCACATGGCCAATGGTGGTGAGTGTGTGATTGAAGGTATTGGTTCAATTCCTATTTGTCTCTCTACTAATAGGAAAGCAAGACTTGATGGTGCTCTTTACATTCCTTCACTTTCAAAGAATTTGCTAAGTGTTGGTCAAATGATAGAGAAAGGATACATGGTAAAGTTTGGTGGTGATGTTTGTTTCATTACAAAGGAAGAAATCTTGGCTGCTAGGGGCAATAGACAAGGCAGACTTTTCAAGCTTGATGCTTTTGTTATGGCTAACAAAAAGGTTGGAATGAAAAAGGAGATTGGTCTCAACTTTCCAAAGTTTCCTTTTAGCATCAATAATATCGGTGGATCTTATGCAAAGTCTAACAAGCTTCCTTATGCTAGATCTAGGCAGATCTAATATGCTTCTTGGAGATGTTCATCTTTGTGCTAACTTGGCTAGTCTTGAGGATAATGATGGTGTTTCAATGGCTCTTCATGGCAAGTGCAAGCATGCAAAAGGTAAGGAAAGAGCTAACTTCATCAATGGAGGTGAAGGTTCTTCCTTAGAAAAGATTGTTGTTAATGATTTCTTTGATCATATGTCAAAAGATGTTGCTAGGTGCATGCATGAAGGAGGTGGTTCTTCTACATTCTTTTGTTATGATTCCAAGAAAATCATTTTTCCAGCAAGTGGAGTCACATGTCTTCATAAAGAGAGTAGATCAAATGGTTCTATCAAGAGACTTGGTGAGGGAGATAGTCACAAGTCAAGGAGAAGAGAAGTATGTGAAGAGTTCAAAGTAGGATGTACTTTGAATGATGTCATTGTGAATGATAGTGAGGAAGAATCATTATGATATGGCTCATTACCGAAAACATTGAGTAGAAATTCTTGTTTGAAAATAGAGAGTACTTCAATCATCCTTATGTTGGAGGTACTAATCATTTTACTCATGGCTTCTAATGTCTTTGAGGTTTCTACTTCTTATGATGCAATCATTAAGAGGGAGTCTTATGAAGGAAAGAGCAATGGAAGATTGGTTCTTGGGAAGATCCAAGGCATGGATCTCACATCTCTTCATCAACTCAAAGGATCCTATGATTGTGAATTGATCATTCATGATCAAGATGGCAAAAGGTTGGTTGGAGAAGACTACATGGAGCAAATCAAAAGGCAATTTCTTCAAGGAAAGGGAGATCTCATTGGTGAGCTTATTGAGGTTTGTCATGGACTCAATAAGGCTGGATTTATTAGGTTTGGTACTCATCTTCACCTACTCTACTTCATGTTGGATGGAAATTTTGAAATCTATCTTTTGATTTATGATGGTGACATTGGTGACATTGTTTTCACTAACATTTATGGAAATTCGATATCAAGCATTGATGATATCTTTTTGGATCTAGATCATATGTTTGAGAGGGAATATTTCTAGAGGTTCAGGTCCGAAGATATTCATATCTTTGATATCTTTGATGATCAAGAGAAAGGCAAGCAAGTGGAAGCGACTCACTTTGCTTTACTCACATGTTTTGGAGAATTTTCTTGTGTAGACGATGCTATGCAAGTGGATATTGGTTCTCATGGTTTTCATGTTGTAAAATCAAGTAATGGATCTGGAGAACAAAGTTTGTTCAATGACTTTGATGATCAAGAGGTTGGTCTCAAAGGGCTTCAACAACACAAAGGGAAAGGTGGCAATTTGGAGCTAGTCAAGAGCATCAAAGGAAGGTTATTTGGCAAAGATGTTATGGATCTGTTTTTGCAGCTTATTGAAGACTCAAGTAAGGTCAAAGGATCAGCAAGAAGTGTTGTTCAAGTTTACTTGACTTGTTCTATCTCATGTTTGAGCTATTTCATGTGGATGTGTGCAAATTGTCAAGATATAGACAAACTAGCTACATTGTCTTGCAATATCTTATTGTTGGAGTTGTACTACCATTCTTGGATGGTTTTGCTTATGGAAATGAAGCTAATGGAGGTTCATTATGTCACTCATGAATGATCAAGTTCTCAAGTGTTGAGCTACTTGGTGCCAATACTTGGAGATTGTCAATTTTTGGTGAATTCATGGTCATTTTCGTGTGTCAAGTAGATCTTAAAGATGGACTAGTGCAACCTACTTGGTTTATGGAGTCATGTGGTGCTAGATTTGCATCATTATTGTACTCACCTACTCATGGATTTCCAAAGTTTGATGGTTTCTTGTGGCAAGATGGAGATGGAGGCTCATTCATGGAGTTTTATGGTGGAGACATATCAAGAAAGGACAAAGTTGGAGGACACAAGCAAGCAAATGGTCATCACTTACATTTATTGTTTGGTTGCTGTAATTTTTCAGAGAGTTCAAATTTTGAAGCATGGAGGAATCATTTCATTCACATTCTATTTGGTTCTTCATGTTCTAGTTATATCTTGATGTGTAAAATTGATGTAATAAATAGTGAAGCATCCAATTTGGACACTATTCTCTGTATCAATTATGAAAGATACTTTAGAACCTTAGAAAGGAGATCTATACTTAGGATGGAGATCATTCTAAAGTTGGATCAAAGTTCTATTGTCAAAACTATGCCAAAACTACTTGAAGAGGGAGTGTGAGAGATTTTAACTAGTTTAGTCTAGTTTAGTCATATTTTGGTAAATTGTCAATAAGAGGCCAAAACTCATTTTAGACTTAGAGATAAACTTTTTGAAGGTTATATTAGTTTAAAATACATTCAATAGACACTTTTTGAAAGTGTGAAAAAGTTGGTAGTCGAGTTTGAGAGAGATTTAAATTTGAACTTTGGGTACATTGAATCTAGACCCAAAAATAGTAGGGTTTACATTTTGGAGGGAAAGCCAAGTGGCCAAATAGGGTTTGAAAACTCTATAAAAGGATGTAAGTCATGGAGAGACACATCTTCTCTCTTATTTCTCTCATTTCATCATTATACATGGTTTTCTTTGGGTTCTACTACTCATTGGTACACTATCTTGGTGATATCTTGCAATCTTGTGTGTAGAATGCTCATATTTTGCTATTTTCGGTTCCACACGTGTGAAATACAGTAGGGTACTGTAATTGTACGGACAGCACACATATTTTATGTTTTGGTTCATGTTTGATCAGTATGTCTTGGAGTTTGCATCTCATTTTGTATGTAGATGCTGATATTTCTACATTGGTAGGATTGTTGGTTTGCTCCTTATTGTAACCAAAGATCAGGGACATGGATTGGATCTTGAATGATCTGAAATCCTTCACATGTTTCATGTAAATATTTTACATGAAGGTGATGTTACTAACTTATGGTGAATATAATCCAGTTGGGAAAATTTATCGCTCAGTGTACTTTTTCAAACTTGAGTTGTACTCCAGTGCAGAGATTATCACTTGGAAATAGGATTATCTTTGAGCACTTGTTTGAAGTGAAAGTTTAACTAGGGATAATGATTTTCTAGGTTGATATTTAAAGTTAATAGAACTGTTCTTATTCTTTCATGTTTAGAGAGTTTCTAAGGATAGAAACAATTTTAAGGAGGGAAGAATGTAATGTCCATGGCCAGTAAGTAGGATTCAGTATACTCCTAGTCTTGGATACACGACGATACTCCAGTAAATCAAGTTGTTAGTTATGCCACCTTCAACCTTATCCATTGTTGTTTTTTGACTTGCAATTCTGCATTTGTGGTGACTGAGCCCCATCTCCTCACTAAGCAGCAACCTAAAAACACAGTACTTCAGTTTTTATATCAGTATCAAAAGTCACACAGTACATTGCAAAATTTTGGCATAGTAGCCGAAACTATACTTATAGGCCGGTTTTTTAAAGGCCTTCAAAAATTTTAAAGGCCAACTCTAAGGCCATAATTTCCTCTAGCACATTACGGGTGGGCTGGGACCCCTAACTATTGGCGATTTTCAGCCAGTTTACATTGAAATTTTGCAGCTTTTACATGCCGATTTCTATATTATATCAAAATTAGTCCCAGAATTAGCCCGATTTTTTGTGTCAAAAATTCAGCTAACAGAATGTAAACAGTCACATATTTTATTCGACCCTAAACCCTAAACTCATGAATTTAAATTTATTTGTTGCACTCATTAACTCTATAGGGTTGTGTTTTCTAAAACTATCATTTATTGCTTGCAGCAATTATTCCATACGTATCTTCAATGTCTCGTGATACATCTCCAAGTCATGGATCTAGCCGCAGTCGCAAGTCATCTTGTTTTTTGTCCATGAGTGACGATGAGGTCCTCAGTGATATGGATGGAATGTCTCTCTCGCGTGCAGGCAGGATCGTGGAGAGACTACGAGCTCGTTGGGAGGCACAGAGTTCCAGTAGGTTGTCCACATCATCTCATTTTGAGGAGATCCAGTCCCCACAACCCTCCAACCGAGGTTTGTCCCTCTTCCACGAGGGTCTATCCGGCGAGAGTCTCCACCCCTTCCTGACATTCCAGTCGAAAAAAGAGAGATCGTAGGAGGAGTCGCCTCAGCGGCAGCCCTTGTTGTGGCGGTGATGCCAATGATGTCGTGCTTCATGCGGCCTCGATTCCAACACATCTATCTAGCAGGCCTCGTCGTAGGAATTCCTTGGAACTCAAGAAGCAACGCGGATGGCGCGTGATACTATGACTCTTGCATCTGTCACACCTGATTATCCCGACACCCCCACACTCTCTCCTCACATTTTTCCTTCTTTGGTACCCAGAGTTTAGTCCTCTACAGGAATCTTCAATTGCATGGAATTTGATTTAAATGTTTGCAATTTTTTATTTATCAATTATGAACTACTCGTCGACATCCTTCCATTTCGTAGGTTGTCTCATGCGAGTGATCATGCAACCACTGTGCTCACATAGTGGAGGATGAGTGGGTTGGTCGTGTGATCACTCGCATGAGGCAACTCACGCATGTTTGTTGTTAAGTCCATGAATGTTCAAGTCCAAACCGTGAGGGCAGAATGGAGCCATTTGACAGGGTTATAACGAGGTCCCTCGGAGAACCTTGGCCTCCACTGCCAAGGTGAGAAGGTCTCAAAAGTCTCCAAACGCTTCCTAGTCGCCTCTCATTGTTGTTTGAAGCGATTTGGATTTTCACGGAATCCTTTCTTCGCAAACTTCCAGTTTTCCTTGTGCCTTGATTCGGATGGATATTCTGAGGTATATATGGCTTCAAGATATATTTTAACTTCACTACATTCATGTGGCCTGACTTTCACTTTTATCACATTTCTCAAATAACTGACTCATCTTCATTGGATGCAGATATTGCAGTCACAATCTCATGCATTTCAGTCACATGAGTCCAATCATGACGTCAATGGCCAGGACGAGGACAACTCAGCTGGATCTAATTAGGTAACATATCCAGTTTCAATAATCCAATTTGTAACATATCTCTATACTTGGAACATTTATGTATGAGTATATATTCGTATAAGTTAAGTCTCCTTCATAAATTTTTAAGTGTGTCAAATATTGTGAAATTTGTTTATTAACAATTATGAACAATTGATTTTGCTTACCAACTTCATAAGAAGTGGTGCAAAAGATTCGTGGGGTCGAATGTAGTGGATTTTTAGGGCAAAATGGAGCTAGTAAACTGGCTCCATTCTGTCCTAAGATAATTTTTTGATTTTGGATCCCTCGGAATAGGGTGACATTTTAGTGGATATACCAAGGGATATCCCTTGGTATATCCCTCAGAAACGACATGCCACTAATTGCTTTTTGGGAGGGAAATACGGAGGTCCCTGAGTATATCCCTCAATTTATACATGCTCTAAATAAAGCAAAAATGAGATGAAGAAGCCTCGATTATCGAGGTAATTATCGAGGATCTCCTTCTGAGGCATACTTCATCTCATTATTAGGTACTAGATGCATGAGGAGGTTGACTATTTGTGGGAACACGCTGCGGGAGTGGCAAAACCTGCTACCAGAGAGAGTAGTCAGCTGTTAGATGAAGGATACTTGACATAGTAGTTGCACATGGACACCTAAGATTGAACTTTTTGGTGAGTCTCTGCTATGGCCCTATAATCAAGCTACTCCAGACCAACCACATCATGCCAAGTACATGTTTTTAACTAGCACAACTACTACACCATAGGTAATGGTGGTCCCCAAATTCCATCTAGGGTTTATTTATGTAAGATTTGAGTGTGTATGCAATGAGCACTCTACAAGCCATTTAAATTGGAATTCAAAGATCGATCGCGCTCTCTCTCTCTCTCTCTCTCTCTCTCTCTCTCTCTCTCACACACACACACACACACACACACACACACACTATACTCACGGATATGGATCGTCACCCACAATCCTAATAACCTGCAGAGTTAGTGAGAGGAGTTGCTCTAGCCTATACTGCATGCAGCGTGCAAACCATTTCCCAAAAGGCTGTTGACGTATAAGTGCAGACAGTACCAATAATGGGCAAAAACAAGAAGAAATCCAAAAAAAAGGCAAAGCAGGAGAAGGGCTCTTCTCAGGCTGAAGGAAATTCATCACATGATTCTGGAGAATCATTTCAGGCAGCGGCTGGGAAGGTCCTGAGAATCAGTGAAGCGCCGACGGCTGATGTGGGTTCAATTACAACTTCGAATTCGGATGCAGGACTTATCAGATTGCGAGATGCTTTGCGGATCAGTTTTTTGCGGATGTTTGATTTGGTTCTGATCGCTGCTTTTTTATTCGATTAATCTCGGATCAAGGATGTGTAAATTGTTAACTTGGTTGCGTATCGTGATCTGAAATTTAAACCATCTGATGGAGTAATTATTGCGTTTTATTTTGCAGGCCAGCCTGGAGAGCTTTTCCGTTCTTTCTCCTCAGATCATAGACAACCTCTCGACTGCAGAAGAAATGCTGTATACAACTGCTGCTGATGAGATCCCTCAGGGAGTTCTCATGTACCCACAGCAGCCTATAATGCCAGATTGGATGCACAATAACTATGCATTGCTCACGGGAACAGGATCAACGGAAAGCAATCTGCATAGTGATTCAGAGACAACGGTGGAGTTAAGTCGTGTAGCTATTGATCATGTTCTTCCCGGTGAATCAGAAATGACCCGAGAGAAGGTACGCCTGATTCTTTTGAATATTCTTAGGGAGAAGGATGGGTTACTGTTGAAGAACGATCGTCGCATCAAGCAATTAGAAGGGGAAAATCGATGGCTACACACTCAAGTGCCGGAGACTCTGAAATCAAGTTTGAGTCATCAAAGAGATGGTGTCTCGCTAGCAAATAAGATTGTCCAGGTTTCTGCAGAGAACATTGATGCTGAGCAGAAGCAGAACCAGGAAGGTAGTAGTCATTCGTGGAAGGGAAAAGAAATCGTCGAAGATGATGATCATGAATCAACGATGGGGTGGATGAATGCAGATTCTAGGTATCCTCCCAAAAAGAAAAGTGTGTATCAGAAATATCTGGACACTGAAGATGATGGAGAGGGCAGCAAACATGGGGAAGAAAGGCATCGGTGCGCAGAAGACAAACCAATTCACGAAACGAGAACGTATGGTGCGAGGATCGAGGATGAAAGCAAGACAGAAGGAGAGCTAGTTCCCTATGCAGTGATAGATCTCGATCAGCTATTCATGAATATCGTTCTCCGCGAAAGAGCAATATATTTATCAATGCCAGAACGCAGTACACCCCTAGCCTTAAAAGATAATCATCAACTCAGGATTGAGAGAAAAATTTGGACGAAGCCCTCGAACAAGCTATAACCAGATTGTCCTCCGTCCAAGATCGACGACAACAATTGGAAGAACAGGATCGATAGTACAATGCTGAGAAAATCAATCAACTATATCAAACATCCTTGAAGCCAGATAATTACGACATGACAAGAGATCAACGTAGAGAGAAAATTGGAGGAAGCTCAATGCAGATATTGTGAGCGACAGTGACAAGGAGATCTACTCATACCCAGGTCAGAGAGGGGACGTCGATTTATTGTTCTTTACATTACATAATTCAATTAGGATTCATCATTTGGAGTCAAAATTTAGTGAAAAAGTGTTATAGCTCACTGCAAATATAAATATCTCAAAGTCATGAATAGTTGCAGTACTCTTGATCTGAAAGGTATGTATCTCGAGTGTCGACCTAAGAACTAGGCATATCCGTGGAGTACTTTACTGCAGGGCACAATGATTGGGTAGAAGATATTTATGGATTGACCATCTATAACCTAAGAGTACTCATTTGGAATACCTGATGAATTATAGAAACATTCTCTCTGACTGATTATCATGAGATAGATACTTTTCGTGATTGGCAGATCTGTCACCAGCTGGTACTTGGGTTTTTCTTTCTTCTCGTTAGTACTTGTGCTATTTTGACCAGCATATATCAGCAAACTCGCAACCACAGTACCTGCATGGCTCACTTTATTCTATACTTATAATGCCACAAGAATGCAAGTCAAGAACCTCTATCTTTAATACAACAAATAACTCACTTCAGATTTCCTGTCGTTTGTCAAGTATATTTTGCTAGATTAGATTCAATCCAACTTTTTATAAATTTAGCATTCCACCCACTAATTTTCAGATAATGTAGTCACTCTTTAGGTCCAATGTATAATTGGCCCTGCCCTGCAAGGCAATAATGTGTGGATAATTGGTTAATAGAAGTTCAGATTTTGAGTCACACTCTAAGCAATGATTATGAGCCAGAAGCAATTGTAGATGAGTGTAAATGAATACTCTCGAGTACATCTATCTCTCAAAAAGTGACAACTTGTACTTGAAAATAAATATGTAATTCACATAGTTTAAGTCTCAATATGCATATTGTTTTGGCGGTCTAATTATCATGCAGATTAGAACTTATCTTAAGCATGAAGACAAATTATCCGTATTTATTCATTTTAAGCTATGCATGTTATCCCTTGTTTTGATTTGCAATATCTTAAACCACTTGTTTAGAGATAACATTGACCGATAAGGTTTAAATAGGACACATGTATAGCTCTCGGCCTAAGTTTCTATAAAAATTATAGGCCATGAACAAATTATAACCTTGATCTAGTGAGGAGTGTTTTTAGTTTCATAGAGAATCAGCTATAGAATGTTTCTTACATAAATTATGGCTCCAAAGTGTTACATGCCTCTTGTGATTTTTATGTGTAGTCTTCTCAAACTTCCTCCTATAAACATTAAAGGCACCATTTCCAACCAATCCTACTAGGGCATCCTCTTGGGGTATTTTCCACATCATAAATTTAAATTTCACGTTTGCCATTGAGTTTCAAAATAGCCTAAGGCCCCAATCATGGCAGTGGTGGGGTCCATGAGGACCCATGCTTGAGTTTTGGGTTGAAGGAATATCTAGGCCTTTATGTGGATCTAGAATGTGAATATTGTATACGGTGTTGCTTGTGCACAAAACTTGTTGAAAACAAAACGGCACATGCAAGCTTCCTTTAGGGTCATGTCTAAATGGGTGCGAATAAAATATGCCCATGTTCAACATGGCACATGCAACATGAATTTTGAGTACATACCACCTTAAACGTTCTATGCAAGATGACCAAACATGACACAAATGATTGTCGATACACCTTAGAAACCAAGTTGCACGCCTATCCCCAAATCATGCTCCTCTAGCACAACGACAAGGTGCCTTACCCCAACCCACACCCAGACTAGCATTGTCTCCCACATGGGAAAAACTAAAGTAGAAGTACGAAGTGAGGATAGCTGCATCGGTCATGCACCTCCACAATCAGCTACAGAGCTTGCGATGGGATGGCAATGAGCTGGATTAGCATGTAGAGAAGATAAGACATTCTAAAGAGCATTCAATCTCATTGTAGACGAAAGATTGATGAGAGATAATGGCGACCAAGAGAAAGCCCTTTTCGTAAGGGGAAAGAAGAAAGCCCAAGATTGACAAGACGCAAATGAGGTCTTCGACGAAGGGCAACTACAACAAAGAAACTTCTACTTGTGATCATTGTCACAAGTCGGGACACTCAGCAGACATGTTGGTTCAATCCGACAATACCTTGCACACACTACAAGAAAAAAGGGACATTCAGCATATGAATGTTGGAAGGAAAGCACAAAGGAGAAAAGACGAATGTTGTGGAATCATCCAAAGATGGCGAGAAGAATGACAATGTGTTCACAACTATCAATGAAGAGTCGGCCACCTACACGCAGCAGCACATAGCGATTGACTCAGGAGCTACATGTCATATAACTTGCAACAGGAATGTCTTGATCAACTACATAGCATTGGACAATACAAGAATAGTGATATTGGGTAATGGGAGCAGACATGATGTCGAAGGCATCGGAACTCTACAATTATGTACACTGTCAGGACATGCAGAGCTTCAAGGAGCACTCTATGTACCTACGTTGAGAAGAGATCTGCTCTCTGTATCGAGGATAGCAGATCTCGGAATACGAGTCCTATTTAATGGGGAATGCATGCCAAATCGTCGAGCATAGATCAAATAAGCTGCTGATTGTCAGACCAAGACAAGGTAATATATACCAAGCAAAAATCATCAGCAGCTAGGATAGCATATTGAATGCATTCGAGAATTAAAATCATCTCTAGCGTAGACGAATGTATCATTTGAACCTAAGAAGTCTCTATGACATGGGCAGAAAGGAACTCATCAGTGGTCAAAGATTACAAGTCCAGACTCTGACTTCTGCGAAGCTTGTTAGAAGGGAAAGCAGCATCGAAGTTTGTTTGTACATAAAGGAAGAAGAGCCAAGGACATCCTTGAGCTAGTTCACTCAGATGTCTGTGGACCAATGAAAGTCGACTCCCTTTCTAGATCAAGATATTTCCTGACATTCATAGATGACTACAGTAGGATGACAACAATATGCTATTTGAAGAAAAATTCCCAAGTGTTTGATGGATTCAAGAAGTTCGTAGCATTTGCAGAGCGACACACCTCCAAGAAATTGCAAACCCTCAGGTCTGACAATGGAGGCGAGTATTTGAGCAAAGAGTTTTCAAGCTTTTGCCAAGATAGAGGAATCGAGCATTAGTTCACACCTGCAAATACACCACAATACAATGGTGTGCCAGAAAGACGAAACACAAGTGCAATTGCCAGGTCAGTTTTGGGCTAAAGCAATTGTAGCTATTGTACACCTATAGAACCGATCGATAACGACAGTATAAGAAGCTCGATGGTCTCCTGAAGTCTCTAGGCTTCACTCCTACACAACTTGATTGCAACGTCTATATCAAAAGAATAGAAAAGAATTTTGTGATTTTGACAATATTTGTGGATGACTCTTTGATTTTAGGAAATTGTTTGATGATGATTAGTGAAACGAAGAGTCACATATCCGCAAATTACGAGATCACAGATCTAGGGGAAGCGACAAAATGTTTGGGGCTGCAAATCAAAAGAGACCGAATAAGAGGAGTCATGCATCTAAACTAGTCTGAATATGCTGAAAAGTATTGAAGCAATATGGGATAATCGAGTGCAAAGAGAAGGCGACACCGATGATAGTCAGAGTTAGATTGTCAAAGCAGGATTTCCCAAGCACAGATGAGGAGAGACAAAAGATGGAGAGAATACCATACCAAAATCTGATTGGGAGTCTGATGTACCTTACAGTTTGTACAAGACCCAATTTAGCATTCTTTGTCTATTCACTCAGTCAATTCTCTTCCAATCCTAGCATGCAATACTGGCTAATGGCAAAATGAATTCTAAAATATCTGAAAGGCACCCCCAATTTGGGGTGGTTGATCTATGAAAGATAAAAGGAATTCATTTTACAACATTACAGTGATGCAAGCTTGGCTAGATGCAAAGATGACAACAAGTTCATAATTGGTGGATGTTTGATAGTATGCAGAGCTGCGATCAGTTGGACCTACAAGAAGCAGACACTTGCAACTCAATCCTCATGCGAAGCTAAATACGTAGTAGTTTCTAGAGTGACAAATGAGGTAGTGTGGTTGAAGATGATGTTGGAAGGGATTGGAATGCCCAATCAAACCCCTTCCATCATGAAGATGGATTCTTCGAGTGCTATTTATTTAGCCCAGGATCCTATTTTTCATTCCAAAATGAAATATGTACCTCTAGGATACCATCAAGATCTAATCTCAAAATAAGAGCTATGTGTCGAGTTCGTGAGAACAAAGGATATGATTGCGGATTTGCTGACCAAGCCACTGGACAAGACATTGTTTTCAAAATACGGAAGATCAATGGGAATTGGATGCTATGTCGCAATGCACTGTCGACTTCCTCTAAAAAAAAACAATATACAAAAGATATTATGTTCTTCCAACTATTGTTTATGCGTTGCATCTTTTGTTGTGTGATTGATTGTTGGCGCAAAACAATATCTGGTCTGGTACAAATTATTGTATACATGAGAGATCCTAGAATTGACTAATAGGGTTAATATTTCATTTGATGATTTTCCTACTTTGTCTTGGGTCCATTGGTGAGTAAGCTAACTTGCAATTCATTAGATTGTATCTAATTATTTTCTTGTGAATATACCTCTATTGAGCGATATAGATCAGTCTGCTCTCTTTGTCTTTATAACTTTGAGTGTTGTTGGATAGCTCTCGTCGAAGGCTTTCCAATGGCACTATAATCATCTCAATCAGAGTTATGGTTAACAAGTTATAGATTTCTTTTCTAACAAAATAGCTTATTTGGGGGCTGCCCGCAACGCAGAATTGTAATTTTATTAAAAAATTAAAAAAAAAATCAAAATGAAGGAGCTATGTTATATAAATTTCAAATTTGAGTGTTTTGATTGGGCCATGTGTAGGAAAATTTTGAAAAAAGTAAATAAATATCTTTTTTTAAAGGCCCTTTTTGGACTCAAATGTTCTCTAATGGATGTTCATTATCAGGTTAAAAAGTGTGGCATGTGTAACCTTTTTTCATAGAACTCATGAGTGAGACAAAATGCCATTATGACCTATCTTAGTTGAGATGCCATTTGAGAAATGGGATACCAATTGTGAGACACGAGCTTTTACTTACTCAACTCCGTCTATTGCCTTTTGAAGTGCCATTGTCGCATCTTTCACCAATAAGGTTTAAGTTGTGTGGAATGACCTGGGTAGGGCCCGAAGAAAATAAGTAAGTTGTTTTTCCTTAGAAATTGTATTTTGTGTACCAAAATTCTGCAAGGAAATAAACAGATCTTTAATCTTTCGCACGAATGTGTTCAAGTCTTTGCCGTCCCACTGTAGGTAAGTTAATTGGTCTTCCAAGAACATGATCTGATTATGAGATCGAGTTTCATTCTTGGTTTGTAATTCTTCCCATAAATCCTTTGCGTTTGAAATTGACGTAAAATCTAGCATTATATTGTCATGCACTGAAGACTCAATAATAGCTATAGGTTTGTCATTTTTTAAACTCCATTCTCGAAGTTCTTTGCCAGGAGTAGCTTTTGGCTTCTCCTCAATTGGTTATTGCCATAGACCTTTGCTGAAGTCTTGTTTTCAAATCAAGTAGTTTAAACCTTCTGGGTCCAAGATTGTAGTGATCTTAGCTTGAATATTGGTGATCGATGACATCTTTTAATTTTGAATAAGCTCCAAATAGCGGCTTACTGATGGATGTATGAAGAATGCTGAGAGGGATGCGAAGATACCACTGTATCAACTTTAATTCTGTATGCTCTAATACCACTGTAGAAAAAATAGTAATTATTCTTTCACAGAGAACACAATGCAAGTTTGAATAAATCAAACTAATATCAATGTCTTCAATCACGATTTTATCTGATCTATGTACTAATAGAACAATATTTGTTTTGATTGAATATGCGTACGAAAATTATATGCGGAAGTAAGAGACAACTTAAGACAATTTGGACAACAAGAAACTATTGATCAAAAATGAATTTTTATAACTCTGAATCTGATTCATCAATATACATCTCTTGTTGTCTTATCTCGCTATTGTGTCTCTGATTGAGTGAGTGAGTTACAACGAGTAGTGCACATGTATTTATATTGTTACAGGACAGGTCTTTAGAGAGAGAGAGAGAGAGAGAGAGAGAGAGAGAGAGAGAGAGAGAGAGAGAGAGAGAGAGAGAGAGAGAGAGAGAGAGAGAGAGAGAGAGAGAGAGAGAGAGAGAGAGAGAGAGAGTTTTGTGGATGCATACTAGTGTTTATGTAATGCTAGTTCTTTCCTTCGTTTAGGACAAATATGATTTTTTTTTAAAATGGGTCAAAATCCTAGATATGAGTAACCACTTAGTAATTTTTGCCCAAAAACATGTTTTTTTTCAGTAAAACCTCTTGAACTTCACAATAAAACTTATACAAGAACATGCATTTTGATGAGAAAAATCAATAAAATATGCCAACAACATAATGACAAAAAAAAAAGTGAAATGACATGGAGACTCATTTATTTTTCAATTTTTAATTTGTTTTTAGAATAAATATCCAAATTTAAAATGCTTCAAATAAATATATTGTAATGTTAAAAAAATGTTGTATTTTGCACGAAAATTAATTAAGCTACTAAATTGAAAATTTTATCAATAGATTTTGATTAATAACTACAAAATAGCTTATATGAAATAATAATACGATTCAAAATAAAATCATTAGATACACAACCATTAGAATAACTAATTTTTTTTTCTTATATAAAACAAAAGTTTTAGTGTTTTTTTTTTTGGGAATTTTAAAAGTTTCTTAAATTACAAGTCTTGTATAAAAAAAAATGTTTTTTTAAAATTATGACAAAAATTTTAATTAGTATTTTTTAAAGTTTTGATATTTTTAAAATTTTTACTTATGTTTGAAATACCTATGTAAGTTCATTGAATACTTAAACATTAAATAAATGCAAATGAAATTACTTTACAATAATCGAGATTAAATGATTTGTGAAAATATTTAAATCATCTTGAAATTTTTTTTTCCATTTCTTTGAAAACAATATTTTTTTTACAAACAGTATTATAAAACACATCAAAAACTAAAATATTATAAACTTGACAGTTCTTTATAATTTTAGTTTTGCTAATGATTATTAATGTTAAAAGTTTTAAAATATTTGAAATTCTTAATTTTAAATCCTTAAAAAACAAATTTAAGAACATTAAATTAATCAAAAAGATTTCAAAACACAATACGTCAAAAAACATAAACGCAATTATTTTTTGAAATAAAAGAGAATTTCTTATTCCCAAAAATCATCGAGGTCGTTTGCATATTTTTCCTTTTCTTGAGTAGCCACTGTAGTTTCAAGTGACACCTCTTCTACAGTTTCATTAACTACAGTAATCACATTATAATCTTGAACCAAGACATCAAAAATATCTTGTATCGCCTATTTTTTCGCTAGCAGGAGGCTGGGGTTTCTTGGACAAGGGAATTACCGAGTCCTCGCTATTTAAACTCTTTCCCATCTCAGATAGTTCATCTAGCAAAACTGAAAGAGATTTCATTCTCATTTTTACAAAATCAACTAAATTAGAATCTAAATCTACTGCAGCAACATATCTGTCTTTTTGAATAGCGCATGTGCTCATAGTGTCGCTATCGCTAAATAAATCCAAAACCCAATCAATTGGGTGAAAAAAAATCAATTAAATGATTAATTAATTGTTGTGGCTTTTGATAGAGACAAGCCACAAAATCCGTCATTGGATTCTTCGGTTTCTTGGTCACGCTGGATATTGGAACAAGTTTCCAAATCTTGTCAGCCTTGAAGTGTTGTAGTGAAACATCAAGCGTTCGCCATCCAAAGAATAATAAGCGATGGTTATGTATTCTATTTCATTGCAAAGTTGTGCTCCTTTTGAGTTTTTGGGGGCTTGTACCAGACATGGAACATTACAAGTAAAACAAACAAAAAATTTTAACTTTAAAATAAGAAATTTAAAATATAATTATGAACTTACGAAATAATAATTTAGGAACTTAAAAATTTATCTCACAACATTTTCTATTTTTGCATTACAGAAAATAGAGCTTTTTGTACTGAAGCTGACTACCAAGAAGAATGAAAAATATTAACTCTCCAAATTGGAGAAGTTGACTTCAAGAAAACCTGCATGAAACTATGGTTTTCAGTGAATTTGAAAGGAGAATCATCAATTAATGATTCCTTCAACTGAAATCCATATGTTATATTGGCAATGCAGAGTGTATAGGGCATTTTTTTTAAATTTTTTGAAATTTCTCTGCAATCGCCCTTCTCAACCGAGTAAAAGCATGGTTGATCATTGACACTTTTGGAGAGGTAGGTCTTTAATGGATCTTTCTTCGCAATGGTCTCATCAGGTGCTAATCTCTTCCTGTCCTTTTTTATGCTTTCGCCTTCAGAATATGTTTCTTGAATTGCTCTAGAAGGACTTTGTTTTTCTTATCTTCAAGAGACTGAAAAAGAAAAAGCTATGCTTAGCATAGGAGACATAAAATATAAAACAGGAATATGATATAAAGTATAAAAAAGAAACAATTAAATAAAGAAAAAACTATACTTAGCATAAGAGACATAAAGTATCAAAAAGAAACAATTAATAAGCACCTATGCCCACACCTAAAATCAAAAGAAGTTTTACTTATTTGATAAGCAATTTAAGGAGTATTGAAATTGAGCTCAAAATTTTAGTCTGATAAAAACAATTTAAAGGAAAAGTAACATATATTATGACCAAAAGCATAGCAAGAAAAATTACTTGGCCACTACGGAAAGCAAGTTGAAAAAGATTATCATATTTTGTAAGGCTCTGCATAGAATTTTTTGAATCAAAAGGTAGGCTTGTCTCTTGAGCACAAAGTGCTTTTAGCTCTAGTTGATTCACATCTCCTACTTTTGAGACTCTCGTATATTCTTTGTGAAAGAATCGGATTCTTTGTATGACGGTCATCTTCATCCAGTAGTCCTGATCAATATTATGGTTCCCAGCCAATAATTTTGTTTCTTCCACTGTCAGGCCAGCAAATGCAATTACACTCACAGTTCGAAAGGAAGGAATATGGGGATACTCTTGAGATAATTGTTTTCGGGTTTAAAAACTGTGTATGTCTCCAAGACCAAAAATTTGATATGAATCTAATAAAGAGAAATCAAAATTTGCAACGTCGTTGCATTCGTTGAGATCAACCAAAACAACAAATGGGATAACTATGGCATGTGTATGATCTTTACATTTTATTTTTAGATTATGTGCATGTGTTTCATTTGGTTCACTGACTTCCATTGGCCTATCTCCTGTTATTGAGTCTATAGGTGGCCTAACACATTGATTTTTATCTATAATTAAAGTTGTTTTTCTGATTTTTTTTATAAATTTCTTCCCTTAATTTAGCAATCTTAGAGCTATCTTGTAAGGGGCAAATGAAAGCACCAAGTAAAGACATTGAAGGTTCAGTCATGGTTTTCTTGCTTTCAGTTGATGGAATGGTGTAGCCATGGTCTTTGGGCGGGACTTGGGTCTAGTGGGAGAGGATTCAGAAATATTATGTAATCGTTTTTTTTTGGGATGAGGGGCAGCTGCAGTATCCTCAACATTTTCAGAGGCTGGCTTTGTGACCTGAGTAGTGGTAGAAGCAGGCTTGTGAGGTCCAATAGATATAAACTTTGAACTCTATAATGAGTAGACCGAATCTTTCTCCTCAGCAATAGCAGCTAGCACCATTTTTAAATATTGCTTCGTGCTCTGGACAAAAACAAAAACAGGTTTAATGTATAATGAGTAAAGACAAAATTATATTGGCCATGCTCAACATAGGAATACTTAATTTACAAAAGGTTTTCCACTTAAAGTTCATGGAAATTTTATATTTAGGTAACCACTATGCTAAGCATTGAACACTTGTTCACATACATGAATAAAAATAGATTTTATGATTATTTACCAAAGTAACTAGAGCTTTATCAAAATAAGTTTTGATGGCCTCATTCTGGCACGGTCCAATCTTTATCATAGTCTCGTTCAGAATGAAAATAGAACAAGATTTATCCATTTCTTATACAAGCACGTTCACAAAACCTTCTTCCTCATCCTCATCTGGTTGAACAACAAGCAATTTTTCTTGAATTTTAAACTGTGAGTTTCCCCTGCCAAGCTTCTCATCTAAATGAATAAAAAGCTCAGAGAGCTTTGTGTTGTTGACCCCTCTGGTGAGATAGTACACGAATTTTTTCTTATCCTTCAAAGGAATATCTTGAGATTTACTCAAAATTCCAAAAGAAATCCTCGACATGAAGATTAGCTTAGACAATTGAGAATCTATAGAGAGAAAGATTCTTTAGGAAAATTTCAAACATTACCTTAATGAAAATAATAAAAACTTTAAATAGAGAAGTAGTTTTGTGAAAAATTTCTAAAAATCATAACTAAAATAAGCAATTTTTGTAAAATTTGATTATAAATTCAAAAGATTTATAAGCAGATTTTCTTGTTAAAACGTCTCAAAAGTTCACTTTTCACATAATTTTATAAAATCAGAAATATTTTTTATGTACAAAGAGTTTGCCAAAATAGAAAATGTTTTCTATTTGAGTTACTCACATTTTCTTGGAATTTGGAAAAGAAATTTTGGACTAGTATGACAGGATGCTCCACTTGCGAGTTGTTAAAATCTGCAAAACAACTTGGAAAGACCAATGATAAGAAAGGTAAATATTAATCAAATTTGTCATTCATTTTAATATTTTATGTTTTGAAAAAATTTAAATTGCAATCTTTTTGAGTATCATTATGGTGTTTTTATTTTATTAATTAAGTTCATTGTATTTCCAATGGATGCTGCAAAAGCCTTTCAAGTGCACAGAGATCAACACAACAACAAATAATTGTTGTTTTCCACGCTCATAGGTACGCAAACAACACATGATGCATCGCGGACCAATTTGGTTTCACGTGGCACATCGCGTGGCAATGGCGTGGCAACGAGCGTGGCAATGGCCACATGGCACAACCACGCGTGGTTAAGCCAAACACGTGCAAAATCTGGCACCGACGTTCCTTCTCGGCGATAGATAATTCAAAATTCAAATTCGTGGCAAAGCCACTCGTGGCACAACCACGCCACGTCCATCGGAGAAATTGTTGCTAGATTTAATAGGCCGTGGCACTACCACGCGTGGCAGTGCTACGCAAATCCCTGGAATTTTGCCACGCATGGCCAAAAAAATGGACAGACAGGGCATTGCCACGCACTTAATTTTTTTGCAGAAAAAAAAGTCGTGGGAACAGACTTGCGGTCTTTTTTTGGGAAAAAAAACAAGAGTGGAAGCTAAAATTTTCTCATTTTATGTTTAGAGAATGAGAGTGCAAGATTTTTTGATGAGAAGATTGAGAGAGATGAAAGTGAAGAGATTGAATGTGAGAATGAATGAGAGGAAGTGGAGAGGAGAGTGAATGAGATTGAAAAATAGAAGGAAAGAAAGATAGAAAGAGAGAGATTGATTAAAATGTGAGTTGATGTTTTTTTAGATTGTATGTAAAAGAGTGTATGATAAAGAATGTTACATTTGTATTTGTGATTACAATCTTCTGATGGATTGTAAATGTTTTAAAGCTATGTGCATTTAGGATTGTAATACATAGATGTATTTAAGATTTAGTTTTTGAAACTAAATATATGTTGGATCTATTAGATTTAGATTGATTATCAAAAACATATTGTAACTAATGTGTATATTGTAACTAATGTGTATATTGTAACTAATGTGAGTTGATGTTTTTTTTAATGATTAGAGAGGATATTCAATTGTTCTAATTGACTGTTGTTGCACTTCTTTTGTGTAGGATAATGACTCGCATTCACATGGCCATCGAAGAATTCAACTAGACGTTGCCATGCAATCGGCAAGATTTAGACATGCAAGCACAAGAGAGCCACCACTTTTTCCTTGTGCACATGCGGACGTGCACGAAGGTGCATCTCAAGGAGACACAATACATGAGGATGTGCCATTCACAATGCATGATCATGAGGGCGACATGGACGACATGATGGATGCATTCTTCACGAACCCACCCGAACCCACATTGACGAGGGAAGAAGAGATGATGTGTGGCTTGTCATCCACTTCTTTGTACGAGGGTGGACAAATGTCAAAGTTGCGAGCTTGCTTACTACTTTTTAACCTGCAAACTAAGTATGAGTGGTCGGATGCGAGTGTCACAAAGTTTAGGTGAGCTTGCCTTTTGGTGTACTATAGCTAAACTCACATTTTGTTTTGTATTTCATGTGTTGTGATAAACTATAACTAGCTATAGAAATATCTTATCGCAATTTGCTCAAAAAAATAAATAACACCATGGTGGCATCTCGCCAAGAAGCCAAAAAAATGCTATCAGCGGTCGACATGGATTACAAGAGTATTCATGCATGTCCAAATGATTGCATTTTATATCAAGATGAGTTTGAGGAGACAAGCATGTGTTTAAGCTGTGGAAAAAACACCGCTACAGGCAAGATTTACAAGGAGACACCATACCTACCAAAGTGGTAAGACATTTTCCATCATATCCAGGATACGCCATATATTTAAATGCAAGTCCATAGCAGAGCTTATGACATGACATTTGAGCTGTCGAAAAGTGGTGTGTAGAATATAGGTCTAGCTCGAAAAGAAACGAATGAAAAGAATTCGTGTCTAGAAAGAAAACTTTTCGCATGGCGGAATAAACTATCTTCATCTTTCCAATGCATGACTACCCTATCAATTTCAAACAAGACAATAGTGATAGAAATCACGTTTGAACTTATAGTAACTAACTTTGAAATCGCCAGTAATACAGTGATTATATAGCCAAACAATTAAGCATAAAAAATTATCAGACAAATAATTAGTCACGAAGAACTCTAGAAAACGCATACATTCTGAGACGAAGCTGAACGCAATAAAGGATAGTATTGATTCAAAACAAAGTAGAAGTAAATGAGTACAATAAGTTGCAGATCAAAGCCGCGTACTATATGCTATCTCTGAGCGGCTAAAATGAAAGTTTAAATTAATGCGCAATGCTGATAAGCAGTAGCGCAATAGCAATCTCTAAAACAACTCTAAGAAGTGAGCTAGAATGCCCTAGGATGAGAGAGAGAGCTAACTATTCAAATGCTTCTGATAATTCTGATTTTCAATGAATGAATCTGTATGAATATGAACAATTATTTATACTAAGAAATTAGGTCATCAATTGAGATCGCCAGTTGGCTAGTGATCCGCTGACATCCATCCGGTCCTTGTCATTGATTGTTGATAGCGGTGAAATTGGCCGTAAACATTCTGTCTGCATAAATGAACCAAAACTGTAGCTTTGCATAAATGAACTAAAACAGCCACAGGCGACACTGTCAGGTTTTTTCGCAAAAAAGGCGAAAAAAGAGAAGGTGCCTTTAAATCTCATTTAGGATTGCCCCACACTTTGCCAGAGTCATTTCCTTAACATTTGAGGCTCTTTGGAAAAAGCGAAAAATGCGACACTGTGACTTTACACGAGATTTCTGTCAGGCAAAAAATGCGAAAAGGCAACACTGCATTTTTCAACGGGATTCTTGACAAGCGAAAAAAAAAAAAAGACACTGCTGTCAACTCCGTGTAATTCTACAGACTATGTAAAAACACTTGTAATTCTGCAGACTGTGTAAACACATGAGAAAATCCGTAGAACTGGATAAACAATGGATGAAGATTAAAACCGATTAGACGATTGGTAAGAAGGAGAATAATCCAACACTCCCTCTTAATCTGAATCCTTGAATGCCTTGACCTTCAAACTTAGTTCTACAAGGAATCTTTTGTGTGACTCCAAATTTAATGCTTTGGTAAAAATATCAGCTGTCATATCTTGTGTTCTATAGGACTGTAATCTAACCTCTTCGTTGAGAACTTTGCTTCTGACGAAATGATACTTCAGTTCAATGTGATTACTCTTGGAATGAAATCTAGGGTTGGTTGATAAAGCGATGGCACTTTGATTATCACAAAATAATGTCGTCAAAGCATATTGATTCAGACCGATACAATGAGAGAAAGTTTCTCAACCAAATTGCTTCCTTTGTGCCTTGAGAGACTGCGATATACTCTGACTCTGTGGAAGATAGAGCTGTCGAAGATTGCTTGCGACTGTTCCAGGATTCGATTGTGGATTTGATGATTGTTCTTGACCTTGAGTCTGTTTCCGATTCATTGCAGCCTTCTTGGAACTTATCTACTTCTGTCGTTTAGAGCCTTTGTTGACATATAGAGCCTAAGAGGAGGAAGTAGACGGAGTGTCTTGACTTCTTCGATTATCTTCTTGCAGCAAGATAGTAATAACTCTAGTAAGAATTAAATCTAAGTGCATCGATATGATCATCCCCAGTTCTCATATGTAGAGGGCAAGCTTGAAAGCAATGTCATAATTGCGTCTTGATCGTCTATGACTGATCCGACAATGGCCATCTGTTGTAAGAGATTCTTAAATTGGTTATGTGACTCTAAATGTGAAGAACATCTCTCACATCATATAGTGAGTTCAAAATGTCCCAAATGTCTTTTGACGTTTTAGCTTCAGCTATGTGTCCAATAAGTGTATCTGATATATTGAGAATAATAAGCGTGAAAGCTTTACCGTCCTTTGATTTCCAGTTTGAGTCGTTGTCTTCAAATTTTACTTCTTTATCTATAACAACATCCCATAAGTCGCTGGCGATTAGCAAGATCTTCATCTTAAATCTTTACAAATGATGATTGGATCCGTTCAGCTTGTCTGCGATAAGACTAGTTTTACTTTGAGAATCCATCTAGAACTTAGTCTGGCGATTGTATCGATGACGCTAAGATGTGGTAATGCCAACAATAGAAAATCAATTCTCTGATACTGAAAGGTTGAAAAGAATTGACGAGTATGATATCAATTTGATATTGTGAAAGATATCAAGTATTAGAGCTTTCGCTCTGATATGATATTGAAATCAGATAAAGTAGTGAAATTGTTTTGATGCCATGTCGGTATCAGATAGAAAGTAATGATTTTGTCTAATACCATGTCGGAAAGTGGTGTGTAGAAGATAGGTCTAATTCAAAAAGAAACGAATGAAAATAATTTGTGTGTCTAGAAGAAACTTTTCGTGCATGGTAGAATAAACTATCTTCATGTTTTCAATGCATGACTATGCCTATTAATTTAAAACAAGACAATAGTGATAGATGTGAAAGATTTCAGATCCTGAAGATCCAATCTACTTGAATGATCTTTGGTTAGAAAGAGAAATACACTACCAATTTCACCAATATAGAAAAATCAGCATCTACACACAATTTGAGATGCAAACACTAGTAGAACTTGATCAAACTTGAGTGAAATGATTATGTACTGTTGCTGTCCATACAAAACCAGCAAGCTACTGTATTTCACACGTGTGGATCCAAAAATAACAAATATAGATCATTCTATACATAGAATTGCAAGCAATCACCAAGATAGTGCACCAATGGATAGTAGAACCCAAGAGAACCATGTATAAGCATGAAATGAGATAGAGAAGAGAGAAGATGACTCTCTCCACGAGTTACATCCTTTTATAGCAGGTCCAAACCCTATTTGGCCACTTGGCTTTCCCACCAAAATGCTAACCCTACCAATTTTGGGTCTAGATTCAATGTACCCAACTTATTCAAATTGAATCTACTCAAACTCGCATTCTATCTTTCCCACACTTTCAGAAAGTGTTCATTCAAATGAAATTTAGACTAATGAACTTTGAAAAGTAAACCTCTAATTCTAAAACAAGTTTTGGCCTCAATATGCCAAATATGAAAATATTGCAAAATGTGATGAAACTAGTTGAATCTTTCACACTCCCTCTTCAACTAGTTTTAGCATAGACTTTGATAATACTCCAAGTGAAGTCCTATGCTTCATGAACAAGTCTTTTCCCAATGCTTTGGTGAAGATATCAGCTACACATTCCCTTGAAGACACATGTTGAAGCTCCACCTCCTTTGCAATGACTCGTTCCCTCACAAAATGATATTGTATCTCAATATGCTTGCTCCTAGCATGAAAGATAGGATTGGATGCCATTCTTTGGGCTGATTGATTGTCACAAAAGATGATTGGGCTCTTTGAAAAATCCAGCAAGTGAAGATCCTTGATCATCCTCTTGATCCATACCATCTCCTTTGTGCAATGTGTAAGAGCTTTGTACTCGGCCTCACTAGATGACAATGAGATAGTGGCTTGTTTCTTTGACATCCATGATATAGCTCCATCACCTATGAAAATACAATAAGAACTAATGGATTTCCTATCCATTATATCTCCAGCATAGTCCAAATCTGAAAATCCAAAAAGATTAGGTGATGATCCCTCATACAATATGCCAAAATCTCGAGTTCCAATGATGTACCTCAAAACTCGCTTTCCTAGCTTCCAATGCTCCTAGCATAGTTTTTGCCAATAGAACTTTGATCCATCATAAGAATGATCTTCTTCCTAAGAATAGATCTTCTTTCAATGATCATGTTATGCTCAAAATAGAAACAACCATAATTGATATAGAGAATAGTGTTCACTTGGGATGCTTCACTATTTCTTACATCAATTTTACATGTAAAAATGTGAGTAGAACATGAAGAATCAAATAGAATGTGAATTAAATGATTCCACCATGCTTCCAACTCTGAACTCTCTGGAAAAATACAACAAACAAACAATGAATGTGAGTGATCAACTTTTGCTTGCATGTCTCCTCCTCCTTTGTCCTTTGTTGCCTTGTATCCACCATGATACTCCATGAATGAGCCTCCATCTTCATCTTGCCACAAGAAACCATCAAACCTTGGAAATCCATGAGTAGGTGAGTACATTAATGATGCCAATCCAGCACCACATGACTCCATAAACCAAGTAGTTTGCACTAGTCCATCTTCAAGATCTACTTGACACAAGAAAATGACCATGAATTCACCAAAAATTGACAATCTCCAAGTATTGGCACCAAGTAGCTCAACACTTGAGAACTTAGCCATGGATGAGTGACATAATGAACCTCCAATAGCTTCATTTCCATTAGCAAAATCAGCCAAGAATGCTAGTACAAATCCAACATCAAAACAATGCTCACCAATGTAGCTAGTTTTACCATATCTTGACAATTTGCACACATCCACATGAAATTGCTCAAACATGAGATAGAACAAGTAAAGTAAACTTGAACAACACTGCCTTGCTGCTCCTTTGACCTTACTTGAGTCTTCAATATGCTGCAAAAATAGATCCATAACACCTTTGCCAATTACCTCTCCTTTGATGCTCTTGACTAGCTCCAAATTGCCAACTTCCCTTTTGACTAGTTGAAGCGCTTTGAGATCAATTTCTTGATCTTCAACTTGACCATCAAAGTCATTGAACAAACTTTGTTTTCCAGATCCATTACTTGATTTTACAACAAGATAACATCCATCCACTTGCATAGCTCCATGTACACAAGAAGATCCTCCAAAAGATGTTCCACTCTTCATAAGAGATCGATACTCGAGATCCATTGCTTGGATCCACTCCTCTTCTTTCCTTGCTTGATCTACACTTGTAGGATCATCCAAAGAGGTTAGGAAAGCAACATAATTTCCAAAAACTACTTGCTTACGCTTTTGATCATATGTGAGGCATGAAGGTACTTGTCTTTCTCTTGATGTTCTCCTTGGCTTTTGACTTGATGAAGGTCCATCATCACCACCATCCAAAGTAGGATCCTTCTCATCAACATCAAGAATGTTAGAACCCTCTACTTTACCATCAATCATGCTTGAAGACACCTTTGGAATGTTTCCCTCATAAAAAATGACATCTCTACCAACAATCACTTTGTTAGTAGAAGGAATGTAAATCTTGTAGGCTTTACTCACCTCACTATATCCAACAAAAATACCTCTTCTTGAAGATGGATCCTCCTTGATCCTATCATCAAGAGTAATGTTGACATAGCATGTGCATCCAAAGGTTCTTAGAAATTTGACACTCGGCCTCCTCTTGAATAGCATCTCAAAAGATGTCCTTCCATCCAAAATAGCACTCGGCCACCTATTGCACAAGAAATGGCACACAACAAAGCTTGATCCCAAAATGGTTTGTCAAGATTAGCACTTAACCTCATAGCTTTAGCACTTTCACATAAAGTCCTATTCTTCCTTTCAGCCACTCCATTTTGTTGTGGAGTCCTTGATGTTGTATACTCCCTCTTGATCCCATGCTCATCATAAAAGGCCTTGAACTTGTTAGATATGTACTCACCACCATTGTCACCTCTCAAGCACTTGATCTTTGTGGAAAATTGGTTCTCCCTTGCATTCTTGAACTTGACAAAGACATCATACACTTCATCCTTGCTCTTTAGTAGATATATCCAACAAAATCTACTAAAATCATCAATGAATGTTACATACATCTTAGCTCCACTATTGCTAATTGTAGTAAATCCATGAATATCCGAATGTACAAGTTGAAAAGGCTTTGTAGATCTAGAAATAGATCTAGTATAAGGTAGTCTATGTGACTTAGACAAAGCACAAGACTCACAAACATGCTTGTCATTACTTAAGGAGCTTGGAAGACCAATCACAACCTTCTTCCTTGCCATTACCTCAAATGACTTGAAGTTGAGGTGTCCCATCCTTTTGTGCCAAACCTCTTGAATAGAAATTTGCTCCCTTGCAACACATCCAACTTGGTTAGCAATAACACAAGCATCAAGTTTGAACAACTTCCCTTGCCTTTTACCTTTTCCAATCAAGACATCCTTCCTTTTGATCAAACAAGCATCTCCATCAAACTCCACCTTGAGGCCCTTACTTAGCATTTGACTCACACTAAGAAAATTCTTGGTAATAGATGGAATAAACAAGACATCCTCCAGATGAACATTCCTATTTGTAGATAGAGAAATAGGAATTGTGCCAATCCCTTTGATTGCACACTCACCAGCATTGGTCGTGTAGATCACTCTCTTGACATCTCCATATGCCAACAAAGAAGTGAAGTACTCTTTGTGAAAGGTCATGTGTGAACTTGCTCCACTATCAATCCACCAAGGATCTAGATCTCCATCATTAGCAAGCATACATGAAGACATCACAAAAGCATCATCATTTGCATCTTGCACATCCAAACCATCCTCATCAAGAGTAAGATTACCTTGCTTGTCTCCTTGATCTCTCTTCTTCTTGTAGCACTCACTTGCAAAGTGTCCTTTGATGCCACAATAGAAGCACTTGAGCTTTGATCTATCCTTCTTTTTGCCACTTGAAGAAGCATCCATGTGATCTTGCCCTTTAGACCACTTGCTTTTGGTTTTGCCCTTGAATTTGCCCTTTGTGAACATAGCATCCTCTTGAAGTGTCGATGTAGATCCACCTCTTGCTTGAAGCCTATATTCCTCATTGATCAAGATCTCTTGAAGATCCATCAAACTTGGCAAAGTCTTTTGAATAGCAATACTTTGAACAATGTTAGCATGAGCATCCAACAAGCCATTAAGAATCACTTGAATAAGTTCTCCTTCCTTAATGCTTTCATCTGTGCAAGCTAACTCATCATTCAATGCTTTCATTCTCAAAACAAAAGTACTTGGACTTTCTTCATTATTTTGCAAACAAGAAAAGATTTGCCTTCTTAGAGTCAACACTCTAGAAGTAGACTTGGATTCATAAAGCTTCTTCAATGAATTCCAAGCTTCCAAAGATGATGTGCACTTACCAGCTTCCTTGAGAAGTTCATTGGTAACATTCATCTTTATCATGTGTAGAGCCTTCTTGGCCCTCTTGTCATACCTCGATTGATCTTGTTGTGTTTCTGGTCTCTCCTCCAAACCTACAACAATATCCAAAACATCATTCATCTCAAAAAGTGACTCCATCCTCACTTTCCATAATGAATAGTTACCTGAGATAAGCCTATCATTGGCTTCCAACATGACTCCAATTGAGGTTGCCATGTAGCAATGACCTGATCTTCTCTTTCAACCTGTTTCAATGCACAAAGCACTCCTTTGAACAACAATAAATGCTTTCAAAAGAAATCACCAAGATTTGAAACTATCTCACAAATTCTCTTCTAGCACTTCTCCAAGCAAATCAACACATAGAATCATGGAATCTTGATCAACCTATCCTCAATCTAATGACTTTTGCCACTTCCTATGATTGAAAAACACTCAAATGAAGTCCAGCAACCTCACTATCTAGAGATCCAATCAAAATTAGGGTTTTGACAAAATCACAAAAAATTGACTATTCCAAATCTACATGCAAATGCTGAAAATTTGATATGCAATCTATAAGCCACCACTTAGGCTAAACCAATGATCCAAAAATCCGCCAAATCCATCATGTGAATTCAAAAAATGGAATTGAACAAGTAGATTGACCTATTTAGTGTTTTGATCTACAAAAGATCCAATCTACAAAAGCAAAAAATCCGATTTTGGTGTAGAATCCTCTCTAGCATGCTCTAGACTTGATATCTTCACCAAATCATTGATAGATCTGATTTCCTCCTTCATAACCTGAAACACAAGCTCTGATACCACGTGAAAGATTTCAGATCCTTAAGATCCAATCTACTTGAATGATCTTTGGTTAGAAAGAGAAATACACTACCAATTTCACCAATGTAGAAAAATCAGCATCTACACACAATTTGAGATGCAAACACTAATAGAACTTGATCAAACTTGAGTGAAATGATTATGTACTGTTGCTGTCCGTACAAAACCAGCAAGCTACTGTATTTCACACGTGTGGATCCAAAAATAACAAATATAGATCATTCTACACATAGAATTGCAAGCAATCACCAAGATAGTGCACCAACGGATAGTAGAACCCAAGAGAATCATGTATAAGCATGAAATGAGATAGAGAAGAGAGAAGATGACTCTCTCCACGAGTTACATCCTTTTATAGCAGGTCCAAACCCTATTTGGCCACTTGGCTTTCCCACCAAAATGCTAACCCTACCAATTGTGGGTCTAGATTCAATGTACCCAACTTATTCAAATTGAATCTACTCAAACTTGCATTCTATCTTTCCCACACTTTCAAAAAGTGTTTATTCAAATGAAATTTAGACTAATGAACTTTGAAAAGTCAACCTCTAAGTCTAAAACAAGTTTTGGCCTCAATATGCCAAGTATGGAAATATTGCAAAATGTGATGAAACTAGTTGAATCTTTCACAATAGAAATCACATTTGAACTTATAGTAACTAACTTTAAAATCGCCAGTACTACAGTGATTACGTAGCCAAACAATTAAGCATAAAAAATTATCAGATGAATAATTAGTCACGAAGAACTCCAGAAAACGCGTACATTCTGAGATGAAGCTGAATGCAATAAAGGATAGTATTGATTCAAAATGAAACATAAGTAAATGACTACAATAAGTTGCAAATCAAAGCCACATACTCTATGCTATCTTTGAACGGCTAAAATGAAAGTTTAAATTAATGCGCAATGCTGATAAGCAGTAGCACAATAGCAATCTCTAAAACAACTCTAAGAAGTGAGCTAGAATGCTCAAAAGTGTTCAAGCTCGCAGGCTTGAGAGAGAGAGAGAGCTACATATTCAAATGCTTCTGATAATTCAGATTTTCAATGAATGAATATATATGAATATGAACAACTATATATACTAAAAAATTAGGTCATCAATTGCGATCGCCAGTTGGCTGGTGATCCGCTGACATCCATCTGGTCCTTGTCATTGATTGTTGATAGCGGTGAAATTGGCCGTAAACGTTCTGTCTACATAAATGAACCAAAGCTGTAGCTCTACAAAAATGAACTAAAATAGTCACAGGTGACACTGTTGAATTTTTTCGCAAAAAAGGCGAAAAAGGAGAAGGTGCCTTTTAATCTCATTTAGGGTTGTTCCACACTTTGCCAGAGTCATTTCCTTAACATTTGAGGCTCTTTGAAAAAAGCAAAAAATGTGACACTATGATTTTACACGAGATTTCTGTCGGACGAAAAATACAAAAAGGCAACACTGCATTTTTCAACGGGATTCTTGATAGGCGAAAAAAAAGAAGACACTGTTGTAAACTCCATGTAATTCTGCAGACTGTGTAAAAACACTTGTAATTCTGCAGCTGTGTAAACACACGGAAAAATCCGTAGAACTGGATAAACAATGGATGAAGATTAAACTGATTAGTCGATTGGTAAGAAGGAGAATAATCCAACACTAGCAATCGTTCATTGGACGATACTATGAGAATCCATGTCGATTGTCCAGCGTGGAAGCATGTGGATGGTAATTGGCACGAGTTTAGGGATGAGCCCCACCATTTGCATTTGGGGTTGGCAATGGATGGTGTGAATCCATTCGGATTGCGCTCCACATCATAGTCCACTTGGCCGGTTGTCCTTGTAAATTACAACATTCCCCCTTGGCTAAGTATCAAGAAGGGGCACTTATTACTTGCCCTTCTTATCCCAGGAAAATACAAGGCCAAAAATATATGGATCCCTTGGTAGATGAGCTTAAGATTCTATGACAAATAGTTCAAGTGACCGATATATCAAGATCACACACACAAAGAGATTTTGTGGTAAAGGGGATCTTGATGTAGACGATGCACGAGTTTCTTGGATATGGGGAATGTTCCGGTGGGATTTTTGTGCTATTGGTTTGATTCATGGTATTTAATCTAATGTATATTCACATTATATCCTTTCAATTCGAACATTACACTCACATTTAAGTCGGTTGTTTTCTCTCAATGCAAGGCTCCAAACTAGTGGCTACAATGCATGCCCCGTTCGTAACGAGTATTTGCAAGCACATCACTCACAACATCTACGAAAGATGGTTTATGAGGGCCACACTCGATACCTTCCACCCGATCACCCTATGCGTGATGGGCTTGTTGGTCAACGTCCCCACTCCATGAAGGTACAATACATATTTGGGCCAATTAGTGTCATTTATTTTTTTAATGGTTACTCTCTTTAGATCTCTTCTAATGATAATCTCAATTAAATTGTGTGCTTGTTTGTTAATATTGTAGGCAAGTGATTGGTCTCAAATATGGAGATCCAATCAAGATCTAGGATGACTCCCTCCTGCATGAAGAGGTTATCAATATTTCATGAACTTCCATATTGGGAGGAATTGTTGATAAACCATCTTTTCGACCCGATGCACATATTCAACAATGTCGGAAGCACAATCTGGGAGCACTTGACCGGTTCCAAAGATCAAAAAAGGTGCACAAGATGACTTAAAAGAAGTGAAAAAGATGGCCGATTTATGGCCACAAATGGTGGGAAATTCAATTGTCCTCCCAAAGGCTCCATGGATCTTCTTGAGGAGAGAAGAGACGATTGTAAAGAAGGCAATAGCCTCATTTTGAACTCTAACAGGACACATACGATGCCTAAAGGGTGCCTTCACCACAAGAAACAACAGGCTAAGTGGACTAAAATCTCATGATTGGCATAAATTTTTATATGTTGGCATGTTTTTTGACGTTGCCTCCACCTCAGTATTGAACATTACATTTTATAACATGTCGTGTTTCATGATCTCATTGCAGGTACATGTGTCTCAATGACCAGATTGTTTTTGCACATGCAGTTTGTGCTTCCCTTGGTGCTGAGAGGGTTTCGACGAAGGAGTTAAGGAGCGCAATCTACAAAATCAGTGGTTTGGTGAGATGCGATCAATGCGAATTCAAATCACATTATTGTTTCTTGAGATGATTATTTAAGACTCATGATCTAACTAATGCGTGTATTGTTGTTGTTTACGTTTCTTATGAAGATACATTTCATGATACCGCTAGTGGCGGCAAGACAAAGCTCCATTGAGGCAATGTGTTTGATCGAGAAGCATTTTCTCATTATGCATTTGGTAGATGAGGTGGCCATTGTAGGTACATCATCTCCTTTCATCAAATGTCTATTTTTAGTCCATCCTAGACTATCGGTATTGTGGTAACAATGTTCTCTCATTAATATTGTTCTCTCATCAATACATGCACCGTCCATAGCCGTTGGATGTTTTTCTTGGAAAGATTCATGAAAACATTGAAAGGCTTCGTAAGACAAAGAGCAAGGCTTGAGGGTAGCATGGTAGAAGGATGGCTAGTGCAAGAGTCCATGGTTTATATCACGAAGTTCCTTGCTCATAGCGATCCTTCTATTCCTCATCTTTGGGATAATAAGGATGATGAGCGTGTTGTTGGGGAGGTTCCTCAAGGGAAAGGAGCGATCATGAGAATGAGTGAGTTCTTCATGGAGAAGGTGAATAAGTTTTGCATTCTTAATAGCAAAGAAATGCAAAAGTGGATTTCGAGATATGAAGAGGCTAAGACTCGTATGCTCGAGCCACTTTCAGGAGAGGGCCTAGAAGACAACCATACCCGAGAGGGCATAGAAGACAACCATACTCACGTACCTGACCTCGCTCTTCTACCCAAGGACATGACGCTTGATTGGCTATGCAATGCCCTCAGAGAAGCCTCGAAAACAACGAGGAAGTAATGGAGAGAGAGCGAGAATTCACAAGGGGGTGTGATTTTCATGTAAGTTATGTACATCATTCACATGTTAAACTATTTAATTTGTACGTGTAATTTTGTAAATGTTTGTTATATCCCTAACAAATTTTGCTTTTTCTTGTCCAGTACAAAAAATACAATGCATTGTGGATGCATGGACGACACTTTCGTACGGAGCATGTTGACAAAAATAGAAACACATATGATTGTCGAGTCATGGCAAATTTTACCCAAGAGAGTCGAGCAAACATAGTTGACACCAATTTACTCTCTTCTCAACTTGATTATTGTGGGATAATCAATGGCATCCTTGAAGTTGAATTTAGGGGATTCATTTGTTTCATATTTGATGTCAAATGGTTCAAAGTTATTTGCAATGGTCCCAAAGCAACTTTCAGGAAAGATAAGAGTGGTTATTTCGCCATTACTAAGGATCAAACTTGATACATTTGTTTTTCCTCAACAATGTAAATAGGTACATTTCTTTAATGTCTTCAAGATGTCTATGCTCCTTTGTTGTCAATCAATTGATTTTCAGTATACTACAAAAAATGTATATTGTGTGTATACCCAAGCAATTGTAGCATAGATATAGATATTAATTACGAGTCAATATTTATGGCATGGTAACATCGATTAATTACAGGTGGTCTTTCACCCCGACCGTTCAGATCCCAGATCGTGGTACATAATTCAAGTCGCTCCTTGAAGTAAAGAATTTTTGAAGATAGAGATGTCGTGGAGGACATGGCGTTGCCAACTGATGCACCTGAACAAGATCATGATGATGGATTCGATGACACATTTTTAGAGGATCATGTGCAAGATTCACAAGCTAATAATGATATTGAACGTGATGCATTATCATCGGATGGATCGACGACACACGACACACCTTCTCGATCTCCCTCATTGTCACCGTCGCCATTAGCTTGTGAAGATCAACTTATTAATAACGATGTTATAGGAGATATTTGGGAAGAATTAGAGATAGACTCATTTGGTTTGGCAGATTTGTCACACGATGATGCGGCAAATGATAACGAGGAACCACCAAATGAATAAGTGAGAGTATGATGTATTTCAACTCATTGTAATATTAATCAGATTGCTCATCGAAGCAATTGCACTTTATTATTTGGCTCGTTGACATCAAACAAGAAGGTGACGCTTGCCAGTGAGTACACAAATTGTCGTCATGATATTCTTGTGATACATAAATTTCTTTATTCACTTGTGGATATGACAACTATTGTTGATAGAAATTGGAATTCAGTGTCTTGATAGACAACAATTTTCAAAAGAAAGATCCATTTACAGTCTATAACATACCGTGGTTTATACCGAGGATCTTTTTTTTTTTTCATTAGTCATGATATCACCCACGATGAGCAGAGTATTCTGGAATGTCTCTTGCCCTGCTTGACCCTCCCTATAACCCTCTCTATAATTACTCTTCCTATAACCCTCTCTATAACCCTCTGTATAACCCTTCCTATAACCCTCCCTATATCCCTCTCTATAAATCTTTCAAAAACACGTTAAAATTTGCAAGGATTATACTGAGGCCAAAAACTGGACCCGACGCTTGAGCATTTCTCTCCACCCGCGACTCATTTTGAATTCTATCTTTAAAAAAATGCTAAAAAAAAAGAGTCGGAAATCGTGCGTCTTGTTGTAGTGAAACTTTGATTGGCTATAGCCTTTGAACGATAGCTCAAAAGAAGGTCGTGAAGGGTACCAATCATTTCATCGAGCTCTTTTCAACGATATAATTTTTATTTCAATCAGAGCTATGGTTAAAAATTATACTATTTTTAATGATAAATGTCACACTCACAGTCAAATTGACCAAATGTTTAACTGCTTTTCTAAAAAGCTAAGATGCAAAAAAAATCTTCGTTTTACCAACACTACAAAGTATTATCAAGGGGTTCTACAACCCTAAACCAAATGTGTTATTATTGTGATGCACATTTGATTCTAGATATTACACTAAAATGTCTAAATAATGTTGCATAATAGCACCAATAGTTGACTTTCGTAGATGATTGGTCATTGTTAATTCAAAATTAAACGCCAAAACATCTACATCTTGTAGATTCGAATCGTTGACTCTTGGTTGATTTTTTGGTGATTTCTTTCTCTTGCCCTTTGGATCTACTTGCAACATTTTGAGTCCGTACCTTCCCAAAAAAGCATTCGTTGAAGTGGTGTGCAACCAATGGACACGTAGTACTTTAGTTTGATTGCTATTTTGAATAAAACCAAGTCTTATGATGTTCTCTTTGCATCTTTTGTTCTTCTAGCATGGACTTCTGAGGGAGACAACACACGATAGCTGGTATCTGGACAGCGGCGCTACCCAACACATGACCTCTCGCAAGGAATGGTTTACCAAGTATGCAGCTTACAACAGAGATCAATTCATCTATCTCGAAGATTCAAGCACCATACGCGTGGAAGACAAAGGGACATTTGAAATCACATTCAAAAACGGTTTTTCTATTTATGTCACCAATGTTTTTCACGTACCTCAGTTGTCAAAGAACCTGTTGTCAATTTCTAAGATGACTGATGAGGGCTACACTATTACTTTCTCATCTAAGTAGTGTACAATCTTCGATGAAGATACTACTCTGACTACATGCACTAGAGTCAAAAATCTTTACGTACTCTCTAATTTAGTTGCATTAGCTAGCATCTCTCATAAAAATGTAAACGATGATGCTATTTAGTGGCATAGTCGATTTGGACACGTGAATACAAGATCACTTTTTTATATGCATTGTAATAATTTAGTTGATGGATTACATTTCCCTTCTTCATTAGATAGGAAATATTTCTTTTGTGAATCATGCATCTATGGGAAGCACTCTAGAAGCAAGTTTCCCAAATCACATTCCATCAAAACAAAACATGTATTGGATCTTGTACATAACGATCTTTGTGGTCCAATGCCAACTCCGTCTTTAGGAAATGCAATTTATTTTATCACTTTCATAGTTGATTATTCTAGATGGTCTACAGTCATGTTCATGAAGCACAAATCAGAAGCCTTTGAATGCTTCAAGAGATTCAAGGCCATGTATGTGACATAAACGTCTACAAAAGTGAAAGCTATATGGCTGAACATGGTATTATAAGACAATTCACCACTTTTTAGTCACCTCAACAGAACGAGATTGTAGAAAAGAAGAATCAAACTCTTTTCAACTCAACCAGATCCATGCTACACCAATCACATCTACCTACGAAGTTTTGGGCAGAAGCTATTGCCACAGCTTGTTACTTACAAAACAGATCCAACACCAAAGCCATCAGTAACAAAACTCCTTGTCAAGTTTGGCATGGACACAAGCCTAGTGTTATCCATTTAAAAATCTTTGGTTGTATATGTTTTTTTCACGGAAGAAGCTAGATCTAGAAGGATTCGAAGTCAAAGGCCAAGAGCACAAAGTGTGCAAGCTGCACAAAGCAATCTACGATCTAAAATAGGTCTCAAGGGCATGGTTCCATAGAATCAACTCTTATCTAATTCAAATGGGATTTGCAAACAATTCAGCTGACTGTAATGTTTATTCGAAGCATATAGGCACCAATTCAATTCACATAGCTCTTTATGTAGATGATGCATTTACTTTGTCTAACGACATTTTCTCTTTTGCACACTACTAAGAGTGATCTGTCAAAGGAATTTGACATGAATAATTTAGGAGCTGTCCATTCTTTGCTAGGAATTCACATTACTAGAAATAGACTTCAAAAGAAGATCTATTTTAGCCAGCAAGCATATCTAAAAGGCATTTTAGAAAAAATTTGTATGTCTGATTGCAAACCAATTGATACTCCAATGGATCCAAGTATAGTATTGACTAAACCTACTTGTGCTGATTTTGATAGTGAAGTACTCGACATAGCGAAGTACCCTTATCATTCACTAATAGGATCTTTGATGTATGCAATGCTATGTACTAAACCAAATTTAGCATACACTATAAGCACGTTAAGTCAATTCATGTCTAATCCTAGGATTTCCCATTGGAAAGCACTAAAGAGAGTGATGAGATATATTTAGGAAAGTTTAGATCACATTTTATTTTATGATGGAAATGCTATCAACCCACTTGTCTTGCGAGGCTACTCCAACTCAGATTGGGGAGGAATAGTCCGAGGCAGAGTACATCGCAGCATGTCAAAATAAGCTGTATGGATTAGGTTATTACTTCACGACTTACATCACACTCAATTCAATGCTACCACCATTCTGTGTGACACCTTGAGCTATATTTCACTGTCACTGATAATGGGAAATCCAAGCACATAGAAATCTAGTATCATTTTATTAGGGAGAAAGTTTTCTCAAGGCAAGTGGTCCTCCAATACTGCTCCACAACATAAATGGTCATAGACGTCTTCACCAAAGCGCTTCCCAGGATCAAGCATCAGAAGTTTTTCAACATGCTGAACTTGACGAAGATACCAAGGCACCAATCGTGACCTTAAGAGGGACTATTGAGAATTAAATCCATAGTTGTCTCCTTGGTGAACGATTATTTCTATTTCAATATTCTTTCTGCACGTTTATTGATCGTTGATCTAGGGTAAGGTGAAACCAACTTTGGTTCTATGTCTGCTCATCTGATACCTGTAGAAATCAAAACTTAGACAATCAAATTACTTGAAGATGTCCCACAATTCTTTGGCTAGAAGTATAACCTTCATCTGGAATTTTCAGAGATGGTAGTTATCTCCATCGAGTTTGTCAATGAGAGATGAACTAGATGATGGATCCATTTTGGTTGAACGAGATCGTTGGTAGAAACAACAACTTTCAGAATACTGTTGGCTGCGCGTTTGCTAGAAAGACGTCTTGATAGAATCAAGACTGATAATTAGTAGTAGAAATGCAGATTACTGAAATGCTTGCTCTGATACCATGTTGTAAAACTGTGGGTGTGTGTGGCAACGAAAGCTTGAGGATTTGAGCGTGGCATGTAGGAACGGAAACACAACAGTTAGCAACAGAAATATTCAAGTAGAAGAATTCATACAGATTGCGCAAATGAACGACGCAGTAGTGAGACAGAAATTGCACTCTAATTAATATCAACAACGAGTACAATGCTTGAAGTAATAACTTCAGCTTGCTGAGCGTGATAATGCTGGCTACAGATAACTTTGATTGAAAGAGAAATTCAATATATACTTACATAGCTTGATTTAGCTAATATATATATATATGTCGAGAGGGGAAAATATCTTATGCCTTAATTGCCATTTACTCCAATTTTGCATCTATACAAAGTTGATAACCGCCCTTAGGATATTTATTTCTCCAGCTGTTTGGAACATTCTAGCAACTCTCTACGACATTAGAGATGTTATGTCCAAGCTTAATCTGAGGAAAAAATTCTTCACCCTCAGAATGTCTGATGCAGATAGTATTTCGAGTCACCTCAACACCTTCAAAAATCTTATGGAGCAGATGACTACAACTGGCTCAATCATAGAAGATTCTGATGCACTCATGACTCTATTATCGAGCCTACATAAAGCCTATGAAAATTGCGTAATGGCAATTTCTACCCAGGAGCACCTCACTCTATCAAGAGTAATTTTGTTGCTCCTACAAGAGGAGATCATCCATTTGATGTATTTCCAAATCTGTTGCAATGACAAATGATAGCAAAAGTCAAACATCGTGATGTCCCATCTACAACGGATATCATGATCCTTCTTAGCACAAGCATAGTCACTCAAAGGATGACCCTTGCAGAGCCTCTGCTTACTGCAATGGGTATTCATGAGAGAGCCTTCTTAGGGAGAATAAACATGGATTTTATCACTCTTGCCTTCAGTACCTGGAAGGAGGAGAGATCCAAGTTTTACACTCACTTTCCAGGGAGCCACACACAAGGTGCGCGTGACTAAAGCCGCCCTTGCTGCAATAGGGATAGCATCTGGTAACCAAGCCTCACCAAACCATAAACAAGTTAAACAGGCTATTAAGCCTTATATTGACCTCACAAATGATTTGCATTGGACCAATGATGGCTACCTCCTAGAAGCCATTACTGAGCCTACCATACATGCCACTGCTCAGCTTCTTAATAATTTCCTGATGGTTGGCAACCTCAAGAAAGACCGCATTACTTCTCAGATCTTGCATAGGATAGTTGAGTCATACGTCAATATAGCCAAGGCCCCTCTGGAACCATATAATTGGTTCAAGACTGTTTTTGGTGAGCTCAAATGAGCCATTAAGAGCAATACCAAGCAGCAGTTTGTTGTTGGCCCCTTGTTATCTCTCCTAGCAGCCTCCCACCTTGAAAATAAAATCCATGGATTTCATTTGGATTTTGTGCTTTCTATTTATGAAGAAGCATCGGTTGAGTCATCTCACCAGGCCTCCAGTTCACATAGTCGACGTCTTCCACACAACGAGATCGTCATTCTTGACTCGCCTTCTGCGTCACGACGTCGTACTAGGTAGACATCGTCTGCTACGCTTCCACCCCCTACTGTTGTTCGCACTGAACTTCCTATTCCCCCCGTCTCTGATGCTTCTCTTGCTCTGCTTCCTCTCACGGACAGTCTGTGACCATTGGGGCTACCATTCCCATCACAACTACCCAGGCCACCTCACCCCCACACACAAAAGCTGTTTCCCTGAACATTCAGTATTTCATGGATATGTTTGATGATTCCAACCCCCTTGGGGCCTCAAAAGTTTTTGAAATGCCCCAGAGCCCTGCGCCTTTTGAACTCCAATCCCCTGGAAGAGGATTCGAACAATTCCATGATACTACTGGTGTTGAAGATTCATTCCAACTACCTTAGAAACCTCAAGCTGAAGCCGCATCAGCCACACTTCGGGTCGAACAAGCTGTCAAATCACCAAAGCAGTTCGATGCCAAAGTGCCTAAGGGCTATGAAGAGGAGGACCTCTTTGAAAAAGAAGAGTTACAGGCACCTGTTCCATGCCAACCAAGGACAGTACCATCAGGTCCTTTTGTTGCTACCACCTTCACAATAGTAGATTCTGGTGATGCTCTCGGTTTGGTCTCAAGCCTTGCGCAAGTGATCTAGTCTATGTTGGAAAAGAAAAAAGAAATGGAGCAGCAAATCTCAGATATGGGATCGAAGAATACTCTCATCAGCCAAAACATTATTCAACTAGACAAAGAGTTGAAGATTGCCAAGCAACATGAAGAAAAATCCGAAGTTGAGAAGAAGACGGCACAACAAATGGTTGATCGTCTGGAAGAATATGTTAGCTGACTACAGAATGCCCTGACAACCGCTCAAGATCAGGTGGACAAGGCCGTGCAGGTTGCAAAGCAACAAGTGCAGCTACTACAGGGTCAACTGCAGATGGCAGAGCAAGATCGCACACATCTCCAAGGTGAATTGGATGCAACCATTCTTGAGTGTGATGCCTATCTCCAGACACAAATATCTGATCATCCGGTAACTCCAACGGAGATCGCGTATTTGTTCAAGAAAGTTGAAACTTACAAAGTGGCACTTCAGGGATTCCAAAGCCGCTTTGACGAATTCAAAGGTGCAGCTTCAACTGAATTGGCAAAGGCTAAAGCAACCATCAGTGCCTACGAAAAAGCTATCGCTCAAGTGTTGGAAGCTAGATCTCAAATCCCAATTCCGGTCATGCCACAATTCTCCCCTCCGCACCAAGATGAAGCACCAATGGATACAGGGTTGGATTTGGGCATGGACCAGGGTGGAGCCCTAGAAATTGAAGAACAAAAGTCAGTTCCACAGGCAATGCAACCGGGTCCATCTTCATCAAGAGCCACACCATTATTCAGAAGGCAAATCAGTGTCGAGGACTAGATCCAGAGTTTTTTAGTGCAACATCCTCATGAGTCCTCGCGTGGTGGTTGGGTCCTTAAGTTTAAGACCTCTAAAATAGAGGTCGGCAAGGAATTGGATAAAATACCCGCCTTGGGAGAGCAGCCAGCTTGGAGAGTTACCATTTTTTAGAAAACTATAGAATCTACTAGAAGTTATGTGGCCAGCCCTCGCCAATTGCGCACAGATCCTTATTATGTACCGATGCCGCGTAGGAATAGGTGGAAGGATGTGGGATTGGCCATGGACAAAATTACTATCCATATGCCAAATTGGCCAATCATCCATCAACCTTACTGTTGAGAAATATCAGTGGATTTCCACCGAGCATTACAAGCGTACCAACGAGAGTATATACGCTCTCCCGATCCGACGGTGAGACAATCGACACTTTTTGCGAAAGACTTGACTCTGTTGGCATCGAGATGAGTGATTGTCTTCCTCCTTTGGCATTCGATCCAAATAAGCCAATGGCCTCAGAGAATATCAAGGATCAGTTGTCGGTGGCCAGATTATATTTCCATGCAGCAATGATGGGAGGCTCCTGGGAATCTCACTTCACATCTTGAACAACTTCAAAATGGATTGTTGGAGCCCATCATTGTTTTCTGCCGCATAATTTGGATTTTAACACTGCTCGACTTGATTTTATGAAGAAGGTGCACTATCATGTAATAAAGATTCATCGCGAAGCAAATAAAAGCCCACAGTAATTGCATCTCCTAGGTGTCGTGGGACCGCCACCAGTTTTGGTGGGGGATACTGTTCAAGGGGTTGCAGATCCCAAGGCAACCCTAACCCTAGTTAATAAGTGAGAGGGATTTGGCAGCCTGCATGTATAAGTCCAACCCGATGATCACATAGAAATTTGATTAATTAGAAAGCCAATAAAGGGACTTTTGGTTTTTTTGCGGGACTTTTAATGTCGTAGGGCCTAAATGTCAAGTTAGTGAATAAAGTTGGATTTCCCTCCACTTTGGATGGTTCCCACTCTTTTTAAAATTTGAATAATTAGGGAGGCAGAAATGGACCAATAGGATTCAGAGGCCAGGGTCTTACTCTCTACTATAAATAGGGACCAACTCGAGTTCCTACAGATGTTTTCATTTTTTCATTTCAATAAAGCAGATTGGTTTTCTTGTGAAATGGATTGATGAATATCCTTGCTCTCTATTACTTTTCCTCCGTCTCTCATGCTTTATTTTTGTTTTGCTAATTGTTGGATTTGATTGTTATTGGGATTGCATGTTATTATACTTTCTATGAGGGAGAAAGGGAGAGAGAGAAAGAGTAAGCTATCTTGTTGTGGATCTAGTGTTAGTGGATGTAGTGTTAATGCTTAGGGTTAATGGATGCTAGAGTTAGATGTGAATCTTCCATTCATGCTAAAATCTGAACTATATTATCGCTCTCATGGAAACGATTCTATGCGTGACAACTAACTTCATATCTTTGATGCTAGATTGAATAGATCTTGGATTGAGGTTAGGCAAGGAGATAAACCCACTACACTCACTACTGTGTCGTTCATTTGCGCAATCTGTATGAATTCTTCTACTTGAATATTTCTGCTACTAACTATTGCATTTTCGTTCCTATACGCCGCGCTCAAACCCTCGAGCTTCCGCTGCCACTCACACCTACGGTTTTATGACAGAAGAAACTCAAATGTGTAGAACAACTGATCAGACAGATCTTGATTCTACCAACAAAGCACACAGTTTACTTGACAAAGGATGAGAAAGAAATGAACGCGAACTCGAAACATTTCTATCGTGACCACCTTGAAAAGATTTGTGAAATAGTTTCTTGTAGAAGCTCGTGGGTTTTTCGTTAAAGCTCGAAAGATTTGCGAATAGAATCTTGTCGCAAAATATTTTGTCTCTTGTTCAAGCCTCAGATGTTGCAAAATTGTCATGAACAATTTGCGAAATCTTCTGGATTGTTCTTCAAGCTCACTTGTCGCAAAACTATCTCGAACAGTTCACAAAATATTCTAGATTTCTTCTTTAAGCTCAAGAATTGTCGCGAACAATTCGCGAAACACAAAGCTGAGACGAAGAGATGAACTATCACAAATTATTCGTGAACAGATTTTATTTGAGCCTCAAAACAGAGCATCTATTTGAATATCAACCGTCATAAACGGTTGGATATCTATTGTTACAGCATTAAAAAACCAAAAAACCTGTAAATAAAAGGCCAAAAGACTTGTCCTATAACAATATAAATACATGTGCACTACTCGTTGTAACTCACTCACTCAATCAGAGACACAATAGCGAGATAAGAAAACAAGAGATGTGTATTGATGAATCAGATTCAGAGTTATAAAAATTCATTTCTAATCAATAGTTTCTTATTGTCCAGATTGTCTTAAGTTGTCTCTTACTTTCGCATATAATTTTCGCACGCATATTCAATCAGAACAAATACTATTCTATTAGTACATAGATCAGATAAAATCGCGATTGAAGACATTGATATTAGTTTGACTTATTCAAACTTGCATCGTGTTCTCTGTGAAAGAATAATTACTATTTATTCTACAGTGGTATCAAAGCATACAGAATTGAAGTTGATACAGTGGTATCTTCGCATCCCTCTCAACATCTTCATACATCCATCAGTAGGCCGCTATTTGGAGCTTATTCAGAATTAAAAGATGTCGTCGATCACCAATATTCAAACTAAGATCACTACAATCTTGGACCCGGAAGGTTCAAACTACTTGATTTGAAAACAAGACGTCACTCTTGTTGAAGGGCGATGGATTTGAGTGTAAGTACCAGCTTGAGTATTAGTTGGAAAATTTGTGTACAGATCATTCCAGACAACAAAGGTCTATGGCAATGGCTAGAACCAATTGAGGAGAAGCCAGAAGCTAACCTGACAAAGAACTTCGAGAATGGAGTTTAAAAAATGACAAAGCTATAGCAATTACTATGTCTTCAGTGCATGACAATATAATGCTAGATCTTACGTCAATTTCAAATGCAAAGGATTTATGGGAAGAATTACAAACCAAGAATGAAAATTTCATAATCAGATCATGTTCTTGGAAGACCAATTAACTTACCTACAGTGGGACGACAAAGACCTAAACACATTTGTGTGAAAGATTAAAGATCTGTTTATTTCCTTGCAGAATTCTGGTACACAAAATACAATTTCTAAGAAAAAATAGCTTAGTTATTTTCTTCGGGCCCTACCCAGGTCATTCCACACAACTCAAACCTTATTGGCGAAAGATGCGACAATGACACTTCAAAAGGCAATAGACGGAGTTAAGGAGGAAGTAGAAGCTCGTGAACGCTATGACGACAATGGTGATTAAAAAAATGCTCTATTTACTCAAAAAAATAAATCTTCTAAGAATTCTAAGTTTAAGAGGGAGTTGTCTAAGAAGAATGAGTCTAAGACTGATGAACAACAATCTGGAAAACATCAGAAGAATTCTGTTGATAAGAAGATCTGCAACAGATGCAGAAGATCAGGTCACACTGAAGAAAAGTATTGGCTAAATCCAAAGATTGAATGCATTCATTGTCATAAACGGGGTTATGCAACAATAGACTGTTATCAGAATCCCAGAAACGAAAAGGAGCAGAATCGAAGTGGACCTTCAGATTCAAACTATGTCAAAGACAAAGTAGAATGCTCTAGAGCAGTAGAAGACAGAGCAACAAGGAATTCAGCAGCTTATGTTAGTACTAATCTATGTTGTTCATCTAATTCAATTCGAGAAGTAGTACTTGATTCGGGAGCCAGCTCACATTTCCTGAGTACAAGAAGACGAACTATTCGACATTCATTATACTTGGAGACGGTTCTAAACACGTGGTTGATGGAGCTGGTGTATTATGGCTAGACACGAATCAGGGAGACAAGAAACTGGAGGAAGTTTTCTATGTCCCTACTCTTGATAAAGATCTTCTATCTATTGCTAAGAGAGTCGATACAGGCATGTCAGTGACCTCCACGAAGAACTTTTGTAAACTGTTTGAGGAAAATTCTGATAACCTGGTTGCTAAAGGCAACATAGAAGGAAATTTATATCACCTGAACATTCGAACAAGAATCGAACAAGAACAAGGTAATCAAACTCAAGAATCAGCAAATGTATTCTGGCACAAAAGGCTGTGTCACATGAACATGGAAGCCTTGTACCAAGCCAATAAAAGTCAGAGAATTCAAGGAGTCGAAATAAAAAATAGAGATATTTGAACTACCTGCGAATCTTGTCTTAAAGGCAAGATGACTAGAAAACCTTTCAGTAAGGATGTTTATAAGGCAACTAAAGTACTTGAAATTGTGCATTCAAATATTTGTGCACCATTCGGAGTATTGTCGTTGGGTGATGCAAAGTACTTCATAACCTTTATTGATGACTTCAGCAAGTTCACTGTAGTATACTTTATTCGTCCCAAATCTGAAGCTTTCAAGAAATTCGTTGAGTATATAAATTGGGCTGAAAAGCAAACAGACAATAAGCTGAAGCAAATTTGCACAGATTGTGGAGGTGAGTACATTTTCAACAAATTCAAAACTTACTGTACTGATCAAGGTCTTATGCACACGAAGACTACATCTTGCACACCTCAGCACAATGGAATAGCTGAATGAAAAAATTGTACACTAATGGAAGCTGCAAGGTGTATGATGGCTAATGCGAAAGCACCAAAACAGTTGTGGACAGAAGCAGTGGCTACATCAAATTATCTTCAAAATCGTATTCTAAAATCTCAAATACCGGATAAAACTCCTAATGAGATATGGTGGAAGTTGAAGCCAAATCTTGCACATGTTCGAACATTTGGATGCGTAGTGTATATGCACATACCAAATAAGCTGAGAAAGAAACTCGATGAAAAGACAAAACAAGATTTTCTGGTAGGATTTGAGTTACATTACTCATATTATCGTATTTATGTACCTGAAACTGGCAAGATAAAAGTTGTTCGAGATGTTAAATTTGATGAGACAAAATACATAGCAGACAATGATCTAGTCGGCTATGAAATTCTCAAAATTTATTATGAGCTACCAACGACAACAGAAGAAAAACAAGCAGAAGATGAAAGAGAGGTAGCAGATTCAGAGGGAGGTCAAGATTGAGTGCCTGACAGACTCGAATCGCCAGTTCGAATTCTAGCAGAAAAGCTCAAATCAGGTTCAAACTCGAAACCTGCAGAATCGAACGCAAAACCACATGTGAGAAGATCAGACAAACAATTAAAACCACCAGAAAGGTATGGTCAGGATGTTTTTAATACAGCCATCAAATTTTGTGGATTCTCGGACAAACCTCAAACATTCAAGGAGGTTGTAAATGGACTAGATAAAGATCGTTGGATTCAGACAATGGAGGATGAAATGTCATCCATGTATAAGAACAATGTATGGACACTTGCACCTATATGTGATGGTAGAAAACCAGTCAAGTGCAAGTGGATCTACAAGATTAAAATAGGTCCTGATGGAGAAAATATCATATACAAGGAAAGGTTAGTTGCTAAAGGGTTTTCACAGAAGTAGAGGACCGACTACACTCGGATACTTTCTCACCGAAAGTCAAACATACATCAATTCGCTTGTTATTCGCATATGCAGTGGCTCATGATCTGAAAATCCATATTGTGGATAAGAAATTTGCTTTCCTACATGCAGAATTAGAAGAAGACTTATTCATGGACCAACGACTTGGTTTTGTAAACCAAGAATATCCAGAATATGGATGTCACATGAATAAAAGCATTTATGGTCTCAAACAAGCAACAAGACACTAGTATAGAAAGAAGGACGAAGCACTATGTTTCATAGGCCTCAAACCTCTATTTGTTGAATCAAATGTCTATATTAAGCATGTCCAAAATAAAATAATCATTCTAGCTGTCTATGTTGATGACACGCTTATCTTCTCAAGAAGAGATAAGTTAATTTCAGATTTCAAAAGAGACATTTTTGAAATATTTGAGATCACTGACCTAGGAGAAGCTAAAATCTATCTAGACTTGCAGATCATGAGAGACTTTGAAGGTGGTAAGTTGTATCTTTACCAACAAAAGTACACTCAAAAGATCATTGAAGACTTCAACATGCTTGAATGCAAAGGTGTGCATACTCCTATGATACCTGGAATAATACTGAGCAAGGCAGATTGTCCGCAGACTCTCGAGGAAGAGGAACGAATGGCCAAAACACCCTATTGTAGGCTGATTGGATCATTGTTATATCTAGCAGACAACACTAGACCTGATATAATGTTTACAGTATACAAGCTGAGCCAATAGAATCAGAACCCAGGATCGTTACATTGGAAGTTGGCAAAGAGAGCACTATAATATCTCTAGGAAACGAAAGACTATGGACAGTGTTATTTGAAGGAAGCTGGATTTCACATCGAATCTTATAGTGATGCAAGTTGGGCATCCATGAAGGATGATATCAAAAGTATTTCAAGAGGTTGTACTCTAGCATCTGGTGTAGCCATACTCTGGCTTAGCAAGAAGCAAACAGTAGTAGCCCAGTCTTCTTGTGAAGCGAAATATGTAGCAATAGCCAAGATGGCAAAGAGCTGGTCTAGATTAAATAGATGTTGGAAAGATTTGATGACTCTAGTTCTAAACCTTATGTCTTGTTAATGGATAATACTTCAGCAATCTATCTTATGAAAGATCCTATATTTCACTCAAAAACGAAGCACATAGTTATCAAGTATCATGTGATTCGGGACTTAGTCGAGAGAAAGATACTGAAGATAATCTTCATACCCACAGAAGAAATGACAGCTGATATCTTTACAAAGCCACTAAGGAAAGTTTTGTTCGAGAAGCAGCAAAGAAGATTGGGATTAATTTAACTGCCACTTTGAGAGGGAGCTATAGAACAACTGATCAGACAGATCTTGATTCTACCAAAAAAGCGTGCAATTTACTTGACAAAGAATGAGAAAGAACCGAACGCAAACTCAAAATATTTCTATTCATGACCAACTCAAAAAAGTTCGCGAACGATTTGCAAAACAGTTTCTTGTAGAAGCTCATGGATTTCTTGTTAAAGCTCAAAAGATTCGCGAATAGAATCTTGTCGCGAAATATATTGTTTCTTGTTCAAGCCTTAGATGTCATGAAATTGTCGCGAACAATTCGCGAAATCTTCTAGACTGTTTTTCAAGCTCACCTGTCATGAAACTATCTTGAACAGTTCGCGAAATATTCTAGATTTCTTGTTCAAGCTCAAGAATTGTCATCTGTCGCGAACAATTCGTGAAAGACGAAAATGTCGCGAAGAGACAAATGTCGTGAACAATTAATTCGCAAAACATGAAGCTGAGACGAAGAGATGAATTGTCATGAATTATTCGTAAACAGATTTTATCAAAGCATCTATTTGAATATCAACCATCATAAAGGTTGGATATCTACTATTACAGCATTAAAAGGCCAAAAGACTTGTAAAGAAAAAGCCAAAAGACCTGTCCTATTACAATATAAATACATGTGCACTACTCGTTGTAACTCTCATGATATCTGTTGCAGATGGGACATCACGATGGATAGTATAATGAGACGATTGGGGTGTATCTGTGGAAGACATGATGATCAGAAATGAAAAGTAATACGTGCGAGTGTATATCAGAAAATAGTTCAGAAAGTTCTGAAGGCTTTGGTCACTGTTCCCAATCAGACCGACTTTCTTCAACTGTTATCGTCATAATAGTGCGAGAATCTTATTGGAAGATTCAGCTTGGCCATTCCCTCTAGGATAGTAAGGAGTACTAAATCTGTGTATGACAAAAAAATATTCCAGTAAACACTTAATTGTTTGATTAACAAAGTGTTTACCCCGGTCACTAACAATCTCAATCGGACATCCAAATTTGATAATAATATTTTCGTAGAGAAACTTGGCCGTAGATTTCGCATCAGCAACTTTGACAGCTTTGGCTTCAACCCACTTGGTCATATAATCAGTTGCTACGATAATGTATCAGGCCTGAGATCCTCGCACGGTAGGATGAATTGGACCAACATAATCCAGTCCCCAAAACAACTCAATCAGAGACACAACAGTGAGATAAGACAACAAGAGATGTATATAACTCAGATTCAGAGTTATAAAAGTGTGTCTTTGATCAATAGTTTCTTATTGTCTAAATTGTCTTAAGTTGTCTCATACTTCCGCATACAGTATCTTACTTCTGTATATAATTCCTGCACACATATTCAATCAAAATAAATATTGTTCTATTAGTACATATATCAAGCATTCTTCATACATTCATCAGTAAGCCGCTATTTGGAGGCTATTCAGAATTAAAAGATGTCATCGATCACCAATATTCAAGCTAAGATCACTACAATCTTGGACCCAGAAGGTTCAAACTACTTGATTTGGAAATTAAAGACTTCACACTTGTTGAAGGACGAAGGTCTATGGCAATGGGTAGAACCAATTGAGGAGAAGCCAGAAGCTACTCCTGGCAAAGAATTTCGAGAATGGAGTCTAAAAAATGACAAAGCTATAGCAATTATTGCGTCTTTAGTGCACGACAATATAATGCTAGATCTTACGTCAATTTCAAACGCAACGGATTTGTGGGAAGAATTGCAAACCAAGAATGAGACTCGATCTCGTAATCAGATCATATTCTTGGAAGACCAATTAACTTACCTATAGTGAGATGGCAAAGACCTGAACACATTTGTGGGAAAAATTAAAGATTTATTTAGTTCCTTGCAAAATTCAAGTGCAAAAAATACAATTTATAAGGAAAAACAACTTAGTTATTTTCTTCGAGCCATACCCAGGTCATTCCACACAACTCGAACCTTGTTGACAAAAGATACGATGATGACACTTCAAAAAGCAATAGACAGAGTGAAGGAAGAAGTAGAAGCTCATGAACGCTATGACAAAAATGGTAATTTAAAAAGTGCTTTATTTACTCAGAAAGTGTTCTTCAAGCTCAGCTGTCGCAAAACTATCTCGAACAGTTCGCAACATATTTTAGATTTCTTCTTCAAGCTCAAGAATTGTCATCTGTCACAAACAATTCGCGAAAGACAAAAATGTCGCGAAGAGACAAGTGTCGCGAACAATTCGCGAAACACGAAGCTGAGACGAAGAGATGAACTATCGCAAATTATTCGTGAACAGATTTTATTCGACCCTCAAAACAGAGCATCTATTTGAATATAGTCAGTCATAAATGGTTGGATATCTTATGTTATGCCTCTTCTTTTCCTCTAGATCAAGATTGGTACAAATTGCCATATTCCACATTCTCGAAGTTGGTCCAAAGTCATTGCTTATTGTGAAATTTCAGAGAAATAAAGACCAAGAATGGATCTAGATCAGATCCTCAAGAGGTGTTGGAAGCTAGATTACATGGTCTACTAATCAACCAATGATTAGATCTAGAATTAGATCAATTTCCCATCAAAAATCTAGCAAGAACAACAAGCAAATGATTAAACTTGAGACCTAATGCCTTCACACGTGTGAATAATAGTACCTGTACGGAATTACAGCAGAGAGTGAAGTATACAAGTGTTAGAAAGTAATAGAACCATAAAATCACAACACAAATATGAGAATACTCAAGATATGCCTCCAAAACCAAGATCTTGCCTCATTTTTCTCAAAGTGGATCCATCATGGATTAAATACAAAAATCATCATACTCTCTCTCTAAGCCACTTCCAGCACGTGTGAGACAGGTCATAGTGCTTATCCATATCCACTTTGGCTAAGATTCCATTAATTTGCCACATCATCATTGGTGGCTAGTGTTGACCTTCTAGATTCCTACAAATTAGGAGATAGGTCCTACAATCTAGGAGATTTGACTTTTGACATGTATGAAATCTATATACAATGGATCTGAACTTTCTATATGATATTTCACACGTGGGAGACCACTCCTACCCATGTGATATAGCATTTTCTACCACTAGAATGGTGCCAAGTGTCATAATACTACTAAACTAGTTTTTGGCCAATTTAGCCACTAGTTTCCAATTTAAATGATATGTACAACATTTATGATCTATCTAAATGACTTAGGCATAGATTTCACACGTGGGAACAGGCTCCACACATGTCTAATGATGATAGGTACAAGTCATTATGGTATTTACAAGATTTAACCAAGTTAGCTTTTGCCAATTTTAACACTCCTCCTCAAAACTAACTTGATACATCTATGGTACATCTATTTACAACACTTAAGGCTGATCATTGCAGGTTCATAGGTGTGAAGATCAGCCAATGAGTTTGATGAAGATCCAAGATCACCATATCCATGATAGTGCCTCCTTGATGTTGACTTCTTTGATGAACTTGAGAGCTTTGCACCACTTGATCACTTTTTCCATTGATTTGTTCCATCCTTGAAACATATGGTTGATCCAAAAGCTCAAAAATAGCTGAAATTCCATGAGAAAATAAAGAGTCCTTCTTGACTCATAAGGATCACAAAGATCCAACATCATGTTACCAAGATCTCGAGAATTTGGCTCATCAACATTGGCAAGACTATGCATGCTATAATAACCAAGAGTTCGCATCATATCTTCATGCTTGATTTCCATTCTAATCTCAGATCTAATGAGGCTAAATACTTTATTATGGAGATAAGTGTCCTTAGAGGATGATTCACTTACTCTCATAAAGAGTTTACAATTTGCCTCAATACATGAAAAAAAACAAATTTTCATACTATGAATGAGCAAATCACTCTTGCTCTTGCAAGATTCAAGAGCATACATTTGATGAAATAACCATTTGCTTTCTAATTGATCTAAAATCAATTTGAAATCATTAAGAACATCAACTATGTTCTCAAGAGAGACACCATACTCAACTAGTATTGCTTTACTCCAACTTTGAGTTGCAAAAGTCTCACCAAAGCAAATTGATTCACCAAATGACATATGAGAAGAAAGCATAAGATCTATACCACTTGAAATGTGCTCCTCTTTCCCTTGAAATGTGAGCCATATGAGCTCAACCATGTCTCTTGATATTCTTCTTGGAATCATAACTTGAGAAGGACTCTCCTCCTCAATCCTTGGCACACTTGAACCTTGAGATGACTCCTTAAGATCAACTTCTTGGTGCTCCTCCTTGATGAAAATCCGAGACCTCCATGTCTCATAATGATCACAATAAACATGACCATACATTGTGCACTTTCTATGATCAACAATATTACTTATGCTAGAACCATAAGTCCAAAAATCACCACAACTTGACATGATTTTTCTAATATTGAAATCAAGAACTATTTCCATCTCAATAAGGCTAACTACTTGCTTATGGATATAAGTGTCCACTTTGGATGCTTCACTTATTCTCATAAGAAGTTTACAACTTGCCTTTAAAATTGAAAATTTACAACTTTCAACATTATGAATGAACACATCATTCATGATCTTATTGAAACCAAAAGAAAATACATCATGAAGACATTTCCATTTCCTTGTCTTTATACTCAATGTAAGTTTACAAGGAAAACATGCTTTGCTATCTATTAAGGCATCACACTCAACTAGTATTGCCTTAATCCACATTTGAGATACAAAAATCTCTTCAAAGCAAAATAGTTCTTCAAAAGATGTCATGAGAGCATAAATGGAACTATTTTCATTTTGTGATTGCTCCTCCTTAATTTTGCTTGGTTTCTCTTGGATCATAACAATAACTTTGAACTTATCCAAAGTTCCAAACAAAATGCTTTCCAAGAACATGAAATAAATCCAAGTGACATTCATGAAAGAAACATCTTTCTTTGCATCTTGAACCAAACAATGCACTTCCAAATGAAAAACTTCTAGAGGTTTGAAATGTGTGGTGATGGATTTTTGAAGACAACTCTTGTAAGTCCTTGTGAGACTCCAAGCCTCATGCATCTTTCCACAAAGGAAACACATTTCCTTAGATTTGTCCTTCTTGCCTTTGCATTTTGCACTTGAATCTCCATCCTTCACCTCGGCCCCCTTGCTTTGGTTCTCCTTGGATGGATTGGTCTTCATTTTGTAGCATCTTGAGACAAAATGATCTCTCTTGCCACAAAGGTTGCATTTAGGATCCTTACTTGCCTCCAATAGGTTGCCACCTATTGATGCCATGATGAGGAAGTAAAACTTTGTGATATGACTTTTCAAAATGTAATTTGTGACTCTCAAGAAACTAGATTTGAACACATTCAACAATCTAGAAGGATCTACACAAGACAAATTTTGAATCATATCTCTTTTCAACCTAGTCAATTGGAAACTAATTTTTGCTTTGATCACTAAGACCAAAGCACTCTATCAAATCACAAAAATCAGATTCAAACACCCCTATTGGACTCAACAAACACCAATGACTCTTTCTTTTGAGAGTTGGAATGGATTTGAAAAGATTTGACTCCTAGATTTTTCTTTTCTCTTGACTAGTTCACTCAACTTTTGATATTCTTGAACAAAGGATGGGTTTTGTTTCAAATACTTGAAAATCAAACTCAATCACTTCTTTTGGACTCACTCTTGACCCAAATAATCTCACTCTTAAGATTTTGATTGAATTTGATTTGATTCGACAACAAATTAAACCACTAACTTTCACAAAAAAAAATGATCTACACTAGATCACATAAACTTGACATGTATACTAGATTCAAACACACAAAGATCAGATCCAATCACGCCTTTTGGAATCCTCTTGACCCAAATAATCTCACTCTTGAGATTTGGAATGGACATGAAATGGTTTGATAACAATCTATGTCAATAATTTTTCACCAAGCTTAAAAATTAGACATCTAGAGATTCACAAAGATCCCAACCATGTATGAACACTCAAATATGGACTCCTCCTTGTTCTATACTCCCAATGGGATCACAACTTGACCCTCACCCTCTCACAAAGAAAGTTGAATTAGAACTTATTTGAGTTTCATACATACAATGTCAAATTGTGCTCAAAAATTGAATTCATTCACCCCTATTGGACTCCACCAAGTACCAATGACTCTACCTCTTTAGAGTTGGAATGAAATTCAAAAATGTGATACTTCTCTCTCACTAAGATATGTGCTTACAAAGAGCTAATGCCACTTAGCAAGATTTGATCACAATGAAGGAGACAATTTTTCCACCAAAGTCAAGAAATGAGTTACTAGAACTTGCCCTCTACAAAGGAAGGAACTCTTAGGATTTTTGGATCAAACACTACACATGTGACTTACACACCTCTATGACTCTCTTTCAAGCCAAACAAAACTCAACTCTTTGAGTAGGAGTGGAACAATGTGACTTAGATCTCAAAAATCACTTCTAGAACTCTCCAACAATGCTTATCACTTGTATTGGTAGATTTTGCCTTTATGAGTGTTTGTGCTCTAGAAATTCACTTAAGATTTCACTTGGAGGACTTTATCCAAGGCTGACTTCTAGCACTTAGATGCTTCTAGTCTCAACCCTTTCACTCTTGAACACATCTAGAGTGAAGATACAATGGATTTCAATCTCTTCCCTTGCAAATCACTCCTTAATCTATGGTTTTTGGCAATCTTTCACTCTCAACTTTAATGCACACCCAAAGCATATGAAGATCAGCTTTAATGTACTGTAATAAAGATTCAAATCATCTATATGATTGATCTATACCAAGAACAAATCAAAGGAATAGAAACAATGCATTACAAAGCTTGAAAAATGCACTAGATTGACTAGTTTTGGGTGTATGAGGCATTAAATGTACCAAAACTGAATTTTATTGCTCATAACAGGTTATGTACGGCCTCACACGTGTGGTAAGTACACATGAAGCCCACAAAAATATTTGGTACAAATATAATGATTCTATCTATCTATTCAAACTCGCTACCTCAAGATTAGCTAGTTTCCAAAAAACCTGCTAGTTTGGGTGTATGAGTAAGATATAGCATCAAACTGAAAAATATAGCTCCAAAACTGGTACTGTACGTCCTCACACGTGTGAAGAGTAACCCTGCATCCCACAACCAAGTTTGATGCACAAATATCAAGGCTAACTAACTCTTCAAACTCGCCCACTCAAGATTAGTGAGTTTTCTCAAAAAACTTGCCAATCTGGGTGTTGTTTAGATCAATGCTTTAATCTCTTGTACTTGGCTCTGATACCATGTGAAATTTCAGAGAAATAAAGACCAAGAATGGATCTAGATCAGATCCTCAAGAGGTGTTGGAAGCTAGATTACATGGTCTACTAATCAACCAATGATTAGATCTAGAATTAGATCAATTTCCCATCAAAAATCTAGCAAGAACAACAAGCAAATGATTAAACTTGAGACCTAATGCCTTCACACGTGTGAATAATAGTACCTGTACGGAATTACAGCAGAGAGTGAAGTATACAAGTGTTAGAAAGTAATAGAACCATAAAATCACAACACAAATATGAGAATACTCAAGATATGCCTCCAAAACCAAGATCTTGCCTCATTTTTCTCAAAGTGGATCCATCATGGATTAAATACAAAAATCATCATACTCTCTCTCTAAGCCACTTCCAGCACGTGTGAGACAGGTCATAGTGCTTATCCATATCCACTTTGGCTAAGATTCCATTAATTTGCCACATCATCATTGGTGGCTAGTGTTGACCTTCTAGATTCCTACAAATTAGGAGATAGGTCCTACAATCTAGGAGATTTGACTTTTGACATGTATGAAATCTATATACAATGGATCTGAACTTTCTATATGATATTTCACACGTGGGAGACCACTCCTACCCATGTGATATAGCATTTTCTACCACTAGAATGGTGCCAAGTGTCACAATACTACTAAACTAGTTTTTGGCCAATTTAGCCACTAGTTTCCAATTTAAATGATATGTACAACATTTATGATCTATCTAAATGACTTAGGCATAGATTTCACACGTGGGAACAGGCTCCACACATGTCTAATGATGATAGGTACAAGTCATTATGGTATTTACAAGATTTAACCAAGTTAGCTTTTGCCAATTTTAACACTTATGATGTTTCACGTTGTCACACATAAACTAGAACATTTGCTCTTGCCCCAAAAATTGGTCGCCGAGATATAAATTTGAGAGCCATGACTCCTTTCGATGACCTTTACATGAAGTTGTTAACAATGTGCATTTCACATTTGTAGAACCCAAATAACAATTGTATCTTACATGACTTTTATAGGGCATTCTTCTAGTAGCCCCTTTTTTGTTTTGTGCACCTCATACTCTTCAATAGCCAAAACATTGTTGATAGGCATGTTATCTCCCATGCACAATGGTGTTTTCCTTCGACAAAAATTAAACATTTTTTGGAATGACTCGGATCAATGAAAAGGCATGTGATGTGCTTTTACTCTTAGATTAATGTCTATCATGCCTTCCAACATGATGTGTCTTTGACATAGATTTTCTTATTCTTAGTTTTCTTAAATTACCTTGTAGACCCACAACATTGCGTTCAAAACCTAACAACCCATTGATATGGTGCTCTATATTGTGATTAGAATCTTTTTATCTCAAATTACCACTTCTATTTTTTAAAATACACATTTTGTTTCAATTTTAGTGAGCTCGGTCCAAAACCCTAACGAGCACTAGATTAAGATATGCATGAAAATATTTGCAAGTTTGCACTGCTCGTCACTCACAGTTGCATTGCATAATGTGAGATAGTTTTTTACTCAAATGCCAACCAACTAGTATCAAGAATGGATTTGGATAGATTTGTCCTGGGAAGGCCATGAATGTCATGCATGATGTACAAACAGAGTACAAGAAATGTCATAAACGAAAAATCCAAAAAAAAAATAAAACCAATGAAAAACTGACTTGCACAACAAATTTCTTTCATTGTGATATTTTGGCATGCCACGACATAATCCATGTTTGTAGTTTTGGGAGTTCACCATCTTGCACCCTTCTTACTAACCACCATGCCATCCAGTGTCTCAACTTGGAATTTGATGCTCTACAATTTGGAACATTTTTCCATGAGCGACACATTAACTTATGCATCTCATGAAACTTATGGCTCTTGATGCAATTTTTTGTGTGTTGTAACATATTATATTCCTAGTGAAACAAGCATAATTATCTTTTTTGGCCTTATATGGCATTTTAAGTATCCCCATTGAAAATGATTCTTACAACTCTTCATCTTTGCCTAGGCTTCATCAATCATGAATTCTCTTACCTCTGTTGGAGGATGTCCTTTATTTATTGAATGTATAATGTGTATAATTTTCTCTATATTAATAAAAGTACATGTGTAGGAATTTTTTCCTTTGTATCCTAATAGACTAAAATGTGGGTCACCCTTTAGAAGTATTCACTATCAAATGGACTTGTGATCAAGCGAAATAAGGACTTTTGGAGAGAGAGAGAGAGAGTGCTCCATGGCCAACTAGGCTTGTGGCATAATTTATTGACTGTACTAAGGCTTATGATTTGGGTGCACATATGTAGAATGTTTTCGTCAAGTGTTTTTATTGATAATTTTGAGCTCTTGATTATTTTATGGAATGATGTGTGACCAAAGAATGTTTGTTCCCTTTGATTTTTGGACCATTTGCATATTTACTTTAGGTTTTGTAGGTTTAACTCAAATCTTTAGAGGGATCTAAGGAATGTTGCAACATGTATGCATATATGTGCACAACCTCGTTCATTCCCAAGTACCCTAGGTATTGCAAGTTGGGCCAAAACCACCCAAGTCAAGTATTGAGCCAGGTGTTAAAAAAGACTAACAATGGGTCCTACTTGTCAAGAAGATTCCTTCATACCTGCATTGAATGTAAAAGAAGAAAAAGAAAAAGAAAAAAACCCTTGATTGATACTTTTGTTCTCACATCTACCACCAACCTATAAACTATATAACTGCCCACAATAGTATCAGGGATCTTGGCATACGAAGACATTATCATGAGAGCATTTGGGACTCTTCAATTAGATTTACAAGTTAAAATTTTACTGGCCAGTATCCGTGAAGGAGCATATATCTAGTTGTGCATAATTTTCAATTGTGAGGGCCCCAAGATCATCAAATGCTTGATAGTCTTGACCCTCCACGATGTGTGGGAATATCAAGCTTGCTAAATCATCATCGGATGAAGTCGTGGTGGGATGGAGCGAGGCGAGGCTTGGGTGCATTATGAAGTGCTCCAACCTCATCCTCCAATGCTTGAGAAGCTTCCATGAAGTCGGAAACATAGTGATGGGAGATTTCAAGCCTATTCAACCGTTGGATGAGGGTTGCATGGCCCAACCGTCCATGACGCTAGACACATTGTGATGGGATATTTCAAAGCTCCTATTCCTCAGATGAGGGTAAGGTGGGGCCATAAGTCTCAACCTTACTCTAGATCAAGATAGGATCCTTAGGACAAAGGGTGATCCCATGAGCGTCCTCTTATTACCACAACCCACTACCTGAGCCAAGGTGGTCTGCAAAGGAGTTAGTTCCAAGTGGAGGTGGTCTGCAAAGGAGTCAGTTCCAAGTGGAGGTGATTTCTTTTTTTTTGCAACATCTTAAACAACTAGTGGTGAGATAATTAATTACAACATATATACAACCTAGCAACGCTATGTGGGCAATGTCATGTGAATAGCAAGCTCCTAAGATGTCATTTCTCAGCATTTGGGAATTGAGCCTGCGCCTAGCAGGTCTAAGTCAACAACTTTACTTATATCCCATGGAGATTGACAAGATTGACTAATTAGAGGTGATTTTCAAAAGCCAAAAGGTATGGAGTGAGCACTTTAAGTGTGATATATTGAGGGTGGTCGTTCTAGTTGGGGAAGCCCAATTCAAAGTGCAACAAATATCTGGGAGCTAAGAATTCTGGTTTTGGTTTTGGATTTGGTGCTGGTGCCTGTAGTTTACTTCAGCGACAACCAAAATTAAGAATTCTGAAGCGGCCGGCACTCCATAGGCTGACAAAATAAAACAAACGCTGGTACCCTGTTCTTGTCTTGGAGGTCGACGACGAGATTACGGAATCCTTCACGGTGAGAGAGTACTAGGATGGAAGCCTAAAGCCTAGAAAGGATCGAGGTGGGTAGGTTTGCTTCTTCTTTTGCCTTTGTATTTATCCTGATCTAGATCTTATACGCAATGCGCATGCACACCATGAATGAGTGAAACCATGGTGAAGTCCTTGAGGGATTAAGTATTGATGTTGTTGCAATTCTGATCAGATTTGGTCTCTGCTGTGATATGACGACCGGATCTTATTGATGTGGTTGGCAATGATGGCGTGCATTTTGCATGAGTCTGGATTTTTCGATATCGTCGAGATGATGGTTTTAGCAGGAAGCAGATGACTGGCTTATGCATTGTAGCTCAGAAGACGGTAACGAGGCTTCTAGACTTATTCGATATTGATCACGGATCGTTTACTAGTGGTGTTGATTAAGCTCCAGGTCGTCTACGTTTTTTCTCGAGCTTCGACTTAATCCAGTACATTTTCGTGTCGAGTTTGGACTTAAACACGATTGCGCAAGTTGAAATTCAACAGACGGCTTTAAGTGTGTAACGGCTTGCGCCAAATGCTCTGCAGGCTTTTTGCAACGCTTCATGGATCTCTCTCTCCCTGTGAATGAGCACAACTTCTTGACAAGATTGAAAACTTTCACATTGTAGACATTTCTTGAATAGGATCTCAACGCACTCTGAACAAAGGCTTTAAAGATAAACACGTAAGTTCAGATCCTATTTTCTAGCATCGTGTCACATCTGTCATAGGAGCACTTCCAACGCGTAATTCTACGTTTATCATCTATGCAAAGAGACATGCGGAATCAGTTTTTGAAATAAACGGTTCTAGAACTCCTGATAGTAAACTTATGACGGACACGGTTACAGCAACCCTGACAGTACCTCAAACTATCGCATCAGATGCCGTTTATGTCTGCTATCCACGTGATAGCTGTTAGCCAGTCCGAAGTTCACGAACGAATTACGCACTGGAAAACTTTCGAGACACCTTATCAGCGGTGTTCCTCTGTTATCTTTTCATGAGCTGTGCTTCGTCCTAAGACGTAAGACGAATGACAAAAGGACGGAAGATAGGAAGGGAGTTCCATCTTCGTACAGGTAGCAGTGCAAGAATCATAGTTGGAATAAAAAATTTGAGGGAAGGACAATCAATTTTAAATTGGTTGTTTAGGAAAGCCGTGTTCGAAAAGGGAGACACTATTTTGTTGCTGCATGTCGACACGACCGACCCGAAGCCCAGTAACATAGGTTTTGTTCTAGACTCCGTCTTTAATGATTTATAATTTGTTGAATTCGCTTAAGCCTTAGCCTGAGATACGAGCCAATTAATTACATGTCACCGTGTAAGAACTTTTCTCTTGTATTTGTGTTAAGATTTCACGTAGTTTAATGCACCAATCAATCATCAACTGCTCTCACGTCAGTTTCGTACATAGCGTGCTTTTTCTCAAAGAAACTCGCATGAAACCTACAACGAAAATTCTTCCGTTTGATAAATGGCATGCTCAATCTCAGAGAAACCGATCGTATGAAACCTAAAACGCGAAAACACTCCTTACAGGGCAGCAGTGCATCATACGCACTGAATGATTCCGTTAAACTGAAATCCTGTGTATGTTGGCACTGTGCAGGTCCAAGGCTCGCAGATGTTTTGCATTGTAATGAAGCATCCGATGAAAAAAGCGAAGTTATTTTCAGATATCTGAGCGCAAAAGTGTCCAACCTTGTTAACAAGTACAATGTACCGGAGGTAATATACATCTATGCGTACTTCGGGCTTGCGTAACTCTTCTCTTCTTGATCTTTCAATTTATTAGCAAACAGAAGCCTGGGATAAGAGAGAGAATGTGTGTGTTTGTGTGCGCGCCTTTTTTTTATTCTGAGTGGAGGTTACCTGATTGTGACTATATATGTAATTTAATTGGTTGAAATCTAGGTCAACATCTTGGCGAAAATAGTGCGCACCTGTTACATCGGCACCGCCCTGGTAAGCGAAGCTCAAAGGATCAAGGCAACCGTTATTGTCCTTGGAAGCTCTAGGCTGTTTGCGTTTGTCAAGTAAGTGCGCACATCTGAAGGCTTCTATGGCAATCACGCAATTTGCATCTTCTGGTTGTTAAATTTTCCCTAATTGTCAGCCATCGCCAAACTTAAAAACAATTTAAAGGGAAAAAGTTATATGCATTGAGGTTGCCATGGGATATGGATACATGAGAAATGCAACTCAAGCATCCACTAACCTTTGGCAAGGTGGTATAGATGTCATAGCAATCACACTCAGGGTACCATCTCCCTGATTCGGACTACTTGCTCCTTTGTTCAACCTCCCATCAAATGCATCTTCCCTAATTCAAATTACCTACATGTTTGTTAGGGTCTACAAGTCACTTTGTTAAACCTTTTTTTCTACCTCCCATTGATAGGGGCTTCTCACTCAAACATATACACTTTTATAAGCAAATTGTCTTTTGTAAAGACCTTTCTTGGTGTTGAGAGTCCAAAAGTTAAGACAAGGTAAAGGTTGCCCAAGAAGTTAGGATGGCATGTTACTTCAAGTTACAAAGACGAGCATCAATGGTCTCTAGAAAGAACATTCTCTTACATACGAGTAGTAAAAAAGTTTTTTACTCTTTGCCCAAAGAGGTCTTAAATGGAAAAAAAAAATGGATTTCTCAAATCAAACAAATTTATTAGTAGTAGAAAAAACAAATTTATAGACCATAAAATTCAAGTAGGCTTCATATTGTGCACTTTCAAAGTCACTAGGAAATAGATTATGTGGACATCAACTTGTCACCTATGGAAAAAATCTATATAATAGTTTAAATTTTTTGAGAAAAAGTTACAAAAACAAGGTATCATAATCACGGCAACTACTTTTTTGTATGTGCCATGACTTCTAGAAAATTGACATGCTTTCGGAATATGCTAAAATTCAAACTCAATTATATAAATATTGTATACTCTCATAGGATTTTGATATGACATTATTTTTTATAATAAATCGCTAATTTAGTGATTTTGAGGGGTTATACACATGTAAAGAACCTCTCTCTCTCTCTCTCTCTCTCTCTCTCTCTCTCTCTCTCTCTCTCTCTCTCTCTCTCTCTCAAGAATGGCAATTTTGAGGGTTTTCACAATCTGCGAGTAAATTCTTTGCAAGTTTTGCGCGTTTTATTTACAAATGATTTCTAAAATTTCATGGCACATGATATGCTATCAGATATATAAACTTTATATATACTCGTTTTATATTAGATAAAAACTAACTTTGATTATATCAATGGATTCTGCATAAAAAAAATGGAGCACTTTTGCTTTTTGGACCATTTCAATCCGAACGATAGTAAGAAAGTTATAAGGCGTGCTATCAATTTGAGTTAAAGACTAAAAGCTTAAATTGGTAGCACGCCGACGTGCTACCCCTTTCAAGCTCCAAGAAAAAAAAATTAGCCTAAAAAACTTCGAAACTTCTTTAATATTGCTCGGATTGAGATGAATGCTCCATTTTTCTTGTAGAATACATTGCTTTAATCAAATTTGATAAAAAAAATGAAAATATTCTATTATTCCATCATCTCAACATAAGCTTAATAGTTAAGTTATAGCCTCCATCTAGAACATACAATAAAAACGTTCTTTTTACCAATGTTGGTTTTATGATACCTATCATAGGCTTGGCCACATACTATCATGTCTTTTTATATATGGTGGTACATCAATCCTTGGCAGTAGACAAAAATGTTTTAGCTTGATAAATGTAAAATTAAACTGATTTAAGTTTTTTGCATTCTCAATGATATAGCATACTATGTACAATTTGTAGACAACATTGTTTGCAGATATATCTTTTAGCTAGTAAGAAAATAAACAACATGATAATGAAGTATACAAATAGATTTTACCCCCAAAAACGAAGTAGAACAATTTTAAAAACCTAAAAACAATGTAACATGCGTGTGCTATCAATTTGACATAATTTAAAAATACTAAACTCGCAAAACTTGTAAATGATTTACTCGCAAAATGCCAAACCCCCAATTGCGGAACCCTCTTGATAGATAAAGATGTGACTCCTCCCTAGACTCGAACTAGTGGAGAAGGCCATTTATAATTTTGATATATTATAATGCTTTGACCTACTTTTGCTATTGTATCCTTTATGATTCTAGTCGTCATTTTGCTTTTTCTCTCTCAATATTTATCGTGGTGTGATGCCTATTAGCATGACTAGTCGTTGACGTTGAATCTCAAGCGATAAATTATACATGTCTTTATCCCAATATATGTTCTTTCACAGTACAATATGTCTTAGTCATCTAAAGAGCATGTCATTCCCAATATAAAATCTATAGGGGTCTCAAAAAATCGACCATCAGCTATGAACCAACAAGAGCATACAACAACATTGAAGCTTAGGTTGGCCTACTCTTATGGTTAGATCAATAGGCCTCTCAAAACCTTGCTCAATGTTGCATTATCGGTTGTGAGATGCCTTGAAAGAATAGATTTACACCCACCTTTGGGCTCATGGCACTCATGTCATTGATTGCACCAAATTTGAGTTATCCAACCATTCGTTTAGTGTAAGACTAACCATCTACTTTCAAAAATTACATTTGGCTCTTTCCATCTAGCAGTAAGCCTTGACACATGAAGTTGTGATTAGTGTTGGATCTGAAGTCAAATCAATATCAAATGTGAAGTAATCAACAAAAGTAGAATGTATAGCTACATGTCAAGCAACAAAGCCAATTTCTACACTTCTAAACAAGATACATTACTCTAATACCAAAAGTGGTAATTCTGACAACTTCTCCGCCTAAATCAATACCATAATATTGCTAATTGTGAAAACCAATATGCCATACAATGGGAATTTATACAGTCCATCAAAAACTTGAGAATCAATGTGATTTCCTCTCATGATTATATTGTCCACATAAATGGCTACTGCAATTATCGTCTTTCGTGTTTTTTAGGCATAAACTCCCATCACACTAAGACTTGTCAAAACCATTTCTAATAAATAAAGGAATAAAACTTACAACACCAAGTTTGAGATGCCTGCTTTAAATAATATTTTTCTCTGTTGCATATTGCCCTCAATGAGATCTTCATTCAAATTAATTGTCATTTTGACATCTAACCTACTGAATTCTAAAGTTATGAAAGCCCATACGATGACCTTATTTGACTGAATTTTTGCCACTGGTGCAAAAGTGTCATTGTAGTCAATTCCCTCTATCTAACAACATCCCTTGGCCACCGACCGCGTTTTAGATCTTGCACTTTATTATATACTTGATTTTGCATATTCGTTTACACCCAAATGTTAGGAACATTTGCCTGTCAAAAGACATGTGACTACTTGCTCCTGAATCTATACATCAACTCAAATCTACTAGTAGTAAGTTTCTCTTCATTTTACTTGTTAGTGGAATGAATTTCGTGTAGTCGTCATTTGTGTAGTGGGAGATAGTAAGGTCAAAATAGCTCAACTTATCTTGGATCCAGTCACCTCTTGGTTGTCTTTCTTATTATGATTATCCTTTAGGCTCAATGGCAAGAACATCTTAGCTAATCATCAACCTTCTTGGGGCATTCACACAACAGGTGCTTTGACTCATCACAATCGTAGCATTTGATGTCAATCATTCTCTTCCAACCCTCCTTCCATTTGCATCTCCTCTTGAAAATGTTTCTCATTCCCGGTTTACGACCACCCTAACCCTCTTGAGTCCCCTTCATCTTCCTACTCATCCATGTTGTCATCTCTCTCCTGCCTTTCATGAAAGCATGTTTTTTCTAAGAGCTTTTGCATGCATCAATGTTTAATCTAGGGATGATATCAAGATTACTATCTTCGTTCCCTTCAAGAGTTCTCACAAGTGGATTGTATGACTTTGGGAGGCTTCCCAAAATTGTTCTTTTGCTATTATACTTCTACTTACCTAGAGTTGCCTCCCAATGGGTTTCATCTTTTAAATGTGAATCCCAATAGGAACACCCTCATACTTACCAATTGCCTTTGTAACATAAATATGCTACAAACACTCCTAGATTTGTATGAAGATTTCAACTCCTCCCATATCTCACGAGCATTCTTGGTAGATTGAGCTGGGGCAATAGCCAGATCTCCAAGTGACAAAAAAATGATCTTGTATTCCTTGCACTCTTGTATTCTTGGATTTGTATGAAGATTTCAACTCCTCCCATACCTCACGAGCATTCTTGATAGATTGAGCTTGGACAATAGCCAGACCTCCAAGTGACAAAAAAATGGTCTTGTATTTCTTGCACTTTTTTTGATGATATGCCTCCCACTTCACTTCATTTACAAGCCCGAATTCTTCGACTTCTACTCCTCACTGCCATCTACAACATCCCAGATTCCATGCTCCTCTATAATCATTTTCTAGTTCCATTGAGGATAATTAAATTCATTCAACAAGTCTAGGATCCACCATCACAGCCAAATTTGATATCTTTTGATCCCTTGATCTTCAATCTTCTACACCTCTCCTCGATGCACCCTTCACTCTTCTCCCTCCCAAGTTTGTTTTTGTGTGAACTCTTTCATGTCCTACCTATCTCAAAACTTCTCATTACTTTCGAATTTGCATTTTAGTTGATGTCGAATGTCCTTGTCAATTCTTCTCCAAATATGCTTCGGCACATAAAACACTCCTTAAATATGAACAATAGTTCTGAATTGTTGAGGGCTTGCTCTGCCAGCAGCTCCCTTTGGATATTCCCCACAATCCACTTATAATATCCTTGTCATACTGTAGAATGCATTCTCAAGCCCCTCAAAGCTTGCGCAATCCCCTCTGGCTATATCCTGCTTTTGCGACGTTGTGTCATGAAGTTGTCTTTTTTAATTTTATTGAATGTAATGTTTTTTTGAGCATTTGGTTTTTGCATGTTTGCTCTTACTGACCGTTTCATAAGTACGCTGAACCTTGATCCTTGTTCCAGTCGAGGCCATATCAAGTTTTATGCAACCAGTTGCTTAGAAGTGCTAAGAAGTGTCAGGTTATGGGCCCACAACTAACGAGAAGATAACCAACAAGAGTCTCTAAGTTGATTGGATGCAGTCTTTATGTTTCTTGTCGCATGTGCCAATCTTCCACCACCTCTGTCTGACATGACAGAGGTGGGCTCCAAGGCATCCAAGTGATGAGGGTGGAATGCATCCTCGTGAGACGATGCCATCCACTTTTTCCCTTGATAATCTCTTATCCACCTGTCATGTCAGACAGGGTGAGGAATACACTCCCCTTCTTGGTATACACCTAACGTCCTATTCTGTGCGGCTCTATGGAGTCCAACTCCAAACCTCAAGAAGAGGAAAGGGGATCTATACAGACACGCCAAAAATTATAATTGTTTGAGCAAAACATAGAGAACTTTGAACTGATTAAAGTTGCAATGAGTTTTTTATTACTTATGGGAACCAGAAAGGCACTTGTTGGATGCAATCGAATACACATTCGGATACAGACAATTTTGAAGACTCGTAAGAGTAAGTAAAAAGAGTATTTCAAAGTGTTTTTATATGAGTCACTGCTGCAGCAGGATTTGACAATCTTTCATATAAACAGGTCTGTAAATTCAATTCGGGAACAATGTATCAAAGATCTGCCAGCATGCTGCTCCATTATTGTTCTTCGAAGAGGGGAAAAGTTACTAATAAAAGCTGGTGCTGCTCCAGGTACAGAAAACAAATATGTTCACATCTACAGGCTACTGGGAAGATTTTTCAAGACACAAATCAAATAAGCAATATGCATTTAACCTTTTATCGATTTACAGGATAAACACACAATTATATCACTCAATTCAAAGTCTATGTTTTGATTCTAACCTATCTATGCTGCGAACTTAGCTTGAGAGTTGCTTAACCGCAATGTAGTAGGTGAATGCATGTCTTACATGTAAGGTAACTCGCTTATCAGTTTTGTTTTCGTCATCTGGATGGAACCATAGCAGCTAGAGATTATGGTACACTGAGAGTGAGAACACAGTCAGAGAAGGAAGAGATAGGCATGGAGGCTGATGTTGACGATCTTCAGGATCTTCGAGATCTTCAGAACTTTCCAGATCAATACAATCAGGATGACAACTTCCCTTCCCACCTAACTTCAAGCCTAAATAGGACTGCAAAACTATACGACATTGAGAGTCCAAGCACCGATTCTGAGATGCAGTTTGGTTATTTAAGTTCCTTCACTTCAAATGGATCAAGCGCAACAAGTCTGGACTCACCAACTAGTGTCCTAAAATGTCCTGGTGATTACGGAGCCTCAGAAACGAAGTTTTATCCCGAAAAGCCATACTTGGAAACTATGCGGCCTAGAGGTAATTTTAGCTTTAGACCCAATAATATAATTGACTGGCTGCAATCTGGTCCAAATCTATGTCTCACATCTAGATTTTCTGAGCAACACCACAAAGACACGCCAAATGCCTTTACAGAATGTGAGGCAACTGAAGAGATGCCTAAAAGCAGTGCCCTAGAAATAAACATGGGGACAGAATGTGAAGCTCGCTCACAGGAGTTGAAGCCTCTATTGGCTAGAATAGCTGACAGAACCACAGTATCAATGGAGCTTTTCGAGGTGGGACAAATGCTGGACAAGTACATCTCTCATTATCCAGAAGATCTTCTGGAAGAGTTCTCTTTTCAAGAACTGGAGCTTGCTACAAAAGGTTTCGCAGCAGGTCTCTCTCTCTCTCTCTCTCTCTCTCCAAAATCATAAAATATAGTCTTAACCCTAGCCTAAAATCAACCCTAACCTCATCTCTTCATAAAAAACCGCAGAATTTGATCACGGAAATAGTAGTGAATTACTTGAAACTTGCTTTCATGGGAAGAAACAAAGCGTGAATTTAGCATAGCCTCAAAGCGACAGCTGCTACAAAATTGGGGTGACGCATTGCTCTTTGCTAGTAGCCAAAGTTGCAGGCCACGATCCGGAAGGATCGCGTTCCGGGATTTCCCATTAGGGTTTCCCGGAACGCTTTTTTTTTTCTTTTTAGAAACTTTTTTAATGCCAATATGGGTATCAAATGGAAGGTTTTTTCAAGAGCAGTTTGCCGTCAATTTCAAGACCATTGTCGTCCATTTTCGAAGCATTGAGTGATTTTCTACCATCAAGTTATTTTTCACTATTATATCATTTTCTACAGTATTGCGTGAAATGAAATCATGTGCAAACCAAAGCATTGAAAGCATATTGAATCTCTCTCTCTCTCTCTCTCTCTCTCTCTCTCTCTCTCTCTTTGAAGTTCGTAGAAATTAGAATGTGATAATTACCTATTGAAGTAGACCACGCTAGAAAAAAACCATATCAAAACACAAACCGACAAGACACAATGTCGGGCTCAAGGCCGAAAAAAAAATAGGGTGACGTCCCCAATAAATAATGTCTCATAACAACTAACAACTAACAATCGTCCTCTAACTCAAAGTCTGAGTCATCAGTGTCTGTGGAACTGCCAAACAAGGAGTCTGTAGATGACGCTGAGGGTGTCATGTATCGTGGTGAGCCTCTGCCTCTGTCTCTGCGTCCGCCTCTGCCTCTTCCCAGTCCCCTACCTCTCCCTCTCCCTCTCTCTCTCTCTCCCTCCTGGCCCCTCCTGGCTAGCTCCAACTGCTCCTCCTCTGCTACTCCCTCTAGGTCGCCCTCTCAACTGTGATCTCGTTGCTTGGGAAGGCCCTATAAACTCAGAGCCGACCTGGCCCTCAACTACCTGTGAAACTCCAGTCCTCTCTACAAACAATGCCCCCCAGCCCAGCCCCCCCCTGGAACGTCTAGGTCGCCCTCTACATCTAGGTGCAGGAACGGCTGGCTCCTCCTGTGTCTCGGCATCTGGGTCTACGAATAAGTGTTGCATGTCTCCCCCCCCTCCCCCCCCCTCATGCTCACCCTCATCCATCCACTCCTCCTCGTACCCATGCCCAAATCCCTCTCCATGCCCCAAAATCTCATTATCTCCATCCTCTCCCATCTCCTGACGTCGAGCTGCTCTCCTGTGGTGTCATGCAGACCGTGCCTCTGCATCTGCCTGCCTATGTAGCTCATGATAGATATCATCCTCGAGCTCCTCCTCCGTAGGTGGCACCCGAGGATCGACAGTTGGCGTATGTACCTTGCAAGAGTCAGGGTTCACCTACAAAAACAAACGGGCATGGTTAGCAAACTTATGCATTTGTCAAATAAGTTCATTTGAAACCAAAGTACATCAAGCAATACCAATAAAGTCACTAACTCATCTCGATCGAGCGGTCACCCTGCATACGTGTGCATCTCAACATGCGTCCGTTGGTGTTCACAAACACCAACCGCCTGCACTGCTTAATGGAGAGTCTATTGCTCTTCTTCGTGTGATAGCTGGCCCATATACTCCAGTTCCGCTCACAGGCGGAAACCGAACAGTCCTGTGCAAGGACCCTCTCTGCCAATCGCTGAAGGTCAGGCGTACTACGGCCATGAAAGCTCCACCATGTGACAGGTGCCAATTGGTCATCTCTGAGCTTACACTGCTCTCGATCAAAAGGATACAGGCCCCACTCGAACTTGACCATGTCTCGCTCTATGTTCCCCAGAGTCGTGCCTGTTCGCAAAGGAAATAGAACACGTGTCAGGCCACAAACCAAAGCATATGCTAATACAAACAATTATACTAGCTAGAATATTTACAATACCTGCGTCGGGCCATACACCCTCGGTGTACTCCACCCATCCTCGATGGAGCTCCATGTTGCCAGGACGTCTGGTAGAGCGCCACAATGGGTGCAGCATGTGGGCCACTGCATGGATGGGTCTGTGGAAGTACCCCGCGTCCCAAAGTGTGAGGAGTTCGTCCTTCCTGCACAGGTGACATTGCAAATGGTTAGGCATCTTTGAAAACACGAGAGCAAAGTGAAACTGAAATAAGAAAGTGATAGGAGACGTACCTATCCTCCTCCAAGCCACATTTGTGAAGCGCCTCGCTGATGCGGTCCATGAACTCGTATATGAGACCGAGAGTGCACCCCTCTCGGTCTACTAGGAGCAACACATAGAACACAGGTCAAAGAACCTCTACAATCTCATTCGACCGTGTCCAGAAGTCATCTCCAAATATTATGGCCTGGAAAACACTGCCTCTGTCGTGCAATTCCTGAACTCATCAAAAGCCTCACTGGATACCATCCTCCGCAAATGATCTCGCAAGACGCATAGTCACTTGAGAACCAGGAAAAAGAAGGCAAAGCGAGTGGGTGCTGGCTTCTTCAGGTCCAGCCGAGAGAAGGTACAGAACAATGCCAGCATGCGCCTCTTTTTGGTGACGAACTTCACTATGCGCATGGCCTGAGAGGTGAGCTGCAAGACAAACATTAAACAAAAAACTGTTAGAAGCTAAAAGAGGTTAGGGGCCTAGAACAATTGACAAGTGAAAAATGCTTTACAAAGTGATGAAAATTGTACCTCACGAATCGATGGAAGTGCAACCATGTCCTGAATGAGAAGGTCGATGCAATGTGCAGCACACGGGGTCCACACGATACTCGGGTGCTCCCTCATCACCATCTCTCCCATCAGTCTGCAGTTCGAGCCATTGTCTGTGACGACTTGAACCACGTGCTCTGCCCCAATCTCCTGCAGAGATGACTGCCTCATAGATGAACTCGGTCGTGATGGCTCCACCAACTCGAGTAGGATCCACGCCTCGTAGGAAGATTGTGCCAAGTGGGTAAGACACTAGGATATTGACAACAGATTGCTGACGAGTGTCAGTCCATCCATCGCTCAATATCGAGCATCCATAGCTACAAAAATACAACATTTCTTAGACATGTGCACTCGCAAACATTGTGGTAATTTGTAGAGTGAAACAAATTAAGTGGTTAAGAGTAGCAAAAAATTTTTACGTCTGCCACGTGCGGATGGAACTCGGCTCCCATGTGATGGTATCCTCCTCCTGTCATAGCATGGTCGTGCGCAATGCCTCTCTCCTCGGAGGCCTCCATGAGGAATCAGCTGCTGCAATCTGAAGGCAAGTGTCCCTAGATCCAAGTGTCTGCAACAGCAAAAGGAATGCCACACTCATAGAACAGCTGGCCAATCCGTCGGGTACACGGGGAATGATGATGTCTCTGCCACGCACCTCGGTCCAAGGTCTGCTGCCTAGCCCTAACCGCTCTCTGCTGCACAAAGGACTCTCCTGGTCTAGAACGCCCACCAGAAACAACAGATGGGCGTGCTGAAGGTGTGTCTGCTGACTGTGACTAGGCCCTACCTCTGCATCTGCTCTAGACCCTACACCTGCACCATGTCCTGAACTTGCTCTAGTCCCTGCTCCTACCACGGACCCATGAACCGCACTCTGAGGTGGTCTCAAAGGCTCAAGAGATGTACTGTCACGCCCGTATGTGTCCATCAATCTCTCCACCTCTGCATTTGATATGCAAAGGCAAATGGATATGCCCATCCCCCGCCCATCTGGCCTGGTGAGCAAATGGGCCCTAACCCTGGTAAGAGAACCAGTAAAGATGCCGCCACAATGCAAGCATCTCCATCTGCGGGCACCAAATCCTTGGTGCGTAGCCACATCCCCCTCTGTCAACTCTACCTCTAACCAAATGCCTCTACCAAGGACCGGCATCGTGTGAATTTGTCAATGTATCAGATCGTGTGACTCAGACCTGCAAAAGAGGAAGCAAACAATCACATGCCAGTATTCTGTTGGTAGCAACAACATTCGGATTGATGCAAATATCAATTGCTTACAAGTTACAACAACCCTAAACCCTAAAACACATGTGATTCGGACATGCCACCGAAAACTTTCTCTACAAGCGATAAAAACCGAAACTAACAGCACAAGCATGTTTGTGGGCATGAAGGAACACGGTTTAGCCTAAAATTGCACCTCAATCAGATGATTATAAGGTAGTTTGCAAAAACAGTCAAAAACACACGAAAAAAGGGCATGAGATTCATATCTTTTGATACAAGCAAAAATAGGAAAAACTAACAGCATGAGCATGTCTGTGGTGTTCAATACATATGATTTGAAACCAAAAACCACTTCATTACGTTACCTATAGCTCATTCTATGAGGTACCAAGGTTTGAACTCAAAACTTACTTAAAATCATTTTGGAGACACACCTCGTCGCTGCCACCGGCTTGATCACGCACAGATCGATGCTCCACGGTGCCCACAATCCACCATCATCTCCTCACCTTTGCTCTCCCTCACTCTCCAACTCTCACAAGGCAAATTCTTTATGTGGGCCGCAGGCTGCCTGCCCGCGGCCCACATAAAAAAAATTGAAATTTTATTCGCGTTCCGATACAGCGTTTCTGGTCCCGGAACGCTCGATCCGGATCAAGATCCTTCCGGATCACGATCCGCTGCAACACAGCTACACACAATTTTGGCAATATCAAGAAAAAATCTGGCATGATACATTTCTCTACACAAAGAATCTTGTTTTAGCTTCCGATGCCTGCTGCTCCGGCCGATTTCATTCTGCGTAATTGAAAAGGCCATGCCTGCTACAGTAGTGTTGTGTCTGCAAACAGAACCTACATAATCTGAAAACTATCCACTTCAAGCAGTATTGATGCTTTTCCTTGAAAGAACAGAAAATGAGCAATATAGTGAAGCAATTTGCTTCTGCAACTTGAGACTCTACATCTTGCATAATATGAAAATTATCAACTTCAAGCAGGTATCAATGCTTTGCCCAAGAACAAGAAGATAAAGGGCAGGATAGTCAAAGTCTCACAAATCACTTCTGCAACTATAAGCTCTACATGAAATCCGAAAACAGGAAGATCACAGAACTATGTATATCCTGAAGTAGAAAAGTGTAAACATACTTCTCATCCAACCAGTAAGTGCAGATGATGCTTCAAACAAATGTTTATCTCTAAATTTGAACTAAGTTTGAGGTATGTATATGTTCAATCTAACGCATTGCAATAATAACAAATCCAACTTGGAAATGAGCAAGCCGGTTTAAAAATTGGCTTCAGGCAAATGCTATGGCAACAACGATGTTCTTGAAAGAAAGGAAGAGGACCCTGTGACCTCCCCATGAGAGTGTCATGATCCGTGCCAAATCCCAGGTAGCACTCTGTTCTTCAAATAAAGGAGCAGTGACCTCTTCTCCAAAGAAAGAGCACTAAGCAATGTGCTGCTCCAATGGCTTCGTGTGCATAGGTCGCGCTCGCTTTGCCCCCCTCCCCCCCTCGCCTGTATCTTGCAAGCACTGCCGTTTTTTTTAATTAAAAAAATTAATTTTTTATTCCCAAAGCCTTGCCCAATGCTTCTGCCCAAGCTCCTGTGAATGACATGTGTTCGTTTATCCCATAAGTTTTCTACAGTGCCTACAACTGCTACTTGTATATTGAAACTAAACTTAACCTCTTATAACGTGTGTGCATGTGCGGATTTGGAGGTTCGACAAATATTTCTGGGGCTCAGATTTTCTTGGCGCCCCCATGCATGCTCGTGGACACACATGCTCGTATGCCTGCATGTTCCAAACTAAAAATTAAAAAAAAAAAACCAGGCCCACCAAAAATTTGTAATTTTCGGTGGGTGGGCATTTGCTGCCCCTGCCCGTGCCACATGGCACAATGACAGCGTGCTGGGACCAAATGGCAGGGAAGTGCCTTTAAGGCTCACCCCCTCTCTCTCTCTCTCTCTTGGATACATTTGACTACCATGCACAGACATTATCATTTATGTAGTTATCTTAACTTGCACTAGATGTTTCTTTTTTTCTTTATTACAGTTTTTTGAGTCGTTTATACGCTCCACAGTTACCACATACTTGACATGTATTTCCTTAGTCTTATATGCCTTTTGGCATGGAAAAGACATTAATAAAGCTTTCTTTCTCGCTCAACATTCAAGATCGATATTTGTGGATCTCTGTCTAACGTTCCCAAAAAAGGTATCCTCGTCCTGGCCAGAACATTCTGAAATTAAAAAATTTGGTGACACACGAATATCAGGGCACACCTGGCCCAATCGGTTTTAGAACACCTCTCTCTCTCTCTCTCTCTCTCTCTCTCTCTCTCTCTCTCTCTCTCTGCCAACTCGTTGGAGGTCTACTAAGCTGCCATCGATGGAGGCTCTAGGCCGGGCCACATGGAGGTAAGAGAGAAAATTCCCTCTTACCTCCGAAGGTTGGCTCTACGTCCGGAGGTTAAAAAAGTCAACCTCTGGAGACAAGCCACCCTCTGGAGGCAGCCTCTGCCAATTGGCAAAAACATGCCCAATCAAATGATGACACATAGGTCGGAGATAGCACTCTACCTCCGACTTGTGGCTTGCCCCCACATTTTTGGAGGTTGCCACCAGAGCCAACCACCGGTGGCAGCCTCCGCCATGTGGCCCAGCTGTCTCTCTCTCGCTGGAGGCCTGCTAGCTACCATCGATGGAGATCCATTAAGTGCCCTCGTGTAGGCTGGCTCTCTCTCTCTCTCTCTCTCTCTCTCTCTCTCTCTCTCTCTCTCTCTCTCTCTCTCTCTCTCTCTCTCTCTCTCTCTCTCTCTCTCTCTCAAGATCTAGGTTTGGTTGGGTTGGTTTGTCCACCATCTGGTTCCCTGTTGTTCTGGATTCAGCATCCTAGTTATCATCCTCGGTGTGGTACCAGATGGTGGACAAACCAACCCGACCAAACCTAGATCTTACGGATCTAGCCCCCAAGCTATGGATCTAATGATCAATGGTAATTAGGAGAGATGTCACTCTGGCAGCATACTGCTACCCTTGCCACAACCAGGCATACACTAGTGAGAGCCCAATGGGTATACTTATACCCTCCAAGACCCATGCACCACTAGTAATGCACTGTGACACCTCTTGATACCAATATAAAGACCACACCGAGGATCATAACTAGGATGCTGAATCCATAGAACAACAGGGAACTAGATGGTGGACAAACCAACCCAACCAAACCTAGATCTTACGGATCCCAAGCTATGGATCTAACGATCAATGGTAATTAGGAGAAATGTCACTCCGACAGCATACTACTACCCTTGCCACAACCAGGCATACACTAGTGAGAGCCCAATGGGTATACTTATACCCTCCAAGGCCCATGCACCACTAGTAGTGCACTGTGACACCTCACTGGACACCTCTGCAGCCTATCTGGGCCACATCATCCAATTCCCCAATGACTCACTAATAGACCCATACAAATCCACCATCATGAGTTTAGGCCTACAACCATTAATTATGACCTTATGCACATAAGGGTCCCAAACTCCTTATAATCATAATAAACGTATGGGTTGTCAGTCTACTGATCTCTAGCATGGATACGCTACCCGAGACCAATCGCGGGCATGACATTCTTCCCCCCTTATTCAAGTTATGTCCTCAGAACCTAAAACTAGGGAAGTTCCTCCTTAAGCTTCCTTTCTACTCCCAGAAATCATCATCGTTTGTGCGTCCCTTCCATCGAACCAGATGCTCGGTAACTATACGATTCCTCAATCGTTTAGTTCTTGTATCCAAGATCTTTTCGGGTTCAAGTCAAGACACACCCGATGATTCATCCAACAAGTCCAATTGGTCTCCAGAACCAAGATGCTCACCTTCACTAAAGAAAAATCGGGTGCACTTGAGTTCCTTCCGGGAGGTCCAATTGGTAAGCCAAGGATCCAATCTTTTTTAAGATTTGATATGGTCCTCTATACCTAGGGGACAATTTTTAATGCTTGCCGGTTCACATTACACTAGAATCCTTCGGGATTCTCAAATATACCCAATCTCCCATTTGAAAGTCTCGAGGTGATCGTTCCAGATTAGCATAATGCCGGTCCCTCTCCTGGGCACACTAGACATTCTTACGTGCTATTTGTAGCATTTTGTAGCATTTCCTACTTATGATGGAGGAAATCCGCTACCTTCAAAAACTTGATCATCCGAGTCTCTTCTGAAATAGGTGATCTAGGTTAAAAAACTATATATATTTATATACATATATAAGCATGAACGGGCTATAACCGGTAGCCAAATGCTTACAACAACTTAATCTCCAATAAGGATAACTTCCTCTCCGAGGAGATTGCCATCAAAAGACATATGCACATAGCATCTGATCTTTTGATCATGCACATTACCCTCTCTTAATTGGTCAAGTCTAAACAGCAATCTGAATTATGATTCGTCAATCATAACTCATCGGATTTATATTCCATACCTGACAATAAGAGAACATGAATATTAAAATTCTTAAAAGACACATGAGTTGTTCTAAAAAGTCCTTTCACGAGGAAAGTTTCAGACTCATCCAACTCACTTACGATGCCTTTATAAGAATTGTTAAGCTCAAAACGCCCTTACCTTAGACATGGTACCAAGTGTCATTTAAAAGCTAGGGTCCAATCTAGAATGCGTCTAGATTCAAAAACTCTTAAGTTTTGATCAAGAACTTAAGATTCACCGGAACTTCATTATGTGAAGCTCTAACTTTTGGTTGCCATCAACTATCCAACTCTACCTGAGTTTTCCGGGATAGCATTCCATCCTTTCCAATCGGGAAAAGATTAAGGTCAAAAGTTTCCATGTATTCTATGCACAAAAACCCTCTAAAATAACTCAGAAGTAGAGCTTCTAACTCAGTTAGTCATATTGGATTTAGAAAAATTTTGAATGTCTAGGTGTGGATCCAAGACACTCAATCTGATTCTAATCCCACCTAGGTCAATAAGCAACTCTCATTTAGAAATTACTATTACCCATCGAGACATTGTCTCTATACAATTCTCATCAATATGCCTATGTTTTAACGACTAGTTTATGCATGCTTATAAACTTAGTCCAAGGAATCCTTTGTAGATCCACAGGATTAAAAGTTTGTACAAAAGGTTTTATGATCACACAAAGATTCTCGACATAGCATATCTCTACAGATATCACATGATCTGTACACAGTACTTTCCTAACCGAGAATCCTGTAACTCGGTTATCCTCTAAGAGAATATATTTCTCAAAGAGTGCTATTTCACAACCAAAATCTCAACCAGAGATTATCTCATTAGAAAATATTGTTAGTGTGAATTTCATCCCTTGCATCAACTCACGGATCTCAGTCCTCACTAAGATCAATTTGATTTCTACCAGCAAGGAACAGGTTTCCATGCCATAGGACAAGCAGAAGTCAGGGCACATGATTTCACTACAAACCATTTCCAATGTGCTTTTGACTAAATACAACAACATGTGCTTATCTAGCTATTGAAGAAGTTCTTACTCCCATTCGACTTGATACATGTTGTCCATTGCATTATCTAAGAAGGTGATGGGATGTTTCATATCACATGACAGTATATCCGATATTAGTCTCCATACTATTGGTGTGAAGCAAGGACATCTAGTTTTCCCCAGCACTCTTGGTTTATATATTAACGACTTAGAGAAGATCATTAGGAAGGGAGTTGGTACAACTAACAAGCTCACATCTTTTGGGAAGTGGATCACTCATATTTGGTAGCATACAATTTGGGCATACACTTACTGAGTCTGGACAGGCTCATATGCCCCCAAGAGTTCGAGCTAGATATGGGTGGTAATTGGACTTGAGCTTGTCAAATAGTCTCGAGCACACAATGGATAGTTCCAAATTTCATCACATTAGCTTCAAATGGAGAGAATAGGGGTGCTTTATTTGTGTCATAGCTAGAATTTATTAGTTGAACTTCAAAAACTCCAAGCATTGATACATCTTTCTTTCTTCTTTCTTTCTCTCCACGAATCTATAGAATAGGAATGCTTTGTTTGTTATAGCCAGAATTCATTAATTGCATTTCAAAAAGCCCAATATGATCATGGTTAGTAGATCGATTCAAAATGTAGCCATTACAATCCATGTTTTGAAATATTGGCAAAATTTTGTTCAAGAAAGAACAATGCAAGGTTAAGTGGAAGTTCTCTAAGGTTATGGGTCTACAAACTTGAAATCAATGTCTTGACTCACATACATGATATAAGTGGAAAGAAATTTTATTGTGGCAATGGTCCTTTGCACCTATAAGACCAACTAAATGTGAAGGGTAACCCGCTAAACTTTGACAATTAGTAGTTGAACTTTCAAGTTTGCTAGGATGACATGGGCACTATGAGAAAAGTAGAATTAAAAAAAATCGACAACCCGAGGCATGATACACGTGTAAAGTGATACCTTACTCATTCTTTCCTCATGTGGTTTACAAACTCGTTGATGATCTTGGACTAACAAGAAATTTGAAGAAAGAAAAAAAAACGTAGGGTAAACAAAACCATGAGAATTAAAGAGTCAAAATTAGTAATTGTTGTAGAAGTGAGTGGTCCTTCTCATGACATTCATTCTAGTAATTTGTTCATTGCGTACATAGTTGATGGACTCAGGTTATTTGTGTGCACGTTTTTATTCCTCCAGAAAATTTGATTGGAAGTGGTGGAACCGGAAAAGTTTTCAAAGGTCATCTTCCTATGGGAAAAATAGTAGCAGTGAAACGTCTTGCAAACACCTTTGAAATCAAAGAGGAATTCTTTACAGAGATTGGAATACTTTCAAAGATTTGCCACAAGAATGTGGTATCTCTCATAGGATTTTGTGTCGAAAGTGAGCATCGAATGTTGGTGTATGAGTTTCTAAAGAACGGAAATCTTCAACAAACACTTCAAGGTCTCTCTCTCTCTCTCTCTCTCTCTCTCTCTCTCTCTCTCTCTCTCTCTCTCTCTCTCTCTCTCTCTCTCTCTCTCTCTCTCTCTCTCTCTCTCAAGCTACTTTTATGTTCAAGTACATGCTATATATTATGAAGTTGTATTGAGCTACTCCTTACTATTCATGTACTTGTTGTAAATAGTAACATTTTATATCCTTGTGAATATTATGTTTCCATCCAATTTTAATCTTATGTTATGCCCTAAACACTTGCTCTAGTTTGGAATACAAACTTGCATGTTACACCTAGCATCCTTTTAGCTCTAATACAAATGCCTAAATTTCTTCACATAAAACAACACTATCGACAATAATTGGAAGTCTATGAGCTACTCCTTACTATTCATGTACTTGTTGTAAATAGTAACATTTTATATCCTTGCGAATATTATGTTCCTGTCCAATTTTAATCTTATGTTATGCCCTAAACACTTGCTCTAGTGTGGAATCATTGTGCTCTATTGACAAACTTACATGTTACACCTAGCATCCTCTAATCTTCACATAAAACAACACTATCGACAATAATTGGAAGTCTAAACTGGTGATAGAATGAGGTGCATGGAGGCAAGAAATATAAGTAAAGAATCCTCTACCATTCAAAGCTTCACTACTTAAATGGGAAGAGGTTACCAGTTACTATAAGGCCAAAAAAGTAGGCATAATGACCCATATATTGCAGGAAATCATCATAATGCAACAATACCATGGGAAGTAAGGCAACAAGTGGCATTTGGAGCAGCACAAGGCTTGAACTACTTACACATGTGTGCTCCTAGGCAAATTATACATTGTGATGTGAAAAGTGCAAACATTCTGCTCAATGAAGATTTTGAAGCCAAGGTAATAATGCCTCAAGCTTTTTATTTAGTTTTCGTTGGATTCAAGTATTACAAATAGGACCCTTTCTGTATTCGGTATATAATTTTTTATTGTGATTTTCTACAAGCCAGATATCAGATTTTGGTTATGCAAAGTTAAGGCTGCAAGGAGCAACCGAACTTCCTAGCAGTGAAGTCATTGTAGGAACCTTTGGGTAAGGAACCTTACTTCTAGCCTTCTCATTCTACTAGAGCTATTTACTACAAAAACATGAGCATTCTTCGAGTCCAGCAGCTATATATGGTGCAATGGATTCATATACAATTGTGAGTAGTTATATATATGGTTCTGATTGGTTTTTCATGTACATTGACTTAACAAAATTGGACAAAATCTCACCTGGCCATTTCTTGAATTGGCATCTCCTCATTTACAGTTTGCTCCCACTTAAGAGACACTTTGAAGTTTGGTTTGAATATTTCTATTTTGTAGCTTTTAATCACCATGATCATGTATGATTCTTTGCAAGAATTGGCCGCACGATTGTTGATACCAGTGTTATCTGCAAACACATTTGTATATTTTTCCAAATGCATTTGAAACGTGGAAAAGCTACTTTTTTAAGGTGGAATAAGACCCCCAAAAGGAGCCAAAAGGTCCCCATATGACTGTTAAGGCCCAATCGAGCCCTGATGAAAGAGAAATCACTGTTGTCCGAGTCCAGTTCTCTCTTCATTCGAGCATTTATGGATTCTAAACGGATAGTTAAAAGCTTTTTTGCACAAAACATTATGAACTTTGTTCATCACAGCAGATTCAATGTGTTTGCTCATCTTACATTCTAACTCAACCAGTCTTATGGTATGTCTAATTGTAATCCGGCAAGAAATACTCAGTCCCTCCATCATTGTGATAAATACTCCTGAGACCATTCTCATGCTTACGACCAAATTTCTGCTTCCAAATGCTTGTTATGATGCTCTATACCTCAAGTCAATCTAGTCGGATCTGAGATTGCTAAGAATCAACTTGTAATTTCTTACTCCAAAGCATTTAAAAGTGATCTCATAAGTAGCATGCAGTAAGAGCATGAAAAAGTAAAAATCTATAAGGAAAACAACATCTTGGGCCATGTGCTCAGTGAATATACCATCAATTCGTGATTGGAAGATGACAGGCAAACAAGATTCACTCTTGCATGGTAGTTTTAGAAAGAGTAATACATTTTCAAAAAGAATCAGATTTTATATAAATTTCATAGTTTTTGTTTATGCTGTATCCATTTTGATCTTCTTACTAATCATCAGTTCTTACAGCTCTTGTTCATGAAGAAGCACTTTAGTGATAGGCCATGTCCTTTCAAAAGTCGTCTACGAGTTCAAAGTCCGACTTTAATAGGCATGGCATGAAAAAGGATTTGTCTCATCTCATTCAACCACATACCTTTTATGCCAACGACAAATACTCCAAAAGTAGAGAAAAGGACTTTTCTAGCAATGGTCCATGCATGATTGAAAGTGCAAAAAATATGTATGGAAATTTATCATCCGGTTGCCCAAAACATGCACATGATGCTTATTGGGTCATTGTTGACCTATTTCTTAATGAGACACTTTCTTGTTGCGCTGACCACTACTACAAAAGAGTGGTGTGCATGTTTATTACCTTAACAGATCTGTCCATTAAATGCTATTACCCATATCCATCCTTACAAAGTGGGACAGCAGGTTAGCATCCAAGCTTTGGATTGAGTTAATGTGGGTTATCAATAAGCAAGTAATGATAAAATCCTGCTTACAAATTACAGGACGATGGTCATGTGGACTCCTTAACTATATTCTAAAGGATACCTGTGAGAATTTTTTCTCCATCTGGCAGTGACTGGGATCTGCATTTGTTCTTTGCTGAGTGTAGTTACAACAATTTATGGAGCAACAACACAAGTGTCTGTTCTTTATTTTGGTAGATGGTTATGCTGCTATACTTTTGGGTCTTCCAATACTTCCTGATGATACACCTGTCACACTTGTGGCATTTCCTTTTGATGTTCAATACCTTATTATTCAAGCTCAAAGACATTCATGAAGGATAAAGCAACAGTACATATGTGTTGTGGAGAGACCCCAAAGGTATCAAAGTTGCAAGGAAACAAGGACAGCGGAATGTTTGGAGCCTTTAACAAAGTAACATTTTTGGGGCACGGGAACAAGGGGAGCACTACATCGACATGGTTACTTTCGAGATTTTGAAACTATCTGCGAAGGCCTATTTTGAATACCAATCCATGGCTATCCTAAACCCTAAACTCAAAACAAAGCTACCACACAAGGCATCAACATTTTCAAGGAGGCCCTATGGTTAAAACAAACTATATCCGAGATCCTTACGGTCCCAAGTAGACAAGGGGTTGCGTTCCCACCGTCAAGGAAGGCCCAAGAGCAAGAATGTGTCCCTAAGACAAGAACGCATTCCCCCACCCACAAAGGGAGAAGTGCATTCCTTGGGAACTACAGCTAGATGTTTGTAGACTTGTCTTTGCTCAAAACATCAAGGCCAAACAAAAAACTGGTTCCATGATATTATGGACCTTACCGCATTACAGAAAAGTTAATTCTCATCAGTCTAATTGCCTTCCCCACCCTACTACTACTCGACAAATCGACAATTTCCCTGTGATTTGCTTGCATGTTCTGAGGGCCAGATCAGGTCTGTGATCCTATGATACCGAATGATCCGAAGTTCTATTCTTTTCTGCCTGCAGCTGTTCTTCAGGTACAGTTATATAACAGTTGTCATCAACATGAGATCTATTATTTAGTTCAGCAATTGACCTACTGATGAGGCTACATGCGAATGCGAGTCAACCAATGTATTTTTCTCATACGCCTATATTATAGGACCAAGCTTGTACTCTTGTTAGAACCTTTTAGTCCTGGTAAACAACTCTAGTCATTACTACTCTCTATTGTGGCATATGCTTCTAGAGCCTTCTTCCTTAGCTCTTACACATTCACTTTCAACAATGTTTTGAATATGGCTTCTCTCCACTTTTGTCATTAGGGGAGACTTATGGACATGTAGCTAGACATTTCATTTAGATCTGCTTATTAGAAATGCTTATATGTGATGAATTACATAGTTCTATTTATCATTTTTTGGGACTTGAATCCCTATTTAACAATATGCTATTTATCAAGTCTTATCCATCAGCACAGTGCATGCTATTTCCTAGTTGTGCTAGCATGATATAGGCCCTTTTTTATTTGGAAATTTGTAGATAGAAACCTCCTATTTACTCTAAGAAGGTCCCTAATTAATATATATAGAAGTTTCGTGAGCGATTCTATACTGCATGTTTTTTTAATTTCTTTGAGTCCTGTGTAGCAGGTTCAGTTGCAAAGTTTATATTATTTACTCAAGGATCTGCTAATAGGTAATCATACACTAATCTTAGTTGGAGATTTTTACATGATCTTGAGTTCATTGTCCAAATTGTGTTTTTGACTATAAATCTTTCACTGAATAATCTCCGAAATTTAAGTAGGATTTTGAATATTAGCTACTCATTATGCATAGGACATAAATTCTAAGGAGAGAACATGCATGAACTCTTTGTAACGTCCTAAGAAGACAAAGAAATGGTGGAGCAGAAAATTGTCATGCTCTGCACAGATATACCAAAGAGGAAACGTTTTTTGTACCGTAGAAGCAGCTTAAAATATTTGCAATTATTGTTGGACCAGAATTACCACGTCAAAAAAGCACTGAAGCTTCATTTGATATCAGGCTGCCACCTCAAGTAGTTGAACTCTAAAATACAGAAGAATAAGGAAGATGACAAGACAAACATTTGATATTGCAGCGAAATCATCGTTGACATCGCACTGTTATATTTTGGCAGCTATTTGGCTCCTGAATTGCTCGTCAGTGGATACTTTGACGAAAAGACTGATGTGTACTCATTTGGAGTTGTACTTCTAGAACTGATATCTGGAAGATCTTCCATCGATTCCAGTTTGCCATCCAGCACACAAAGCTTAGCACAGTGGGTAAGATTTTTCGAAGTTGAATTTCAATGTTCTGTGAAGGTAAGAGGCTGTGTTTTCTAGAGCTGCTTTTCTAATTAAAGTTGATATAGACGAAGGAAATGTAGATGATTGCAGCATGAGCGAAAACTATGTTAATGAAGACGGAAGGTTGACCTGTGATAACTTTTAAGTTATTTTTTCCAATCATGACACTGAAGATAGGAAGTATGTAGACATTTATTTACGAGCTCAACAGAATACAAGTATGTTCTCCTTTGCACTGTTTCTTGATATTTTGCAATGAAAACTTTACATTGGATTGAGACGACTTACCTCTGTCTATGCAGGCAGCTTTGTTGGCAAAAACGGGTTCCACACACGAATTGGTGGACCCCAAGCTCACTGATCTGGACCTCCTTCAACTTAAAAGGATGATATATACTGCCATGCAATGCATCAGGAGCTTGCCTGAACAACGTCCAAGCATGGAACGGGTGCGTGCGTCTAATGTGTCTTTGCGTCGGCTGCCGGCAGTAGAAGAATTAATACGATCCTGTTTCTTCCGCCATTTCCCACTTCTTTTATTTGAATTATTAAGTCCCATGAATGCCATTAGCATAATCTCCATCCAACGAGGTTGGCAAACCTGGCATGCAAACTTTCTTTGATCCCAAGTTCCACCCTCCCTCGGAAACCAAGATGCATTATTAGAATCTCCGAGCATTGGATCATTAGATTTTACATCATCTTGGGGTGAAGATAGACTACTACCTTGAAGATGATGTACCTTGTAAAGGTTAATCCTATGACGACCTACTAATTAATATATGAACTACATGTCTAGAAGATGAATCTTCATCAACTCTAAGCACCTAAGTAAATGTCACTATTCACTAGGATTCTCTACCATGATGTACCTTGTGAAGGTTAATCCTATGACGACCTACTAATTAATATATGAACTACATGTCTAGAAGATGAATCTTCATCAACTCTAAGCACCTATTCTACCCAAACACTCAGTTGGTTAGCTTCATATCCAAAGTTTCTTTGGTCCCAAGTTTGAGCCTCATCCCCTTGGAAACCAAGAAGCATGTCCCAACTATTATATGAAGCTATTAAATCTCATAGCTATGTTAGTTACTATCCTCTTGATGTCTCACCTGCACTATTCCTCAGAAAAAGGGGTACTTTCGAGGTATTATATGGCCCAAATTGGGGTTTGACACTCCTTTAGCACTAATGAAATGGTCGGCCTCAATGAGTTTGCGAACTCATCGTTCCACTTTTGGCTCACTTTAACAAGCTCATCAAAAGTGGAATAGGTAGAGATGCTTTACCTGGAGGAAGGGCTCTTACCCAGCCCATCAATATTAGTTAAGATGGTTGTTACATTTTGCTTCTTGTTTTTGAAGTGCATTAGATTATGAAAAAAAGTGCCATAGAGAAATTTTTGGACTTTTAACCACATGGATGCCATTTTAAGTAAATCAATGGATTTTTTCATGAACAAATTCGAAACTAAAACCCCTAAAAAAATGTAAAAGCACATTAACATTTTTGAAAGAGAATATGAATCTTAAAGTCCATGAAATCTTTCAAAAGCAAATTATGGACCGCAAGCAGTTTGAAAAAAACTTGAGAAAATTGGACCCTATGAATGGGAAGAAATGATGGGCCATATTAAAATTTTAGCCATTACATAAAATGTTTTACCAATCCTTTACTCTTGGGAAAAGATTTTTAGTGACTTGCTTACTAGATTAAACGATTGTACACGATCATGGTTTAACATAACACCCTCTTCATAATTTTATGATCATTTTACCTAGTGAAAAGGTTACTAATAAACTCATTCATAAATACATACATACATACATACAGAGAGAGAGAGAGAGAGAGAGAGAGAGAGAGAGAGAGAGAGAGAGAGAGAGAGAGAGAGAGAGAGAGAGAGAGAGAGAGAGAGAGTCACTTGGTCAATATATAACTGATCAATTTTCTGGAACTGTTGTTGTTTGGCACACCACAAACAGGTCATGAGGTTACTTGATCCAGAGTGGGAATGCACAGAGCCACTACTTGCAAATTACTTGCCATGAGTCACATATTATATCGCCTTTCATTTTGAAAGTTTCTATCAAGCGTAGCCATTTGAATCGAACTCACATGATGCTCAAATTTGAAGTTTCAAGTATTGGCATTGAGGAGAAAATGAGTGACCCTCGCTCTTGCACTTGCATCACTCTTGCACATGATTCATAAGACACTCATGCAAAAATAAGACTCAACCTTATTGAAAAGTGGAAGATTGTCATCAAGAATTTCTTCTCTTGAAGGAAGTCTAACATAACTAATTTGCATCAATTGATATTGGTGCGTTTTGATAAGGTTCAAGTTTTTGGGAGCAAACACCCATTTATGATATTTCATGTTGCAACATAGTGATTTTGGTGTGGCCATTTTTATGGTACTAGATCCACCATTTTTGTACTACATTACGGACCATACACCTTGTAAATATTTGATTGTATGGCAAACTTGCTTTGCAAAAGTATGTAACTATATACCTTCGTAACAAAATGTTCATGTCATATTGCCAATTAGAAATGATATGATGCGATATTTTCCATGTATATACATGCTCTTATTTTTCAATTTGCGGATATGTGGACTAGCCTTTCTAGTGTTTAGGTTGACATAAATTGATAGGTATATAACTTTTTGGCCATAAAAGCTCGTACAAAAAAAGGTGATTGATATTTCACAAAAAGCTTTGCCTTACGCAAGGCATTTTAGATACCCAAGAAAAAAATAAACAAAGTTTGCATTTAAAAACTTAAAGAATAAAAATTTTGACTCTAAGAGTAGTTTCAAATGGAATACGACCAGGCCTATTTTAAAATATGCACTTACCCTCGAACTTGAAAGCTCACCATGGAAAAATGATAAAATAGTGCAAGTTGGAGCGTGACTTTTGATAGACCAGTTTCAGGCGTTGAGGAAGTTGTTGGTCAAGTATCATGATTGTTTTGCTTGGTCTTACAAGGATCTAAGAGGAATTTTGTTACTAACATATTCAACTAAGGACATGGAATAGTCCTAATATGGTAGACCGACCCTCCGGTATTTGAGATTATTGGTTACGCCTCAATTTAATTCCATGTCTAGGCCAATTTGTACCTAATAACCTTGAGAGGACCCATTCACTCCTATTGAGACACGTGGAGCAATGCATGGCTTGTGACGACCGATAGCATGGGATATGTGACCTATGTTTAGATGGACTGCATGGGAGGTTTCATGGGTGCATGCATAGGTTTCCTACCCCTATGTATACGGGTTGGGACATGGCTTCCTCCATTCTAGGCTTCTGATTCTAAGTTGCCAGTTTTCTCCCTCTCCTCTTGTATTCACTTGTTATGGCTCGGGGGTGAGGTGTTGGGATACATCTCGGTTGGATGGGTGGTTTGGCTCCCACAAGTCTCTTTATGTATTGATCATATCCTCATCTTAGTAGCCTTCTTGGTGATCTTTACATTGGTATCAGAGCTCAACTAAGATGCGGTCTTGGATGGGATGAACACAAGTACTACGTTGAATCAAAATGGGAGAGCACTTGTATTTCCATCCGGATGGAGTGCTAATTTCTAAAGGGAAGTTTGGATATGGATTGCCTAATTCCTGGATAAAGCATACCTTTTCAAAATTGGAGGTAGAGTGCACTTCTACAAGTTGAGTTTGAGAAATTGCTGAGAATTAGTGAGTAATTCACTTCTAATTTTCTGATTCCTTGAGAATATTCATGAAAGATGTAAAAATTAGCCATCACTAGATTGGTCGCCATTGCCCGTCAACGACGGGCACTCACAACTAGAATTTTTTTGAAGGCTCAAACTTTTCCGAAGGCTCGAATTTTTCCAAAGTCTCGAGGATCCAACCTTCTCTCTCATTCAGCCATCTTCCAAGACATCGGTCGTCACTAGATCAACACATCCATATTGGAGTGACCACTCTCCTGTTTATTACATATTCCAAGCAAATTAATATAAATTTTATAATGACAATTAGCATGTTTACGCTATTTTTATTACCAAACAATGTACACATATTACAATGACCATATTATTATTATTATAAACAAAAACACACACAATTACTATTATACCATCGTTACAAATTTAAGTTTCATACATTAGATTTTATTTTGTGTTTGTTGACTTAAAAAACAAACACATTATTGCTTGCTTGCACATGCAATATATCAGTGAACAAGTTCCTTGACACGTCATGAAAAAAGTTTTTATATTTATTACATTCAAAATGTTAAAGTAAACAGGTAGTTTTTTTTTTCCTTAACAACTTGTTAGATAAAAAAGCTAAAGTTCCCCCACATATACATGCATGCAACTGCGCTTAAAAAACAACAAAAGTGACAAATACAATCTATACGACCTTTACTTATACAAAGAAACTTTATTTTAGTAATGATCAATAAATTCTATAAAAAATATACATGTACATTATATGTACTCACTATATTTCATAAAACAAACCTATTTAAAATATGTTTTAACCAAGGCAGGGCCATGTGGCCTCAGCCACTGTTTGCTTGTTTTCCTAGGGTTTTGGAGTGGGCCGATTCACTTACCATGGAAAAGCCTTGTTAGGCATTTTTTGACCTTTAACCTTTTTTTGTGAATGGAACTTTTTTCTTTGTAGTTTGATGGGTAAGCCTAGAGATATTGGAACCTTGGTGTATTGGTAATCTCGAGTCAAGTGGTAGTCAATTCGTGAACGTAATTTTTGAAATTCACCTAAATTGACCTTGATGAGGGATTTATTGATTTCTCTACGGCTTAACCAAAGAAATGGTTGAAGAAATATTTTGCCTATACATAATCCTAACTAAGAGTTTATGAGCTACACTCATTAATTCGGGATTGGGGAGACAAGTTAGGGCTCACTTCCACTACCATGTCGAACTACGTCACATCATATCCCCAACACCATCATATATATACTACTCAAGTTTGACCTACTATTAGGGTTTTATGATCCTTACCCTACTCTGAACCTACCCTAATCATGCCTCAAATCAAGGTCCTTAAATCATGGCATCACCTCTTGCACCTCTTGATCAAACTCCATGTTTTACTCCACTAATTTGCTTAAGTTTTGCAATCAAATCCACATGTGAGTAGTTTTGAGTTTTGGGTTGTACAATGAAGAAGAAGGGAACATGCCTCTAATTATGTACATTTAATAATCATGTGGTCAAACAAGTCAAATGTCCAAAGTACTATAGCTAGTTTTGCGAAGAAGAACGTGTCATGCTAGACAAAATTTCATCATGTAGTACATGTTTCTTTTTTTAAGTTCTTTTGAGGCAATCACACACACACACACACACACACATGATCTCTCTCTCTCTCTCTCTCTCTCTCTCTCTCTCTCTCTCTCTCTCTCTCTCTCTCTCTCTCTCTCTCTCTCTCTCTCTCTCTCTCTCTCTCTCTCTCTCTCTCATTTGTGATCATTAGAAGAAGTTTGGCTTCAATGCAATGTTTCCAAGATACAAAATTTTGAAATTATTCAGGACTTGGGCTGTAAATACTATTTTGCATCATCACCATACTATTCAAATTCATCAATAAAAGAACTCCAATAAGTGTGCTACAACTTCATTTTCTCTACTTGAGGTAAAATATTCAAATCTAGTTTGTTGTACAACGGTTGAGGACATACAAAAGGAAAAGAATTATTAGCAAAACATCTTGTAATTCATGTCCACTTAAACATAAAAATACCCATCTTCATTTCTAATTTAGTCTCAATCTCTTCACGAACATACTTTTCTTCCACAAATGGAGAAGAGACATGTTTGCCTTGAATATACAAATAAATTCGAGCTACTCTATATTTCATCATAGATTATAAGTAAGATTGAAATTCTCCATCCCATTCTCTATGTAAGCACTGTAAAAAGCATTTCTTTTTCATGGATCAACTTATATGGGCTTACCACCAGCTCTTGGTTTATCATTTTCATTGGAAAAAAATGTAGAATCTCAACTATTTTATGGTTAGGAATATTATAATTATTTTAATATATGCATAATAAAGATATGCAATTCCATGTGGCCTCCATGCTTGGAATGTTGCAAGCACTTGACATGAAAAATGAAAATATAATTCCAAATGATTAAGCATTGAACCAAGAATATTTTGAACAAAATATTTACATACATATCTAATCATGAAATCATAAGCTTATATGAAAGGATGGCTTTTCATTCAAATAAGAAATTGACACCACGTTATTTATAGCTTCATAAATTGTAAACGTCATGTGCAAAAATCTTGTCACGATATATAGATTAGAAGATGCATTTTGTCCTCTCAAAAATCAAAAAGTATGAAAGTAGATTCCACTATGCCTTGTCCAAAAGCTGAAATCTTGAAGCACATAAGATATTTAAAGCATAAGTGGCATTGTAGATTGAATGGGGATTTCTTTTCATAAATATCTCAGTTTTTTTAAATAAAGAACAAAACTCATTCATAGGTGGACAATTATCTAAAGAGCGCACTCAAAACTTGGACCTACAATAATGAATACGCATTTCGTAAAGGTGTTGCTTGAATTTTGTACATATATGATTGAGTTTTGCTACTAATGTCATAATTAGTTGAATAATAACCTTACATTACAAAAAATATGTTGGTCAAAAGTGTACCCTTATGATAAAACAATGACAAGAATGAGAGAAAGGTGTGTGTGTGTGTGTGTGTGTTTTGGGGGACGGGAGGGGGTGTTGTGTGAACATATGTAGTTGCACATGAGCTTGAGATTTATTTCAAGATAAGGAAGATCTAGAAGCTATGATGTTAAAATTATGTGGCGATTTCTATCTTATACAAATTGAAAGACATGTCAAAAAGCTTCTAACTAAGAGAATATGCTTGATTTTTAGTGAAAATCCTCTATTGTTATTATTTTAAGTGCATGCACCTAGAAAAACCAATCAATAAAACCTTAACAATATAAAGAGTATGACATGCTCTCTAGAGGTTAGATGATTAATTTTCCCTATATACCATAAATAGTTGCAAAGATATAATGTGCAAAAGGTTGAAGTGTAATTTTTTAGAGCTTAAACATGTTCATGATTCACAAGATAAAACAAATATTCTAATCAATCAAATTCACTATCGCAACATAAATTTCATTGTGTGTGTGTGTGTGTACTAGTTGCTTGTGCCCGTCGATGATGGCGGGCAATGGGCACTTACCCACAAAAAGTGTTGGTATATTTTTGGAGGCTATGTTTTTTTAACCATTTTTTTAAAACCTAATTAACTCTTCCTTTGCAAATGGGTGACTTTTTTTGCTGGCAAAAGCATGACATTTTTTACGGCACCTCACACATTCTCTCTCTAAAATAGTTTTATATTATATAGATATAGATGTGTGTATGTTTCTATACACAAACACACACATATGCATATATACATATACATACTTCATCAAGTATGTACATTGGTTTGAACCCATCATATGTCTTCTCCAACTCCAATATGGTAATAAGGCTTCTAACAACTAATCTAACCTGAAAATATCATAATCATACCCTAAGTCAAGACCCTTGAATCATGCCTTTAGATCAAGTGAGCAAAAATGTTGCAGCTCATTGTAGAAAGAATAAATTTGCATGGTTGAAAATGTCATTGGTGCAGTCAGCCACATGTATAGTCGTAAGATTGGTGTGTTGAAGGGAAACTTCACCTTGTTGAAGATCTAAAGGAGGTGAGCAAGGATATGAGAAGTTGTAGTCTTCAAAAGTCTCTCGTGGAGCATCTCCTCTTATTCCTTTCCTTAGCTTATCAATGCTTCTCCATCTAATGTAGTTTAGGCTCGTCTTCTTTCTTGTGCTAGTCCAAGTTTGGGGGCGTGGTTGGTTGCACGTTCAATTCTTGCACCAGAATTTCTTTTGCCTTATTTACTAGATTGAGACTTTCATATCTAGTATTCATGGGGTCATGTGTTGGACTAGATTTGAGGCAAAAACTTTTTCACTTCAAGTTGTTTCAAACATTTTGGGACATTTGTCCCAACAATTAGAGATACCTTCAAGGAAAAAGCTCTTGTATCCTCATCTCAACTTGTTTATTACATTTCCATTCTATGTAAACCTAAAGCTTGCCTATTATCTTGCATTAGAGAACTACTCTAATGTGAATGGCTTGTGATCTTCATGCAAATCTTGTCAAAAGTTCAAGGATTGATATCGTTTGATCCCTTATAACTTTCACTTTGAGTTGTTTTGAAGTAATAACAATACAAAGATGCATATTCATGAAATTGAAGACTCGCAATTCTATGTTGCTAATGACCATTGAAAGCTTTATTTTTCATTTTTGGCGATATAAGGTCAATTTGAAAAGCCTTTAGCATAGAAGGCCTATTAGATGGATAAGGAGGCACTAACAGAACTTGATAAGTGAGCTAGAATCTAGCTGCCTTAGAAGCTTGCATTGTACTTGGTGGAGGACAATCAACATAATTGTAAATGTATGATGATATATATTGGTTGCGTACTAAGTGACTTTGCCAAGCAAGAGCTAGATAAAGTTAAGAGAAAAATCTCCAAGAATATAATAGCATTATTGGCAATCTCAAATTTCATGGCCACAAACTACCTATAATATAAACAACACATTGTCCATGACACAAGCAGCATAATGTCAACCAATCCGTTATACAAAGAGTTATGTAAGTGAATGAAACAAGTCCTCCATAATATAGTCCATCAATCAATCGAAGGTCCAATGTAGTTCAAGACTAAAAAAAGATGCTCATAATGAAAACTAAACTAAATATCTGCAGCTCCTATCTTAAACTACCTATCTGCTCCAAGCATGCTACCTGAAAAACAACACACAATGTGATAGCTCATCAATTCAACCAACCTCATAGCATGCAAGATTACTCATAAAGTCTGGCCAGCCTACAAGACACCAAGTCATAGCGTCAAATGCACACTTATTCTTCAATGTCAAACAACTCTGCTTCTATGATCATATCCTCATTTTCTTCAACCAGAGTGTCCTCTGCAATAAAAAATTCATTCAACTTTTCTGCTTCAACTAGCTTGCAATTTGTTCTAGCGGCATTGGGCTAGTTTTTATAAATCAAGATTATCCATCCCAAGATGACAACATCTCAAACTAGTGAGCACAGCTGCCACATAAACGATTATTTCAGTTTCAGTTTGACAGCCAAGAATGCCAATAAATTGTTGAACAAGGTAGCCCACATTGGGAAATCTAGTTTCATTTTCAAGCCACCATTTGAGAGGATGAACCTTATCTGCCTTGTCAATTTGAAACTGACAAAACAAAGACAACTTAGATTTCAGTACTCCTTCACTTGCTTCCTTGGTAGAAGCCAGATCCAAATAATGAATCTGATGGAGGATCAACACGTGCATGGTTTGGGGTTTTTATGCGACTAGGATTCAGAGTTTGTATGACAGTGCTCAAGAGCGGTAAAAGTACCTTGGTGTCATATTGTTGCACCAATCTCTCAGTTGCAATCCTGCCAATATAGTCTATAATGCGCTGTAGCCTTTTGAAATGTGGATCCAACATTAAAGCCAATATATTGTGTGCTTTCTCCTAGTCAAAGGTTTCTGCAAAAGCAAAAAATGAATGCAGAACATTGGTGACTTCCAATGCCATTCTAGCATACAAAATATCGATCTCCTGGTCAAATTGCGACATCACAATGGAGGCAAAATAATAGCAAGTGAGTCAAAAACCTTCTCATTGTCCCCATGATACCAAGAGTTGAATAAAGTGCATCAGAAAGTAACCAATAACCTCTATTCTCATTGAGCAGACATTGATGCACGATGAGATTCAGTATTTCTATAACTTCCTAAGCTATGGCCCAAGTCAGGCCACGTGATACCCTAGCTTGCAAGGCTGAAGTCTGTCTAGAGTAACATATGTTGATCACTTTGGCATATAAATGTTTCTTGGAACAAGATAACCTCTGAAGCAGATCTTGATTTCACTGGAGTCTTCAGTTTCTTGCGTGGTAATCCAGCCTCAATACAAGCCTTATCCCATTCCAACTTCCCCTTATTAGATTTCTTGGTCCACGTGATTGTCTTCTGAAGGGCAACTTGAGCATCCTTCAGGCTCACTTCCTTCATGCTGCCCCCCACCCTAGCCTCATTGTGGCATATTGACAAGCCTTACTCATAGCATGACCAAAGCAACCACTCGGATATGGTGCACCAAGGATTTCACATGAAACAACTGAAGTAAGAGCATCGGTGAGAGTTTTGAAATTGGCACTCTCATACATAAGGTATAACCTTCTTTGTCAAACTAGTGATATCCCATCACACAACCTTTACAAATTGAATGTTGCTCATCCTGTAAGGTTGGTAATCCACTTACCGTCTTCAACTTATCTATCAAATGCAGGATACCATAATTCAAATGGCCCATCCTCTGATGCTAAAGCTCAAATTGAGATGCTACTAATGATGCTAAACCATACTCAACAGGTTTGGCCCCATTCAGCTTGTAAAGGCCACAATTGTTGTCGCAATACCCCATCACAATGACCTTGTAGTCATGATCTCTTTCATCAAGCATTCGTCCTTGACAAACTCAACCTTCCAATATTGATTTTCGTGACCCAACTGAAAGCAATCTTTTGTTTAGCCCTGGCACATAAAGTAGATTAGAAATTCACTGGTACATTGGTCACTCCTTAAATCTAAAACTCCTACCCATTGGCTTGTGTGACCTTTTCCCCATCATTGATTGGTGAGAAAATTTCAAATCAATCTATTTTTTTGGTCATGTGCCCGAGTCAATGAACCATCTTGCACCATCATCCTCTTTCGCATCTTCTTTTGCTAAATTACCTTGTTGCTTCACTTTCCCTTGCTTGATATCCACTTTTTTCTTAAAGCATTCCCTAGCCTAATGGTCTTGCTTGTGGCAATAATAGCATTTGCCCTTTTTCTTCTTTGGCTTCAAAGACGACTCTTCTCAAATTTCATTATTTTTGCCTTTCTTTAGAATTCTCTTCCAACCCTTTTGCTTGCACCTGAGTAGTAACGTCTGATCTTCTAGTGTGGCTTGCCTCAATTTTACCAGCTCGCGCCTTTGTTCTTTCTATAATTATAGGATATTGTGCAGATTTCAAAGGTGGATAATCTCTCCCTTGATGCAATGCCACTCACAAACACTTGTAGTCCTTTAGATTCAACACTCGTGGCCATATGGACTAGCTCCACATCCCTAATTTATGCAATTTCTTAATTCTCCACACTCTCATTATCTTCCATTCGTATGGTATTCAATTTTGTCTTCAAAAACATCATATGAGATGGGTTTGTGGTTTGATACTGGGCTCTCAATGCTTTCCAAGCACCTCTCATGTCACAACATCATTGATATGCATGATTGCATGGTCTTTCATCGACAAACTGATCAAGGACAATGCCCAACTTTGCGCCCTTTTGTCATAGGCTCTCATATTAGTAGGAGTCATACTTGGCCTCAATTCTACCCCTTTCATGATATCCCAAAGCTCTTTCTCCATAAGGATGCTCCCCATCTTGAATTTCCAAATACTATAGTTGGAAACGCTATCCAACTTGCTAGCTTTGCCAAAAATGGGTTGCTCAACTTAAACGTCTTAAAATCACACCCATAGGCTTAAAAGAGTATTCTGAGATAATGACTTGGTAAATTCATTTACCAGGCCCCCTGATTGCTTAGGTAGAAAATCCAAAGCCAAGTTCACTTTGAAATGTGAAATGCTTTCCACCACACACTCCCAACTACTCACTCCCTATAAGGGACAAATGAATTCTGATGTCCACTGAGAGGTCTCTCCACATAATCACTTTACAATAGTTGTCACTATGTGTTTTAGGTATCATACTTGCAAGTTGTTTAGAATATTCCAACAACATGTCATCTAGCATAAGATTATACAAGACAGACTGAAATTTTTTTTGATACAAATCATGTGCATGTTCGAAAAGTGCACATACACGTTCTAAAATTCATGTACTCTCCTGAAACAGCTAGTTAAAGAAGAAAACTAGTATAAAGCAAGAGACAGATTCGAGAAACCGTGAGCTCCCTACAATAGTGTCATTCTCATCTACTTTCTCAAAGATTTCTAATATACAGAGACTGTGTTTTGTGTTTGTTATTGCCTTGATGAATCTTGAATTTGTGTGTGAGTGTCGGAATAGAGTAATATAAGTTCTCTTTAACAAGTTATGGGCCCACGCAATCTGTAGTTGCGCCTACCTGAACATCTATGCTTTTGTCTGTCAAGACACTTATGTGTTAACCTATTCCTAGCTCTCATGGCCACATGATCTTCAAGCAATGTGGACAGTCGTGCATTAGAAAAGTTTGATGGAAAGGACCATGGACTGTGGAAATGGAGAATGGAGGCTTTACTCCATGAGAAGGGGCTCTTGAAATTAGTAACTGTAGAGTAGAAGGCGCTTGAGATAGATAACCCAGAGGCTCGAGAGCTATTTGCAATAAGAGAAGCTTCAGCCTATGGTATCATGTGTTTGAGTCTCACTAACTTCCCCACACAGCAGGTCAGATATGCCAAAACGGTTCATGAGGTTTGGAAGAAACTTCACACCCTATACGAGTCCAAGGCACCAGCCAATAGGCTCTACTTGCGTAACAAATTTGCAATGCTCCGGATGACTGAGGGTGCATGCATTAATGACACATAGACAAATTCACATTCCTTGGTGAAAATCTTGAAATCATTGGTGCACCAGTGACCGAAATTGATAAGGTCTATACTCTTATAAACAGTCTGCCGAGATCCTTTAAAAATCTGGTGATCAGCCTAGAGGGACATCTCGACGAGATGGATTTTGAAATAGCTGATGCACGTCTCATGCAGAAGCTACGATTAGAGCGGTATGTCACATAGGCCTAAGATTCTTTGCTCTTTGCAGAAAATGAAAAGAATCAGTTTCAGGTTCCAACATAGAACATTGGGAGCTCGAAAGCAAAATCAGAAGCTATGTGTGCAGTCGCCACTTGACCTGAAGGAGATCATGATCAACCAAGAAGATGATATTCGAAGTTATCTATCACTATTGTAAGAAGATGGGCATTTCACCACTAAGTGTCGAAAGTTGTAGGCTGATAAACGAAGGAATTAAGAAGCTGCCAATAAAGTAGAGGAAGACTATGTCTTCACAACCAGCAACAATGACACTGAAGATACTGATGACTCTTGGTATCTTGACTCTAGAACCACATCTCACATGAATCCACATCAAATGCTTTTGGGTAATTATCAACTCCTTCCCCAATCTCGCACTGTCAAAATGGGAGATAATCAAATATGTGAGGGACTCAAGATGACGATCTGTATAACTTGGATACTGCTATTCAATATGAACATGGTCTACTAGGTAAATAATTAGCAAGCATGGAGGCAGCTTAGTGTTGTGGTATGTACTTGGGGTTTCATTGGAGGTTTTCTAATCCATTCAATCAAGATTGTTTATAATCTCGTCTTCATTTCATTTAGATGGTTCATTTTTGTGTTTTCTTGATCATAGCTTATCTTTTTTTTACATCTATTCTTTTTTTTTTCCCTAGAATAAATACATTTGATGTACATCTAGAAATGAGCAAAAAATTAGTAGAATGATTACCTTATACAATTTACCCTCGAAAGGGGCCAAAATTGCAAACAAAACTAATTGCGGGAGCGGTAGTGGCTAGAGCAACAACCGTTGGAGTGGAAGTCGGGAAAATTATATGGTAACAAATGGCTATCGTAAATATAATGGAGAGATTCGACTAGAGCTGCAACAACACCAAAGGGCTTGGATCACTCCCATGGTCTCTAGTCCCTAGTACTTTTCCATAATTGCTATTTTGACACTCGGCCTCCTCTTGAATAGCATCTCGAAAGGTGTTTTTCCATCCAATATAGCACTCGGCCACCTATTGCATAGAAAGTTAGCACACAACAAAGCTTGATCCCAAAATGGTTTTGGAAGATTAGCATCCAACCTCATGGTGCACTTTCACATAAAGTCCTATTCTTCCTCTCGACCACTCCATTTTGTTGTGGTGTCCTTGGAGTTGTGTACTCCCTCTTGATCCCATGCTTGTCACAAAAAGCCTTGAACTTGGTAGATATGTACTCTCCACCATTGTCACTCTTCAAGCACTTGGTATTTGTAGAAAATTGGTTCTCCCTTGCATTCTTGAACTTAACAAAGACATCATACACTTCATCTTTGCTCTTTAGTAGATAGATCCAACAAAATCTACTAGAATCATCAATGAAAGTTACATACATCTTAGCTCTACTATTTCTAATTGTATTAATTCCATGAATATCCGAATGTATAGCTTAAAAAGGCTTTGTAGATCTAGATGTAGATCTAGTATAAGGTAGTCTATGTGACCTTGACAAAGCACAAGACTCACAAACATGATTGATGCTAGTTAAGGAACTTGGAAGATTAATTACAACTTGCTTCTTAGCCATTACCTCCAACTTGAAGTTGAGGTGCCCCATCCTTTTATGCCAAACCTCTTGAATAGGTATTTGCTCACTTGCCATACATCCAACTTCGTTAGCAATAACACAAGCATCTAGTTTGAACAACTCCCCCCCTTTTGCAATCAAGACATCCTTCCTTTTGATCAGACAAGCATCTCCATCAAGCTCAACTCTGAAATCTTTACTTAGCAATTGACTCACACTAAGTAAATTCTTGGTAATGGAAGGTAACATCTTTCAAATGAACATTCCTATTTGTAGATAGAGAAATAGGAATTGTGCCAATCCCTTTGATTGCACACTCACCATCATTAGTCGTGTAGATCACCTTCTTGTCATCTCCATATGCCAACAAATAAGTGAAGTACTCTTTGTGAAAAGTCATGTGTGAGCTTGCACCACTATCAATCCACCATGGATCTAGATCTCCATCATGAGCAAGCATACATGAAGACATCACAAAAGCATCATCATTTGAGTTTTGAACATCCAAACCATCTTCGTCATGAGTAAGATTACCTTGCTTGTCTCCTTGATCTCTCTTCTTCTTGTGGCACTCACTTGCAAAGTGTCATTTGATGCCACAATAGAAGCACTTTAGCTTTGACCTATCTTTCTTTTTGCCATTTGAAGAAGCCTCCCCTTGATCTTATTTAGACCACTTGCTTTTGTTTTTGCCCTCAAATTTGCCCTTGATGAACATAGCCTCCTCCCCAACTTGACATGTTGATGTAGATCCACCTCTTGCTTGAAGCCTATATTCTTCAATGAACAAGATCTCTTGAAGATCAATCAAACTTGGCAAAGTTCTTTGAATGGCTAGACTTTGTACAATGTTAGCATGAGCATCCAACAAACCATTTAGAATAACTTGAACAAGCTCGCCTTCCTTAATGCTCTCATCAATGCAAGCTAACTCATCAAGCCTTCACTCTCAAAACAAAAACATTTGGACTCTTCATTCTTTTTCAAACTTTGAAAGATTTTCTTCTTAAAGTCAACACTCTAGATGTAGACTTGGATTCATAAAGCTTCTTTAATGAATGCCAAGCATCCTTTGTGTCATACCTGTTCTAAGCATGAAGTGAGATGAGAGAGAGAGAGAGAGAGAGAGAGAGAGAGAGAGAGAAAGTGTCTCTTCCCACATGTGTACAACTATATATAGCAGATCCATGACTCATTAATGAGTTTGGTTTCCCTCCATAACAAAAACCCTAGCATTAATGTGGACTAAATTCAAAATTTGTCTCCACATTCAAATTGAATCTTTTAAAACTCGTGTACTACACTATCCCACATTTTCAGAAAGTGTTTATTCAAATGCCTTTAGACTAATATAACTTTGAAAAGTCAAACTCTAAGTCTAATATGAAAATTGGCCTCAATTGCCAAATATACAAATATGACCAAAATAGCAAAACTAGTTGAAATTTCTCACATATTACTCTATTTCAACACTCACACACAGATTCAAGATTCAACAAGGGAATAGTAAACCCAAATCAAAGATAGAACACAGTCTCTGTATATTAGAAATCTCTGAGAAAATAGATGAGAACAACACTGTTGCAGGGAGCTCATAGTTTCCTAAATCTGTCTCTTGCTTTATACTGGTTTCCTTCTTTAACTAGCTATTTCAGGAACTAACAAGATTCCAAGAAAGTACATGAACTTTTAGAACGTGTACATGCACTTTTAGAACATGCACATGATTCGTATCAAAAATCTTTTCAGCCTATCTCGTATGATGTCATGCTAGATGACGTGTTGCTAGAATATTCTAAACACTCCCCTTCAACACGAATGATATTACAAAGGCCCATATCATGGATTAGACACTCATGACAATCACGAGGTAATCCCTTTGTAAGAGTGTCAGCATACATCCTTTTTGTAGAACAATAAATCAATTAAATAGTCCCTGATTTCACAATTTCATGAACGAAATGGTATTTAATGTCTATATGTTTACTTCTTTTGTGGAAGACTGCATTGTGACACAGTGAGATGCTACCATGATTATCAGCATGAATAAGAATATCATGCTTTGGAGTAGAATTTAAATCTTTTAGAAGGGTTTGTAGCCATAGAGCTTCCTTGCTTTCCTGTGTTAGGCTTACATATTATGCTTCAGTACTAGAAAGTGCAACGCACTATTGTTTTTGACTTGCTCAACTGACAGGTGCTCCTACAAGAAGAAATAAATATCCTGAAGTAGAGTGGCGTGTGTCAAGATCTTCGGCCCAGTCTGCATCAGAATGCCCTATAATTCTAGGATGGTGCCTTGGACATAGCACAGTAGTCTTTTAACTCCTTGCCAATGTTGTTGACTAGGTCTACTATTGAATTGGCTAAAGATACTTACAACATAGGCCAAATCTGGCCTGTTGCAAACAACAACATACGTTAGACTCCCCAAGACTTGTCGGTAAGAAATGTTTTGCATGGAATCATCAGTAGGAGATTTGTTGCATGTGAGCTTGACATTCATGTCTAAAGGTGTGGAGATTGGCTTGCAGGCAGTCATCCCACATTTCTCAAGAATGCGTTGAAGATATTTTATTTGGTGGAGTGTAATAATTAGTAGCTTAGAATTATGATAATTTCAATTCCTAAAAAGTAATGGACTCTTCCAAGATCTTTCATGTGAAAGACTGTCGCAAGTTGAGCCTTCATATCTTTTAGCAATTGTGTATAATTGCTTGCTATCAGCAAATTATCCACATAAAGGCAAACTATGATTTGGCGAGATTTATCTTTCTTGATATAAATATTAGAATCTGCATTGCTACGTAAAAACCATTTTCAATAAAATATTGATCAATTTTCTGATACCAGGTGCGTGATGCATGTTTTAACCCATACTAGGCCTTTTGGAGTTTGCAAATGAAACTCTCCTTTCCTGTCTCCACAAAACATTTTGGTTGTTCCATAAAACTTTTTCGTTACCATGCAGAAAGGCAGTAGTAACATCCATCTGGTCAACTATCCAATCATGATTGGTAGCTAAAGCAAGAATAATTTTGATAGAAGTGATTTTGGCGACTGGAGCAAATGTATCAAAATAATCAATTCCAGGGGTTTGTGCAAACCTTTTTGCTACCTATCGGGCCTTGAAGCGCTCAATGCTACCATCAGCTGCAACCTTGAGCATGAAAACCCATTTAGCTCCGATAGCTTGTCGTAGGTAGGTGTTGGAGAGTCCATGTGTCATTGGCCATGATTGATTTATAGTCTTCATGCATAGCCTAAAGCCAACTTTCTTTGTATGGGCTGTCAAGTGCTTCAACTACCGTGCCTGGTACTTGGATGTCTTTCATGCTTGTGTTAATCAATACGCTTTCTTCTCATAATGGGTTGGTGCATGTCTTTCTCGGGTGGATCTTTGAAAATTTGGTACCATTTCAAGTGGTGGTTCATAAATAATCTCTCCCGAAGTCATTTTTTCCCTTTGATTGTTAGTTGTTGGAGAAGATGCATGTGATTCAGTGTGAATAATGATAGTTCCTGAATCGGTAGGTTCTTGAAGTGTGTTGATTGAAGCTTCACATGCAAGAAAATATGTCTCATCAAATTGCACATCCCTAATGTGGATGATGCATTTTGAAGCTTGATCATAAAGACAATATTCTTAAGGGGCAAGGAGATAGAAGAATGTGAACGGAGAAGAGAGCAGGAATATTGCGGAACAGCTCTCCCATTAACTCAGTTGCTAGATGCAAAAACAATATAATAGAAAGCTTATACTAAGTATAATCATAGCTTAAAGTGTTCTAGTTGCCCAACATGATCTTAAAAATTAGTTCATACTTACAAACGAGAGTACAGTCCACCAAAGAGATTAGAAATGGTTTGTGTGTGTGTGGTATTACTGGAAGTCAAATTCAATATGAAGTTTAGTTTTGAAAGATTGGAACAACAATATAATATCACGAGTCCCTTAGGCGTCAAAGACAACCATCGTTTGATTAGAAACTGAGGAGTCGTAGGTGTCCGTGTTCTGATCAGAGTGAGTAAACAAGCGTGATCAAACAACAATATAGTGCATTCAATCACAATAAGCATTCATCTACGTTATACACAGATAGAAAAAGCGTATTGCTGCTATATTACACTGAAGCACAACAATGATAGTTACAACCAGAATGACGGTGTAACCGGGAGGCTCAAAATAATACGTCTCGAGCGTCTCTCAAGTAATCTATACTGAGATGATCTATTTATAGATTGCATCCATGTATTAAGTACATTAAATGTTTTTCACCTAATTAGATAAGTCATTGTACTTGGAAGTATATGGCTTTTGTGACAACTGTACATAGTGTATACTGTCAACAAATAGGGCATGTTGACGCGGACGAGGACGTCACAAATTTTCTCACTTCACATTTTACTTGAAGTGGTTTTCTCTCACTTCGCAAATTTCGAGAAGTGGCTGGGAATGTTCCTCGTTCAAAATAGACGACCTTCGACATTTTCTCTCTCTTCAAGATTTTGCGAAAAAGCCGAAGGTGCCCTCAAAAAGGTGAAGATGTCTTTAAAACACTTAATTCATGAAAATAGATGACCTTCGAAAATTTTCTCTCTCTTCACTTTTTCGAGAAAATGCGAAAAAGTTGAAGGTGTTAAAAACAGTTAAACTTTTGAATTGTGCATAAGTTGACTTCTTCAAAATAGTTGAACGGAAGAAGTTGAAGGTAAGTGTCATGAAAAATGCGAACTGTGCAACACTTAGTGTATTTTTGCATACTGTTGAAAAAGTAATGTGAATCTGCAGACTTGTTCTAAATGCTAATTTGTGAAAGCCCTTGAAGATGGCCAAGTCTTCAATGACTTCAAGTTATTAAACTTAACATCTGAACTTGAAACTATGAAATGATTGGTTATCCTTTGCTGGAGATCAGTCAGAAGCTCATTGTAGACATTCTTCAAATAAATTGGCTGTCTAAGTTTGTGATTCCTGTAGGTATCACATGAGCAGACGTAGAACCAAAGTTGGTTTCACCTTACCCTAGATCAATGATCAATAAATGTGCAGGAAGAATCATGAAATAGAAATTAGTCATTCACCAAGGAGACAACGATGGGCTTAATTTTCAGCAATCCCCCTTAAGGTCACTGTTGGTGCCTTGGTATCTTCGTTAGGTTTAGCATATTCAAGGACTTCTAATGCTTGATCCTGGGAAGCGCTTTGGTGAAGATGTCTGCGACCATTTCTGTTGTCGAGCAGTATTGAAGGATCACTTGCCCTGAGAAAACTTTCTCTCGAACGAAATGATATTGCATTTGCCATGAAATCTAGGATTCAGTGATAGTGAAATACAGCTCCACCTGTCACACAGAATGGTGGTAGCATTGAACTGAGTGTGATGTAAGTCGTAAAGTAATAACCTAATCCATGCAGTTTCTTGTGAAGCTTGACATGCTGCGATGTACTCTGCCTCGGTCGAAGAAAGCACAACAGATTTCTGCTTCCTTAAGTTCCACGAAATCGGCCCCCCTGCCATGTAGAAACAGAACCCGGAGGTAGATTTTCTAGTAGAGACTGTTTTTCTCCAATTTGAGTCGGAGTAGTCTTGCAGGACGAGTGGGTCGATAGCATTTCTATCATGACATAAAATGTGATCTAAATTTTTCTGAATATATCTCATCACTCTCTTTAATGCTTTCCAATGAGAGATCCTAGGATTAGACATGAATTGACTTAACGTGCTAATAGTGTATGCTAAATCTGGTCTAGTACACAGCATTGCATACATCAAAGATCCTATTAGTGAATGATACGGGTACTTCGCTATGTCGAGTACTTCACTATCAGAATCAGCACAAGTAGGTTTAGTCAATACTATACTTGGATCCATTGGAGTATCAATTGGTTTGCAATCAGACATATGAAACTTTTCTAAAATGCCTTTTAGATAGTCTGCTGGCTAAGATAGATCTTCTTTTGAAGCCAATTTCTAGTAATGTGAATTCCTAGCAAAGAATGGACAGCTCCTAAATCAGTCATGTTAAATTTCTTTGACAGATCACTCTTAGTAGTGTGCAGAAAAGAAGTGTCATTAGAAATCTGAGTTCGTGAGGATCCGCGGACGTTTGGTGGACCAGGATGCAATGATGTTTCTTCTTGAATTTCTCCAGATCTGCTCTAGCTGGCTTGGTTTGGTCTGATGACAGGTATTGTCGGCTGCTCAGCTTCCGTAGCTGTAGCTGCAGGTTCTATAGAAGGACAATCAACATTGGAAGAATCCATGTTACGTAAAATAGGATGAAATGACATAGCATCATTTATCGATGGTTGTTTGAAATCATAGTATGTATGTTCTTGAGATATTACAACCCTAGAGACAAATACTACATTGGTGGATGGATCATAAACTTTATAAGGTTTATGTTCATTAGGATAGCCAATGAAAATACATTTATTTGTCCTATAATCCAGCTTCTTCCTAAGATGTTTAGGAATGTGAACAAAACATATACAACCAAAGATTTTTAAACGGCTGACACTGGGCTTGTGCCCATGCCAAACTTCATGAGGAGTTTTGTTGTTGACGGCTTTGGTGCTGGATCTGCTCTGCACGTAACAGGCTATGGCAGTAGCTTCTTCCCAGAACTTCGCAAGTAGGTGTGCTTGATGTAGCATGGATCTAGCTGAGTTGAGAAGAGTTCGCTTCTTCCTTTCTGCAATCCCGTTTTGTTGAGGTGAATAGGAAGTGGTGAACTGTCTTCTAATGCCATGTTCAGCCACGTAGTTAGACATCTCATTAGAGATGTATTTGCCGCCACCATCAGTTCGGAGTGCCTTCACTTTTGTAGATGTTTGTGTGTGTGTGTGTGTGTCTCTCTCTCTCTCTCTCCCCAAGGTTGATTGGTGCATAGCTATGGGTAGGCACTCGAGCCCCCATAGCCCCAACCATCCTTGGTGAACTCTCTTCTCCCTTTCTCTCTCTCTCTCTGGATGCCTACGACTCCTCAATTTTTGATCAGACGATGGCTATCTTTGATGCCTGAGGGACTTGCGATATCATACTACTATTCCAATCCATTTCAGAACTAAACTTCATATTGAATCTGACTTCTAGTAATACCACACACACACACAAACCATTTCTAATCTCTTCGGTGGACTGTACTCTCGTTTGTGAGTATGAACTAATTTTTAAGATCTTGTTGAGCAACTAGAACACTTTAAGAGGGTACTAGGGTGGCTCTCCAGTCCAAGGGTGGTAAAGAGATCTATTATTGAAGACAATGATCATTTTATTCACCAGCCTTAGAACAAACCAATGTTCGAAATATGCTCGTGTGAACAAGTTAAAAGCACTATTTGAAGTTGCATGCTTCATAGTTACAGCTCTCGTACTTTAAAAAAAGCTTGACTCAGCACTACTTGTATGATGTATTGGTATAATATTTGGATATTATAACAGAGGTAGTATCTGCTATGTTCACACTGTACAGTAGTCCTTGTGATATTCCAGACAATAGCCAAAAGGTCTTATGTAGCGGTTCAGAAATCCAGCTTTCAGAGTACCATCCCGGACCAAGAAGCATCGGATGAAGAATAAAATTTCGGTACTGAAATATCTGCTCCTGTGTATCCATTTAAGAAGGCGTTGAAATTGGAAATCGCGATGCATGATTTAAGATCATAAAAAAGGACAAAAGGATTTACTCTGGCCACTGCCCATGCCCACTGCCTGCCATGTACTATTTCTCTTATGTACTTTAGTCTTCCGCCCTTTTGCTGCCGCCGCAGCCCGCTGCTTCTCCGTCGTCGTTTTCTCTTTTTTTTTTTCTTGTTTCTCTCTATTAAATTGGGCCCACTCGCGACTACTGCTACAACGGGAGACTTGAGAGTCAATTGCACGAGGAAAACAAAAAAGTAGGCGCCCCCATCAGAGTTCGGGAAAGCCGGCATTCTTAAGGAATGGAATCGGCATTTTTTTCTAAAAATTGACAACTACAAAATTTTACAGGATTTTTTACATGATAAATTTAAGATTTTATAGGGAAAAATCGAAAAGTAGAAGCATACCCCTGGTAGTAGCCGGAATTTTCCTTAAGATATCGGATTTTGAGGGAAATCTCAAAAAAGTTTCCCGAACACTGGCCCCCATCAGTCGTCTCTCCTCTTTTCTTACCAACTTATTAATCATAAATATCCATTGTTAAACTTGATTAGATGGAATATTAATCATAAATATTGATTGTTAAACATGATTAGATGAAAAGCAACTTTTTATTCATGATAATTTAATGATGACTTATTTTTTCACAAAAAATATAATAAGTGCAACTTTCTACATTTTACTAAGTAAGTTAGCTATTTCAATCCAACGATTTGACCATCATAGCAAGGCCTTTGTGGCATAATAGCACAAATTTTTTGTTTTATATTGAGGAATGGTGCTTTTAGCGACCTTTGTACCCAATAAAATACCCGAAATTATGACAAGGCCTTTAAGTTTTTAGTGACTTTTAAGTTTTGTACTTAACAAAACAATCACAAAAAGACGGGGCCTTAGGTTGAGCCATAATTGAAAATAATGTTGAGGCCGTTAGGCTGAGCCATAATTGAATGATGTCACTAAAAAGACCTTTCCACAATGATTGTCTTAACATTTTACATTACTATTGAAAATATTTTTGTGGCCCATAGGTGCGACCTTTTTACAAGGTGTAATATGCTCTCCCAAAATTTTTATGAACATTCTATGAGTTGTAAAATTGTTCTTGAAAAGTTTTATGGACTTCAAGATTTTATAATTTCCAAGCACAATGCCTGAAATGGCAGTGCCATTGCTGAAACCATAATCTCCAAAGGAATGAAGTTCTTTGCACAATTTGATCCACTTCAAAGATATGAAGTATAATGCCAACGTTATTTTTAAGTTTTATCTTTAAGAACATTAGTCTCACAATTTCCCTATGATAGCAAGGGCTTAATATGTGCAATGCCCTCGCCCCAAAAAGCATCATAAACATGGTTTTTACGTTAGGGAAAGCCCCAACCCTTGGGCCTTCCCCATATTTTAGCATCCGAGCACTCAAACTGCCACCCTCAGGCAAGGACTTTCCCTTAACATCTAGGGACATGTAGTAAAACATTAAAAAAATAATAGGTTTTATTGCCGGCCCGGGGGGGAGCCCTCAGAGGGCGTTTTGTGCAGGAAGGGCGTCCGCTCAAGGGCAGTAGCCTGAGGGCGCATGCCCTTCCCCTTGCCTCCTTTCACAATGTAGTTTTTCTAAAACTTTTTTTTTGCTGTGATTTTTTTTTGAAATGCACCTTCCAAGTGGAAGCCGCATGTAAAAAGAGGCTAAAAAAATTACGTGCACCTTCTGACCGGAAGGTGCACGCGAAATTTTTTTTCCATAATTTTTTTTTCTCCCATAGATTCTGCTGTGGGAGCCATCACAATTTTCTTCATTCAAAAGTTAAAAATGAGATTACGTTGGATAAAGCCCTTGCTCAGATGCTTTACCCTATAGATGTTGTTCAGACAAGGCATTATGCCCATAAACTCTTGAGCGACACTCTTGAGCAAGACATTAAAGCTTTTACGTTGAATGGCGAGTTTTGCCATGCGTAAACAAGGATTGATTAAAAAGCTTTCAAGTGATCTTATTGACGTGGCTAGCATTCAAGTAGTCGGGCGTAAAAGATATTTTAAAGACCATCATAGTCCGTTTCTAGAAAAAAACATAATACATTGTCGAGTCAGTCAAGCAAGGTATTATACCTTTCTTTTGAGTTGGGCACCATGCAAGCTATTATAACTTTCTTTTGAGTTTAGGATATCTTTTATGCCATTGTTCGGGAAAAAAGCCGGAACCTCTTGAGAATGGAACCGGCATCTTTCGTTGAAAACCGGTTTCATGAAAAACTTACAAGAAGTTGACTTTCAAAAAATCGATAACTTTTTTCAAATGTAAGAAATTTTATGTTTGTCATTTTCATATGGGAGGATATTTGTGTATAGTAAAGTAAGGAGATCCTTACAAAACTCGGCTTACATAGGTTTATTGAGCTAATAAAATAATTTATGAATGCAAATATCTAATGTTATGTCGGCAAAAAATATGAGATGCAGGATCCGGAAGTCAAAAAATTTCAAAAAATCGATAACTTCAAAAAAATGTAAGATATTAGAGGGAACGCCCAAAGAGGTTTCCCGAGCACTGCAAGTTTTATGCCTACCCAATGTATTATGCATTATCTCTATGTCTTTTCTTTTCTTTTTTTGTATACAGAGTTACTCCATTGGTGGGTTACACACAACATATACACCCTGGTAACGCCAAGTAAGGTGCACACTCCTAAGATGTCACTATGCAGTAAGTAGCTGGGAATCGAGCCTGGCTTGCCGGTCACAGTCAACCACTTTACCCAAGCACCGAGCTGGATGTGGGAATCGAGCTTGGCTTGCCGGTCACAGTCAACCACTCTACCCATGCACCGAGCTGGATGGACCTACGTCTTTCTTTCAAATTAAGAGCCCATTTCTTATACACTTGTCAAACATCGAGTGGTTTGTGCATATCCAACGGCGTGGGATTAAAAATCTTGGCGTCCCACTAAAATACGGAGTCCGGGCATCGATGACAAGAGGCAAGCTAACGAACGGATGGAGCCACCTCACCATCTCCAGCTATTTTTGGTTTTAATTTTTGCTTCAGTGAAAAATAGCTCGAAACTGAAGCACGAAGAAAGAAAGGCGTCATCGGGGGAAGAAAGCGAGCGGTATATATTGCTGGATTACATGGGAGGTGGGCAGCGATGGATGCGAGGAGACAATGGTCGCACGGGAAATTATGCAGTAACGTGGGTGGGGCGATGGGGTGGGTGGAGATGGGCTTTCCATCGGCTTGGCAAAAAGTTGCTCTCCAATGTACTTTAGTTGATAGTCGGTGGGTTTTCAGGCTGGGTGGCAAGAATCGGTTACGGTCATGGGATCAAAGACTGTCCTGCCTGGAACTGAAAAGATGGATCATCAATTATTGAGGTGGGGCTTGATTGTTATATTTAATTTGAGAATGGGTTGTTTGTGAGTGAAATTGTAGAGAGGAATTTATTTCTTTGAGAGAATGGTAGATTGATTCGTCGTGAAATTTATGGGTTCTAGAAAGGAAGGTGCATTGATGGGTCATGAATTTATGTCTTGTACAGGAAAGGTGGATTTGTCTGGCATGGGTTATCAATGAAGACAGAGCTGGTAAGACAATTGCTTGATCTAACTAGAGCTTCATGATTTGGAAAATGAATTCGAATTCCTCATAAATATAGTGTTGGAACTATGCGTCTTTGGACTGTGGATGCATCAATTCTCAGGATTTCTGTTCCATTGCTGGAACACAGATGTAAATTTGTACGGAATCACAATGAAATTTATTCAAGGGAAAGACAGACGAAAAGCTATGAGCAGCTTTGACGAGAAACTGAGAAGGATGTGGTACAAGACGGGAGAAAAGATGCATCTCTATTTCCTGTATTGCATTTTGACTTGCCTTCTGTTGTTTTTGTGCTGTCATGTGGTTATCCCCGACCAACAGCAATTGTCTGGTCAGGCCTTTCCTGATAATGTAAATGTAGGTGTCATTCCATCCCAACATGTCAGTCTGGCTACAAAGTTTCAGGGAATGCCCCAGGTAGATGGAGGCGACAGATGTTTAGGTCGAAAAATCTACATGTACACGCTTCCTTCCCGATACAACACAAACTTGCTAAGAAATTGTGAATTTGGTGTAGTTCAGTGGCTAAATTTTTGCCCTCATGCTGCCAACGGCGGGTTGGGTCAATCTCATGACAATGTTCCAGCTGAAATGAGCATTGGCGAAGGATGGTACAGCACGGATGCTTACATGCTCGAGGTCATATTCCACTCCCGTATGCGTCAGTATTCCTGCCTTACAACTGACACCAGCATGGCAGATGCATTCTTCGTTCCTTACTATACTGGCCTCGACGCTCTTTACTACCTCTACCCGGAAGGCAATCTAACAAATCGATTGTATTCTGGCAATAGGTCAAAGCAGCACGGCCAAGATCTGATAGCTTGGTTGGAAGAAAATGCGAGGGACCTTTGGAAGCGGCATGGAGGCAAGGATCATTTTATGGTGATGGGCCGAACTTCATGGGACTTTATTAAAAACGGTGACGGACGCGGCTGGGGAACAGGCATATCTTACCTGCCTCACATCTCTAACATGTCTACTCTTCTCATTGAGAAGAGACCGTGGGTGGAAAATGAGCAGGCTGTGCCTTACCCAACCGCCTTTCATCCTACGTCTCAGCAACTGCAGAATTGGATCTCTAAAATCAAAACCTCCAAGAGGACATATCTTTTAGCATATGCGGGAGGTATTCGGCCAACGATGCAGGACACTTCTTTCAGGAACCGATTGTTGAAGCAATGCTTGAACTCTTCCAGTTGTATTACAGTTGATTGTGGAAAACTTAAGTGCAGTCACAACCCCAAGCCAATTACGAACGCTTTCCTGCAGTCGAACTTCTGCCTTCAACCGAGAGGTGACACCCCAACAAGGAGGTCTGCATTCGACGCCATGATTGCTGGTTGTATTCCTGTGTTCTTTCATGAGGACTCGGCCTATACACAGTATACGTGGCATCTTCCAGAGGATCCTCACAATTATTCGGTTTACATATCCGAAGACGATGTAAAGCCGGAAGGAATGCGCGTCGAAGATCTTTTGCGTCTATATTCAAAGAATAAAATTGTGCAATTAAGAGATAGCATAGCTCAATTGATTCCGAGATTGCTATATTCAAATCGGCAATTTGTTACTGAAAGTGGTGAAAACCCCAACCCTGACGCCTTTGATATCAGTATCCTTGGGATTTTGAAAAAGATCGGGAAACTGAAGCTGAAAATTTCCGATGAGTAAACTCTCAGCAGAATCAATTCTCAAACTTTCCTCGCTTGCATTCGGACAGAATTCAGAACATGTAACCTAATGCCAAGATTAAGGCACCAGTTTCAAAATAATTCCATCAAAGCAGCATAAGTATAGAGCTGCGCTCCAATACTTGCCACATGTAAAGCATGCATGTCAGGGATGAGACACAACGAATGTCTTAGTCACCACGATGCAGCTGTAGTTACAGTAGATTCTAATTTCTATACTATGTGTTTCACTTTCAGGCTATATTCATGAATCACAAATTACTACTTGACTATATAGTGGCTTCAGAGCACAAATACACGTTGTATAAGGATCATGATCAGTCAGAGAGAGAAAAAACTTGGATAGGAGATTTATTCACTTATCCCTTACTGGAGTTATTAATTAGTTGATCTTTCTTGCAGTCCTGATCGTTCCAATGCTAAAGATTTACGTGTTCTGTAATATTATTAGTCTTTCCACTAAGCCATGCATGCAGTGTTATTTTGATCTGTTGTCCTATGGAGCACCAACTCTTCCACAGCAGATTGAGCAGCCAGCAGGCTTTCGGTGTCTAGTTCACCGTTTTTGTTTCAAAGACGCAATTATAAACAGAAAGTTACTATCCACAGCCGACAGTTTTGGAAAAGTGAAATAATCATTGCAATATTACGCCTATGTAGACTCTAGAGTATACCCACTTTAGCGGCTTTACTTGTATACCCAATTACAGAAAGCTTCAAGCAATTCATCTGGTTGCTATCTCTCATTTGTCAATGGTGTGCAGTGATTCAATGATTCACGTTATACCCACTTTAATTTACTCAAAACCCAATTATAGAAAGATTCAAGCAATTCAATCTTGTCACTCATTTATCAATGATGTGAAGCTTTCTAGTCTCCAGTAGACATGAGTTAGTGAAGCATTTCATTTCATTCTTGAGGAAGGAAACTTATATCAAGTTGTAAATGTCTTTTCAATTCTGGCTTCTGGGTATGTTCAAAAGAACATCTTCATCCAGTAGATTATCTCCAAACGAGAAATGTTTCTGATACGATTTCTCAGATTTTTGGAACTTTCAGCAGGCAAATGTAAAAGACTGCAAAGAGCTTCTGATTCTCAAGGCAGCTCATTATTAGATCTTACACTTATCTTTCTCAAAATAACATCGTAGCCTGGAATCATCTTTGCATCCGATATATCTTTTAACTATTGTGCCGTATAAAACCGGGGTAAGTTTTATGTGGGATATTGATAAAAGTGTTGTAAATTTTGTGGTCCAGATAATGGTTGCTCATGGTCCTATATATCCATACCATCAATGCTCTAGAAAATCCGCAAACTATAGCAATTGAACCGGCAAGTTTTCTCAAAAATTGGTATCATAAAATGTTTGGTTTTTTATACAAGCATATATATATTTTTATAAGTAAAAGTCTTCAAAAGATTGGGAAGTTTTATAAAATGCAGGTTTTTTGAGGATAACTCAAAAGAGGTTTCCTTAGCATTGGGTACCAGGAGAGGACTAGTAGCCATTATATCCTTGGAGAGTACTAGCCATTATATATCCTTGGAGCTAGACATATACCCATTATGGTACATAATGTGTGTAAAAAATAGTAAAACAAAATTATTAATTTCAAGAATATATTAATATGATTCCATTGATGCCCCACACATATACCCATTATGGTACATAATGTGTGTAAAAAAATTGTAAAACAAAAAGTGTCTAATTGTTACTCAAGGCCAAACTAGATTAAGCTACAATGAAACTAGCTTGATTGTTTGAATAAGGTCATCTTGTATCCAAAATGGCATATCTCATCTTTTACAAGCTCTTTATTTTTGGATATCTATTTTAGCGCTTTTGGTTTCAAAATGATGGGCCCAGACCCATAATTGGACATAGGAACACTTGCACAGTGTGACTGCTATAACGCATGAATTGGAAACTCGCCGATCTACCTGTTGGTTCTTCTGATCCTTGAAGCCAGGAGCCCCTCCTCTCTTGCATTCATTAAATATTAAAACAAAAGGTTAAGTGGTTAGGGCATTAACTAGCCATTTCCTATTGGATGGGTGGTTTTGCTCCACAAGTGTCCTTTTGGGTGCATGCAACAAGATCTAGTCGGATCTTCACTAGGTGTTGGTATCAGAGCAAGGCTTTGCATCAATCAAAAGGTGGAGTTGTTTTTTGCTGTTTTCTAGCTTTTTGGTATTTCTTCCTTGCTTTGTACTTCCAGGTGGTGGAATTGATCTCCAAGTAAGTGGCTTCTCTGAATTTGGATTGATTTCAGCCTTCATAATGAGAGATAAATGCACATTTCAAACACAATTTTGTCATTGTACTTCATTGCAATGTTTGTAGATATATATTCAACAAACACTATTGAATGGCAACCAGTCCAATTTATCACAAGTTTGTCATTCACTCAAATATTGATTTTTTTGCATATAAAGAAACTTTCTTCTATGATTATAATTATATGTCCAAACAAATCTAGTTTGGTGGGTGAATTGGAGGTGTTATCTCTACCAAACCTTCTAAGTCAATAATGGATTTTCCATACTCTATTGTTGTGAATATTATTTATCAAACTTATTCATAGATATTCATGATAAGTTGAAATGCAATACATTTTTCAAAAGAAATAGACTACGTTAGTGCCTAGGTTTGAGTGTTTTTGTAGTGTTTTTCAATGATGTTTATCATAAAAGAATAATGTTCATTTGTAAGGATTCAATACGATTGGTATGATGAGAATGGTGCTGATAATAATGAATGCAAATTCAATATCATACTTGATGTTTAGGTATCATGTAAAGAAGCAAATGTTAACGTAGTTGTCTCATTACAAAAGAGGAAAATGGATCAACAATAATAAGTGGCAAGCGTTATTTTAGGACTTTGAGGTTCATCATCAAGAAAATACAAATTGGAATGAGTTAAGGATGTTGTTGCTATCACTATGGTTGAAGAGGAGAAAGACTAGAATCTCAACTACATTTAAACATATTTCGTCATGCTTCAATTTTATATTTCTCAATAGTTTTTTTTTTATCAAAGCGAAAGACAAATCAGTGCACATTTGTTTTTCATGATAACATATTTTATAAGTTTTTATTGTGATATTAGCATGTGTACAAAAAACATATTATAGTACAACTGGTACAGAGAGTTGATAATTGTATGGCATTGCCGACGAACAAAACTTTCACTCATCAACATTGATAATCTACCTTCTTGTCAATTTCATTTTTCTATTGATCTTTTAGATTAATGAAAGAACTCTCATAAGCCCTTGTCAAAAACAAGGCAAGAATGGCGACATTGAATCTACCATCGTTGATAGCATATGTTGTAAGATATAGTTTGAGATGCAGGTATGGTTGAGGTACTATTCTTGAGTACCTCTCTGAGCAAGAGATTCAGAGCCGAATCTCTGTCTGGATTTCCGATTCCTAGATTTATTGTGTATTGGCACATTGGAAATCTTATCAGCATGTGGAAAGACAAATAGATTTGAGGTTGCAGAAGGGGAGAAATACTGTCAATTCCTTGTGGAGGTTGCTCTTGGTTGGACATTGTAGCAGATGATGGAATATCGATTGCACTTTCTTCCTACAAGGACTCATTTCATATTAGTGTCTTTTTGCATTATGGAGCTGGTGAATTGCGTGGTAATTTAGAAGTTTGCAAGAAACTTCTTGAGTGAGCAGCAGGTTGAGCGGTTGGGTGCTATGGTGCTTGTGTTGTGTTGTCAAAGGATCCTAATTGGATTCAGAATGGATGTGACGTGCATGTAGGATCTTAGTAGGTTGTTTTGGACAGTCTTTGAAACTATATTTTCAGATGCAGTCAGGGCACTCAGCATGGTATTTTGTTCTGACTGGACAATCACCCATAAAGTGGCCTATATCACCACAGATGAAACATATGTTGTTCATTGGCCCTTGTGTAATCTCATAGCCATCTTGGATGGCAAGCACGTATGGGTTTTCCAGGGGGTTTTCATGATAAGACATGGAATGACCAGATTGGGATGGCTCGTCTTCATATAGTTGGATGGAATTGGCTTGAATAGGTTGATATGAAGGGAAATTATCTATAGGATGCATAACCGTACAGTGTGGGCACCAAACATTTTTTCATCTATAAGGTACTTGTCCAGGGGGTAGCTGACCAGGCATACTGCTTTGGATAGAGTCTTCCGAAACCTCTTGGTGAGTTTCTCCATTTGTAGTTGATGTTGTTAGTTAAGCAACTCCAACTCTGATTTTCAAAGCTGATCTCAGGATTCCTCGATCTGCTTCGACTCATGGATAGCGCAATGTGCTTTCCATTCTTTGGGTTCATCATTATTTGATCTTTCTTCTTCTTCCTTGATGGTATTAGATGTAGCTAACTTTAAGCTCGTATATTCATCATTAGATCAAAACTCCCATCTGAAGTCCGACCAGAAACCAGATGATGGGCAGTTGTTCGGTGTAAACGCTCGATAAACTTTTGAGATGTTTGAAACGCTCGATATAGTCTCGTATGCAATCGTCTTTTGTCATCTTGATGTTACTCAATTTGAAAAAAGGACTCTTGATCAAGCGAAAGGGAACAGGTGATGAACGACTATTTCAGATTAGACCAATCTAATTTATCTTTACGACCAAGGTTAAAAAACCAATCATGTGCTTTAGCGATCATGGTCATAGAAAATAGTTGGACCATAGCTTTGTTAGAGGTTTCACCATAAATGTTGCATGTGTTCTCAAAGATCTGCAAGAATCTTTGAGGGTCTGAACTGTCGTCAAACTTGGGTAGATCCAACTTGGGGGTTCTTTTCTCAAAATGAGCATTGTAGATAGCAAAAGCACCATTAAGGTGGGTTTTGGCCTGTGAGGACTTGGCACCATGAAAATGGGCTTGTGCCCGTGAAGACTTGACTCTAACAAGTTCTCGTCCCTCGAATGGATTTGTGGATGGCTCATGGATTTGTAATTGCATTTGGTAGAACTTATGACGTTTGATTTGTTCAGCTATAAGAGACATCATTTCGGGTTGATAGTCGTCGGTGGTACGAGGGTCAATATGGTGTTCCATTGAGCAAGATCTTGTTTTTTTTTTTTTTGGCTTTTTTTGTGGTTTTTGCCTTTGTTTTTTTTTTTTTTGTTGCACCAGTTAGTTGGTAAGGATGGGGCCTAGGTAGTAGGTAAGTTAGTTTTTTTTAATTATGTGAATGGGAAAGTCAAGGATTTGGTGAATGGTGCATGTTAGGAGTCTGTGAATGTGTAGGCCAGGTAATGGGTGTTGAAGGTTTAAAACGCAAGAAAACCATCATGATCAAGGGGCTTAGTGTAGCATCAAACTCATGGAAAATCTTCTTATTAAGCATGGAGTAGATACAATGCAAAAAGCTCCTCTTCTCAAAGAGAGAGTCTCTTAAATAAGCAAGAGAGCTCCTTAGGTGGCATCCTAGTGCCATTTCCACATTTTACAAATTACAAGTGGGGTAATGCTCTCCACACCAAAAGGTGGCTCACTCTACTTTCTTTAAGAGAGGTCTACTTGCAGTTATGATTTGCCTAGAAATACTAGTTCCTACATGGTCATTCCATCTTTTGGGATTCACCATGAGGCTTACACAATTCTTGCTTGTTATTCCTAACTAGCATTTCTCAGCTCTCATACTCGGCACTTAGTCTTCATTTGTCTCGTCTTCTCAGAGACCTCCTCGGTCTAAGGTGAGAGGTGCTCTTGGTTAGCTCTGGTTGAGTATCCTGGGGATTCGTCAGAATCAGCCAACAGTAATCACTTGATTAGGGATCTGGTTGAATGTATTTGTAAGCTTGATCTTGGAGATTATTATATTGGTATTAGAGTAGGTCGTATGACTAGAGCAAGGTGAAAGTCTATGCTACTATTTTCATTGGTTATGGTATGATTGTGACTCTTTGCTACTTTATGTCCTCTTTGTTTGTGAATTGGTAACTCAAGAAAAATTCAAGTTTTCAACACTTGTAAGGATTCACTTTATAGTTTTTTATCATGTTGAAGGAAACATGGTGATAGTTAGATGTTGTTTGATTGAGGTAGTATCCAATTGATTATAGAAAAGGTCAGCAAACCTATCTCCAAGGGATTTGACAGGGTATGGTAATTTCATGTCAAAGTTCTATATATGCAAATGAAAACCTTGTGATTAATGTAAGTGAAAATTCATGATTTTTGCTAAGAAACGATGTTGGAACTGACAATTGCTATTTTTAGATGAATGAGTGCTTTAAGGAGGTCAATTTTGCATTGGTATATGTTTTGATAACCTACATATGAGATTGATTCATCAATTGATTTCAAAAGGGAGGTTCTTTTTTGGATCAAAATCTTGGATTTTTTTTGTCTAAAAACATGACCACACACAGACACAGACACAGACACCTACGCGCACGCGCGCACACACACACACACAACATATATGACATAAAAGAGAAAAGGTAAAGGCCTAATAATTTAAATAATGGAATAAGCTAGGTTAAACGGGGGAGTGAATCACCTATAGTTGGGAGTGGAGGCCCCAACAATTACACACACACACAACATATATGACCTAAAAGAGAAAAGGTGAAGGCCTAATAATTTAAATAATGGAATAAGCTAGGTTAAATGGGGGAGTGAATCACCTATAGTTGGTCACCTATAGTTGGGAGTGGAGGCCCCAACAATTAGTAGTAATTATTTTCATTTATCCAAATGTATTCACTAGTGGTTTAGAGTATTTAACACACAAACTTATAGAGGCCTAGGAAGGTTGTCTAGCTAATGGGTGGGGCATGGGCATTTTGTCATGATCCAAAAGCTTAAATATTGAGCTGCATCCATTTGGAATGGCAGTTTTGTCAATTTTGTGCAAGGATTGAGCATCTCTTTTCATTACTCAAGTTTTTTTGCAAAATTTTCAAGATATGCCATGGTCCGGCTAGATAGTGGTTGTGATAGCTTCCATAGATTCTAGTTCCACAATGCTTTAGCTCCTCTAGAAGCATTCTTGGCTATGTTTTTGGACATGTTTGAGAAATAGATTGGCTGATTCATGGTAGGAAAAACATAGCATCCAAACTAGTCCTTCCATGAATAAAAAAGTAGGAAATATAGCTACATAGCATCCAAACTAGTACTTCCATGAATAAAAAAGTAGGAAATATAGCTACTAAAAGAACTCCAAAGACATGCCTTTATTAGGATAGTGCCACTAGTTGGTGAAAATTGTTTGATTGATTGACATACATGACACTAAAACATGACAAACACTATTTCTAATAATTCTAAGACAAGCTCACAAAATTTGCACTTAATATTTTTTTGAGTGTGGCCATGCTCCATTTAGGTAGAAAGGTGAAGTTTTAAACTATCAAGAAAATGCCTTAAGCACTTTCCCATGCCCTCTAAACTCCGATGTTCTTTGTAGTTCCAAATCTCGCAGATATGTTTCTTGTGACTGTTCATGTCATTCAATGGAAAAAAATGTTGGATACAAAAACATACATTTTCTTGTCATGGGCCTTTCGAGAGTGGGGTCAGGCGCCCTTTGAAGTTCCTGTCTAATGAAAATCTATTGGAATTGATGAAAAGCTCGTGGGGAGAGACCTTTAACAAATTTATAATAAAAGCAATCAAAATATCATGGGCAGGGGACGTATCAATATACAGTTAACCCTGGATCAACGTTACCTCTATATATGTTAACCCTATTCAATTAATTAGTTTTTTGTTACTCCCATGAATTTTACATAGCAAAAGTGTCAACAATTGCGCAACGCAAGGATCATCAAATTTTTTAACTGTAAATCGTTATCATTCTGTGTATGTGAACCCTCTCTATCAGTCGATTTTCCACTACTCAGGAGGCCTAAGATTTATCCAAGGCTGACAGTAACAATTATGGCTTTCAAGTTAGGGCTGACTGCAACAATTATGGCTTTCAAGTTTGAATTGAATGCTCAACTAACCGAGACTAGTCTGGAGTCCCAAACCTAAGTGAGAGAGGGAGCCACTTGAGGTCCATTCCATGATCTAGTTGACATCATTGAGTAAGGGAGGGGGCCACGGCCTTCTTCAGACACAGCGAGCAATATGAATATGAGTGCTTTGTTATTATTTTTATTATATTCTTCAATGTTGTAAGCTTGTACAGCAATACCTTTCCTTTGACGCCATGTCTGTCTCCTCCTCCTCTCATCATTCGGATCATTCGTACATCCTGAACTCGCCTGGAGCCATGGCGTCGCGGGTGCGTACCACAATCTGTCTGTAATTTTCATGCAACAAGATTAGTTTCATAGATCTGTGAATGGAAGCATGATTCAGAGCGTTTTTTTTCCTGTTTTAAGACGTGTAATTTGAGATCGGAATGCCTGTCATAGCTGCAACAACGATTGAGAGCGATGCGTAAGTTGAGAGTCACGATTTGTGCACTAGTAGTAGATCATGTTGACATCTGACCTGAAGAAACGGGGCGCTTCTTGCCTTTAATGAATGCATCATGCCTTCATATATCTAGGTAATTGTATCTCTCAAGCCTTAAGGTGCAATAGCTGCTGAATCTATTAAAAATAAGAAAGCTCTTGGAAATGCCATTCATGCCCACTCGTGCCTCTTGCTCCGTTTGTTGAACAAGGCTGCTTCAGAACGTGCAGATCAAGACTTTCACGCTGTCGTGAAATGATCCTTCTAACGATGATCACTGAAGGCAAAAGCCATAATCCTCCCCAATATAATAGCTCTAAGTAGCCCAACATTCTAAAGAGAATGTTTCTAGAATGTGAGCCAATTAGGTCAGATTAGGATCACAAAGGACTATCTATAGAGCTGAGAGCCTTATTTGAAGGCAGGTGATTGATCAGGAGCTTAGCATAGTTAGAATAGCTTATGTTTAGCACATAGCTAGCTTGGCATAGTCAGAGATCTATATTTTTCTTGACAATCGGAACTTCAACACGATGGGCCATGGAATCAAAGATGATATAGTCTTATCTCATGATCAGCAATTTACCTTCGTGGGAGAGAACTCTTAACAGGGATGTCATAAAGATTGAAACCCTAGCAACAACGGGCTGCTTGAAGTCAGTTGCAGATAAGGACGATTACAATCCAAAACAGGACTATCTTTGCCCAATCAAAGTGATTAGCAGCGGTTGTCAAGTGACAATGGACTATGAAGACACCTACAGAGACAATGTGATTGATTTCATGTGGATGCCCCACAAGTCCATGAAAGTACCCTTTGAAGAAAAAATTATCTTCTTGTGTGAAATCATAGCACTTGTGTTGTGGGCTGAATGGGCAAAGAAAATGGTTCCAGGGCAGATCCATTGCCTCCACCAGGCAGCAATAGGTTTCAGCACTCCCTCAATGTTACAATGCAAGAATCTCAGCCATATTAGCATGAGTGGCATCCACTCCACATAAGAACATGGTGCTGATTGGGCAAGAGACCATGATGTTCACGTTGGATCTGTGGCGAATGTTAGTTCATTTGTTAGACACTATCGAGCATCCGTAACTGCATCATAAATTGCACTAGACATTAGTTAAACACTTGCCATATCACACACCTATATTCTTTCCATACTAGCAAAATATGAGAAATGTGAAACAACTTTGCAAAATGAAAATGATGATACATTGTACAAGGTAGCAATGTTTCATCGAAACGCCCCGTTCGAAACGCATTTCTTTCGTTCGAAACGCTGTTATAATAGTGCAAATATTTTTGACTGAGGAAAGTCACAATACACAGTTTCTCTTCTTGAAATTGCATTCTCTAGAGCATTCTCATGAATTTGGATGTATCTACTTGGTACTAGTCTTTCTATGACATGTCTAAACCCCAAAGAATCCATTAAAACACATTTAAAAAAAAAAAAACCCTAAAAAGAAATTCCCGTTTCGAACCTGAACCTCCCGTTTGAAACGCTTTTCAAACCCGTTTCAAAATGACGTATGAAACGGACCCATGAAACATTGCAAGGTAGTGAGTTTCTTACATTTGCTAGCTAGCCTACTCGAATAGGGTTAAGCCCCTGGAGGCATGTGTGTATCGCCTCTCCTGGGGGGGCCTTCCATTGCCCCCAATAGAAGCATCACCTCTCTAACAATGTGGGTGTTAGGAATGGCAAATAGAATACTGGCCTTCCCATGGTTACACAAATCTTGAGCTTTTGGGTCAAAGTAACCTATGGATTAACTTTAGCACAGTCATTTATTTCTAACATGATTTCAGCCTTTTCCAAAACATTAACTTGAGAAGCTTGCTCATAAAGTTCTTCACTAATGCATCTGTCATTTGCAACAAATGGCTCAAGAGAAGAAGAATGCTCTAGCATACCAACATTTGATGCAAACTTGTACTTGTAGAAGGACGATGATCAAACTTTGCATGCCTTTGCTCTTCTACCTTCAAAGAGGATAAAGTAGAGAGGAGAAAGCATGATGATGAATCCTTTATTCGGTACATCTTTAAAAGTGTTTCCCAAGCACTTTTAGAGGTCTACAAAATCTCAATTGATATAAGATAGATCTTCTTACCGATAAATCAATGAAAGAGCTTGATCATCACGTCGATGCCAAACCTCAGGTTGCAACTTCATGAAGAATAGTTGGTGCCATCCAACATATCTTCGCCCGAACAAGTACGAATTGCTCCCAAATCTCTTGCCATAAGAACTAGCGAAGAAGATAAACTTTTTCAAACCCTAAATTTGCCCTAAAAGACACAAAAACCAGCAAGTATCAAATCTGAAAAATCAGCACCGGAATGTGTCGAAACCACACATTAGATGGATGTAGGAAGTCGCCCTCCTACAAGCCTTGTGTGCTGAAAATTTCAGCCTAAAATCGCATTACAAACTCAGCAAGCAAAGAATTAGGTTAGCCTCCAACAAAGCTTTTTCCAAAACCCATCTTTCTTGCCAAAAAGTGTGAACAATACACACATGGATAGGGCTGTTGCAAACACCCTACAAATGGTAATATGCTGTCCAATTTTCAGCCTCGGAATGTGATCGGATCATCACAAAAAATTAGCGCCTTCTTCCACACCTGGAAACAAGCAAAAAGAAGTGGATCTTCACTTTGTAAAATCAGCAAGGGTGCTGATTTTTCAGCCAAATCAGAAGATAAAAATTGCTTGTAGATGGGCGCCCTTTTGCAAAGGAGCAAATCTGAAAAATAGGGCAGCAGCGGACCAACGGAAGTAGGATAAACCTACACGGATGTGGGTGACCTAAAAGCAGCCCCGAGGAAGATAATTAATGGCGCCTTCCTGCAACCTGAAAAATCAGCAAACAACCAACTGAGTTTTGGGCGCCCAAAATCCTATTATCTCCTTTGATGTGTGGCGCCTTCCTGCAAAACGGAAAAGAGTCAAAACTGAATGGATCTTCACTCCAAAAATTCAGCAAAGGTGCTGAATTTTTGTGATTCCTAAGTGAAGACGATCTCTTTTGGTAGGGCGCCCTAAATCAAGCATAGAAGATCCATGGCTCTGATACCATGTAGGAAATCAAAGTGCCAAGATCCTTCTAACATTCAATCTCCATATAGAAGAAGAAGAAGAAGAAGAAGAGGAGGGAGAGGGTTAGGCCCCTTCAAGGAGAGAGAAAGTAGTAGCAATGCTTGAGGGGGAATGAGTTAGAAATGAACAATGAGTACATATAAATAGGCCTTCCAAGGGCCTAGACTCTTCCAAACTCTAAGTTCTAGAACCTTCTAAACCCACTACTAATTATAGGGCACTCCCAAAAGTCAAGATGGGGTCCCTTAATTAAACTTTACTTGGACCCACAAGTTACCACTAGACCAAAATTGGGTCCAACGTAACTAAAACTATCTTAACATGGTTTAAATAATAAACCTACCCCACGGTTACACAAGTCTCAACCTTTTGGGTCAAAGTAACCTATGGGAAACTAACATTATCATTTATTATTTCTAACAGGCATTACTCGCCGACAACAACGCCAAAATTGTAGGGACTTTCCTTGTCCACCTTCAAACTCTAATTGAAAGCACATGCAAAGCAATCAAGATATGAAGAGGATTCATCTTTCATGTCACGCGGAAGTTCAATTCCATGAGAGTAAATCTTAGATTCACAATATTATACATGCTATGATGACGATCTAACACTAACATCCACTAACCCTAATTCTCCATGTTCAAGCATGCACGATATATTTGGCTTCGTATCACAGGACGAACGATTGGTTTGGACAGGGACATCTTCATTGCTGCCTGCTATTTCTCCAGAATCCTCCTCCTTTGTTGAGGGTGTTGGCTCACCTTATTTGGACCTTTCAATGGATATCATCAAATTTGTAGAACGGGTCCATATTTTCCTCACTGGGGATTTCAATGCCCGAACAACTTCGCGACAAACAAAGTTCCATGATGCTACAGATTAGATGCGAGTTCATGCCCTTGATAGTGACAGCTTGGGAATCACTAGGATTTCTGCTGATGGACCGGGAGCTATTACTTCATATGGTGAGTACCTGTTACAATTTGGTGAGGCACATGAGTTAGCCATTTACAATGGCCTACCTTACTGGCCTTATTCTGGCAGCTATACTTGTCACCCTCATAGTGGCGGTCATAGTGTAGTTGATTACCTCACCGTCATCCATCCCTCCTATTCACAGCTTCCATATCTCCCCTACCACCCTTTTTGATCATTCGTTCGTATCCTTCTCTATTGGCCACCTTCCACCACCACAGCCTCAACACCAATCCATACTTCCTCGTGCACCCAAATACACTTTCCACCCCCTCTCTATCCCACTCTACCAAGAATCCCTCGCCTCCCTACTTTACTCTTTTCCACACAATGAACTGCTGGAGTCACAAGCCTCCTTCCTCACCACCTCTCTCCACACTGCTGCTACTTTGGCTTTCCCTTCTAAACCTCATAAACACAAACTAGTCCATCCATGATCATCCCGACCTTTCCACCCACTATGGTATGATGCGGAATGCCGATTCTTACACCATTCTGTCACACATGCTCTTTTCCTCGCTTGCCATCTCCTCCGCTCTTGTTGTAAAGCTGACTCAGGTGCACCAAGTTGCCCTGTAAGACTCTATGGGGTCACGGGTGACACTTCCTAAAGGTCCCAGAGCACGTTAGGAAGTCAAGGACTGAGCCTCTGACGTGTGGTGAGCCAGCCAAGTAGTTACAAGTCATGAGCTAGCTCTAGAGCTCGAGTCATGGCCTAGTCAGGAGCCAAGTTGATTTTGCTGCCGGGACGGCTCCTGGGACCCATGTCCGGGAGCCAGACTGATTCTGCCAGGCTTAATCAGCAAAATAAAAACTAAGTCCAGAAAAGCGTTCTTTACCAGAAAGCACTATATTCCAGGATAGAGGGGGCGGTCGAATCACACCAGAACTATAGGGGGAGTCCGGCGGCAGACAGAAACTTGGGCAGCTCAACCAGCGCCAGGTCTTAGCTCCCTCTACCAGCACGAGCCAGGCACAATGCCCAACACGTGTTGGTGGCCCCGAGAACAGTCAGTCTATGTATGAATGTAACTTCTTCCAAATTTAATAAAGTTGATCCTTGGGGATGATTACCATTTCGGTTTCGCCTCCCGGATTGGTCCAAGTGGAAGGACCCTTATTACAACCTTTTTGCGTCGCTGGCGCCTAAGGGTCCACGTCATCGACGTGTGGCTCACCGCTATGCCATTTGGTCAGTTTGGCGACCGCTATGCCTTGGGTTTCATGTGTGGCTTGTCTTTGCCTTTGGTTACCTTTTGGGGACGGATTCTGAGTTGGCTTTCGGGTTGGTTGGGATTCCAGTTTTCTTAAGTCTGAATGGTTAAGCCTATTACGTTTCTAAGTTAGCTTTTATGTAAGTGCATGATGGATGAATGTTAGACTTAAGCGCGGGTTGGGGAAACCGCTCACGTCCCAACGCCCTCCCTTTACATATCTGGACCGACTATGCTACCCAGCTTTACACTATACCCACTAATACGCCCATCTCCATCTCTCCTCGACCTTTAGACTTCACCTTTTTCACCCCTGACTTGGTCTGGGCAGCAATCAAAAAGCTGAAAACCCACCGCACCAGGGACATTGAAGACCTTGAATCTGAGCTACTGATTCACGCCTCTGATACCCTTGCCCCTACACTATCCACTCTCCTTAACCACGTTGTTGTTGAGGGCTTCCCATCCTCTTGGTGCACCAACATCATCCACCCTATCCACAAAAACGGTGACCCCATGATACTTGGTAATTACCGCACTATTATGATTGGACACGTTCTCACGAAGTTATATGGCACCATCCTCCAGTTTGCAGTTAGCTCAGAGGCAGAGTCCAGGAGATTACATGCTTTGGGTCAGGTGCTCATTACTCCACTACAGATCACATATTCACACTTCGAGCCCTTATTGAGGAAGGAGAGAAAAGGTCTACTGTTGTTTTGTGGACTTTAGAAAAGCCTTTGATTCTGTCCCACACTCCTTACTTATCCAGAGACTTTGTGATCTGGGGTTCTCTACAGATATTATTCTAGCCATCATGGCTCTCTATGAGAGGGTCTTGGGCTGCTTTCGTCATGGTAGTGGCATTTCTGAGCAGATCTGGAGCACTATTGGGGTTAAGCAGGGATGCTCTCTCTCACCAGTTCTCTTTGGATTATATACTGACGAGCTAGAGCAGGTCATTTCTCAGTGTGATGGGGACAATTGTCGGCTTGGGGACATTCTGATTGCCATCCTTCTCTATGCGGATGATGTGGTATTAGTCTCCCGTACCAGAGAGGGATTATAGAGACAGTTGGATTGCTTACACACCTTTTGTACTCAGTGGGGTTTAGGGGTGAACCTCTCGAAGACCAAAGTTATGGTCTTCAATACCTCTCGGGCCTTCATGCAGGGCCAGGAGCTTACCCTCGACGGATAGTCCCTAGAGGTGGTCTCTTCCTACACTTACCTGGGTGTGCTCTTCTCTGGTCCTACCTTCAGTATGAGACAGGCGGCTACTTCTAGACTTGGGAATGGTCACTCTTTCCTAGTCCAGTTGGAGAGATTTTGCTTCCGTAAGTCTATTCGGGATGCGCCGATTAAGTGCAAACTATTTGACACCATCGTCACCCCTTCGGCCTTGTATGCAGCAAGGATATGGTGTACAGGACTATCATCTTCACACTGGTCCAGCATTTCACGCTTACAGACCACCATGTTAGCTTGCATGATCCGAGCGAAGCCCTCAGTTCCACATCCTTGCGAAGTTTGCTAGCCCCCCTATTCAGATTGAGGCAGCCTTCTAGCTTATCACATACATCCAGAGAGTTCAGGCACTTCCTGATATAGAGCGGCGATATACGCGGCTTGCACTCATGTCCTCTCATCACCTTCAGACTCAAGGATACTGGCTATCATGGTTCTCTCATGCATCACACTTCCTCACAGACGCATTTGGTATCACTATCACTGATCTCCCTTTGGGTACACACCAGTACATTAGACATTTTTTATACAGAGCATATTACACCAGCTGGGGGTTAAGCCTAATTACTACTGGACTCACTTTCTGGAGCAGGATGCCACTGGTCTTCCAGTTTTACCTCGCTATTGTCCTCTGGACTATCACATGGTCTCCGTTTCACTTTGGTATAGTTTAGAGTCTCCTCACATCAGTTGGCTATTGAGACAGGCAGATACCAGGGTACACCACGAGAGGAGAGACTATGCCTGCTATGTCCCCTACATGAGATAGAGTCCGAGGAGAACTTCATCTTCAAATGCCCCATATATTATGAGATCAGAGGGAGATATCACTGTTTATTCCATGACATGCCTACTACACTCAGAGCAGTGATTGGATATGAGGACTCTCGCTGTGTCACACTTATGCTACGGGAGATGGTCTTGCTGCGCCAGGATATGTACCAGTTAGCTCACCAGCCACATCCTAGCTCTCAGGCTCAGATTATGTTTTTCTTCACCAGGAGACGGACACGGTCTGATGACGATGACGACGACATACCACCTCACCGATGTCAGAGACATTGCATCATTCATCAGTCCATGTTACCTCATGTTGCAGCTCGTATCACATCTTTCTTCAGCAACAGCACTACATGATATTACTCTACTCTTGGCAGCTATATGGACAATTGGCAATTTGTAGTTTATAGTTATGTTGCTCATTTCTCTTTTATGCATAGTTTTTTCTTGGAGACGTTTATATACGCTCCCATGGTTTTCACATACTTGACATGTACTCCATTTGGCCTTATATGCCTTTTGGCATATAAAAGACATTAATAAAGCTTCTTCTTCTTCTTCTTCTTCTTCTCTACTCCCTCAATTGGCCTGAAAGTCTCCTTCATTGCTATCTAATTTGATCAAACAACAATGTGATTACTGGGTTGGACTTACATACGCAAGGTGCCAAATCCCTCACACTTATTCCCTATTCTAGATCAATCTGATCTATTTACATGGTGAGATAATGTCCCGCCAAGCCCCAACATCCAACTAGCCCTGCGTGTGCGCTAGCAAGTGTAGGAATATCATGGCTAGGTGACCCTTTGTGTCTAGGCCCTGCACCTAGGCTTTTGGAGCCTTGTCTTGGCTGTCAGAAAAAAAGCTATGAGCTGGTCTCAGTGGCTGAGTGAATGACCCATCAGGTCCATGTGTGTCCTACGGCCTGTTTACCTCAACATCTAGAATGGTATTGCACACAACTATGCCCCTCCCCTACCCAATGCCCATCCCATCCCCTACCCATTTGGCCTGGTGAGCAGCAACAAATGTGCCTGACCATGGTAAGTGACATTGTGAACTTTGAATTGCAGTGGTAGCATCTCCATCCGCCGACACTTGAAACATGGGATGTAGCCACATCCCCTTGTATAAAGTCGACCTTTGCCCACATGCCCCTATCAACAACCGGCATCGTGACCTATCTATTATAGTGCACTGCAACAACACAAAGACCTGCAAAACAACCACAAAGCATGCAAAGGTTTAGTGTGTTGCATCGTTAAACCCTAAACAATAAATTTTTTGTTTTGTTAATAGTGAATGTCTTTGGCACTGGTTGAAAACTAACATTGCTGGCATTCTTGTAGGCTTTAAAAGACATAGTCTAGCATTTTATGACAAGTCAATCGGATTCTTATGGCCCAGTTCACAAATAAGGGCTAAAAGAGAAATGAAAAGCGAGCATCACATTCAAAACTTCATTGTACGTGTCGTAAGGGCCAAAAAGAACACTTCTGGCATTCTTATAGGCATTAAGAATCGTAGTCTAGCATCTTATGGCATGTCAATCGAATCCCTACAATTGAGTTCACAAATTTGGGCAATAAAAGAAATGAAAAGTGAGCATCACATTCAAAACTTGATTATGTGCCGTAAGGGCCAAAAAGACATTCCTAGCATTCTTATAGGCATTAAAAAACATAGTCTAGCATCTTATGTGCCGTCAATCGAATTTCTACAAGGTTACCTTGACCCAAAAGGTCAAGATTTGTGTAACCATGGGAATTTAGTTATTTAGGCCATCTTAAGTTTGTCTTAAGTTCAGTTGGACCCAATTTTGGTCATGTACTGACTCGTGGGTCCTTAGGAGTCTATTTTTTTTTGTTTAGGGGCCCTATCTTGACTTTTGGGGGTGCCCTACATTTAGTAAGTGGTTAACCTTAGGGTTTGGTGGCATTTGGTCACATCCAGGTAGAGTACTTAGATGCTCATTGTGTATGTTTGGCTAAGCATTTCTCTCCATTGCTCTTGTTGCTGTTTTCTCTCTCTCTCTCTTAGAGTTGGGCGCCCAGCCTCTTCTCTCTTGTTTTCTGTGGAGATTGATTGATAACTAGATCTTGGTGACTTGACTCTTGCTTTCCTACATGGTATCAGAGCTACCAGATCTGCAGCATGCTTGTTTGTTGGTGCCCTACCAGAAGAGGAGCTTCTCTCCTTTTTGTTGTGAAATTTCAGCATCTTGCTGATCTTTTCAAGTGGAGTTTGGATCAGCTTTTTTGTCTCTTTTCAGGTTGAAGGAGGACGGCCATCAGATATCTTGGAGGAGCAATTTTTGGCACCCAAAAATCAGAATCTCAAATCTGATTTTTATGCAACCAGTTTTCAGCAAGTTTTGTTTGGAGGAGGGCGCCCAAAAATCTGCTTCTGATTTTTGGTTGTGGTGTCTCCTTATCTTGCTGTTTTTGTTTTCAGGTTTGCATTTGTGTAGGAGGGCGCCCAAAATTCAGCAAACCCTATTCAGGGTTAGGTCAATTTGTGGCTGGAAATTTGTAGATTCTCAGCAAGTAGTAGGGCGCTTTCAACAGCCCTATTGGGGTGTGTGTTGATCACACTATTTGGCTTCCTAATTGAGTTTCTTTGTTTAGTGAAGATCGGTTGCATAGCACAAACTACTCCTTGTGGAGTTACATGATGAAGAATCTTCTCATAGCGAAAGGGCTGTGGGATTTGGTCAATGGTGATGAGGAAAGGCCTCTGTCTTTGGCACCTCCCCGTGGATCATCATCATCAACATCATCTTCTACATCTTCGGAAGAACAAAAGAAGTGGGATAGAAGGGATGCACAAGCACATTCTATGGTTGCTCTTGCTGTGAAGATCTATCTTACCTCATATTAGGTCTTGTAAGACATCTAAAAGTGCATGGGATACACTTTATACTATGTATAGAGTCAAAAATCCAGCAAGAGTGGTGTATCTTAGAAATCAGCTTTCTTTGTTGAAGATGCAAGAAGGGGATCAAGTGAACAATCACTTGACGAAGATCAAGGATCTTCGTGAGGAGCTTCTCAATATTGATGAGATAATTGAGGATGCTCAATCTGTTTCCATTACTCTCAACTCATTACCTTCATCTTATCTTCCATTTGTTTCATCTTTGAGTATCTCTCTTAGGGGACAACAACTCTCCTTTGATGAACTTGTTGGGCTGCTTCTTCAAGAGGAGCAAATGAGGCAAAACTTTGCGGGTGACACTCAATAAGATCAAGCTTTCTTCACGAAAGGCAAGGGCAAAGGCAAGTCAAAAGGAAAGGGAAAGCCTCCTTCCAAGGATGAGCAAAAGCCCGTTGGAGGTCAAAATGTCAACACTCAAAAGAAGAAAGGGAAGTGCCATTATTGCAAAAGGTATGGGCACTTCATCAAGGATTGTAAGAAGAAGCTTGCGAAAGAGGAGAGTAAAGGAATTGATGCTAGTGCTTCACTTGCTACTTTGAAGCAAGAGCTTGAAGCTAGTGGTGATCTCTTCAACCAAGACTATGCTTTTGTGTCTAGTATTGCTTCTACTAGTTCTACTACATCTATGAGGAATTCAGGTTCTGTTTTGCAAGTTGCTGATTTTCAGCCCATTGAATGGGTGATTGATAGTGGTGCTACTCGTCATATGACTTCTCGCAAAGAAGCATTTACTCAATTAGTGAAAGTGCAAAATGGAAGTAAGGTACAGAGTGCGGATGATGCATCTTATTCTATTCATGGAATTGGAATTGTAGCCATCATTTTGCCTAATGGTGAAGAAAAGTACATCAAGAATGTGCTTTATGTTCCGGGAATCAAGAAAAATCTTCTTTTGGTTTCAACTATGTTGAAGCAAGGACTAGTTGTTGAGTTCAAAGAAGATAAGTGTCTTGTCAAGGATCCTAAAAGATCACTCTTGATTATTGTTTCGGGAACAATGCATGCTGGCTTATTTATTATGGATACCTATGAGTAACGAATTCCCTCTACATGTCTTGTTGCTTCTACATCACAATCATTGGAGTTGGCTGAATTGTGGGCATCTCAACTTTGCAAGTTTGAAGAAGCTGAAGACATTTAATATGGTAGAAGACATTCCTACTATTGAGCAGCCAGAAGGGCATGTATGCGAGGGGTGCATACTTGGAAAGTTTCAAAGGAAACCTTTTCCAATTGATGGAAATATAAGGGTTTTTGATAAATTTGATTTGGTTCATAGTGATGTTTGTGGTCCTCATTCATTGGAAAGTGCATCTATTTTGTGACTTTTATTGATGACTTTTCCCGTTTTACATGGATCTATCCTATGAAGGCTAAATCGGAAGTTTTTCAACGTTTCAAAGATTTTTTAGCAATGGTGGAAAATCAGTTTGGGCATTCTTTGAAGACCCTATGCACCGATGGAGGAGGGGAATACATTAAGAATACGTTCGGTGCATTTCTTGGAGAAAAGGAAATTCTACATCAAATGACAACTCTCTATACGCCTCAACAAAATGGTGTTGCCGAGCAAAAGAATCACACACTTATGGAGATGGCCCATTGCATGCTCAAAGCAAAGGGGCTGCCTCACAAGTTTTGGGCTGAAGCGGTTATAACGGCAGCATACATAAGCAATCGTTGTCCTACTAAAGCATTGAAAGTATTAACTCCTTATGAAGTTTGGTATGGAAAGAAGCCTACAATCTCTCACTTTCGCATTTTTGGTTGTACGGCTTATGCTTTTGTTCCAAATAAACTTCGTACAAAGCTTGAGGATAAAGGAGTTAAATGCATTTTTGTTGGCTATAGTAGTGAAAGCAAAGGCTATAGGCTGTTCAATTTGAGCACTAACAAGATTATTGTTACTCGTGATGTGTATTTTGATGAAAAGAATTCATTGGATGTGGCCCCAACTCATATCTTGAAGGGGGACAGCCCACATAGTGTGAATGTTGAAGTTTTTCCAGATTTGGTACCATCTTCTATTGCTAGAGATAAGGGGCAGCAATCAACCAGTTTCGACCTGCCCAACACCACATCAAGTTTAGAGCCTAATATTCATTAAGAACCGCCCATTGTTGCTCATAATCAGCGTGGAGCGTTGGACAGCAAGGACCAGTTTTGGAAGATCTTGGACAGCCAAGTGCGATGTCGGAGGATCTTGGACAGCAAATTGTAAGAAGAGACATGGCTGTTGGACAGCCCAAAACAGTCCCACGGTGGCTGTTGTCGACTTTGCGGGACAACAAAGTAAGTTCATTTTATGATGGAAAGACACGTGTCTCTACAAAATCAGTGGACTATGCTGATTATTCAGATTTTGCTCTTACATCTCATGGAGATGTTGCAGAAGAACCTGTTTTCTATGAGCAGGCCAAGGGAGTAAAATGTTGGGAGGATGCGATGCAAGATGAGTATGACTCACTTATGAAGAACCAGATTTGGGTTCTTGTTGATCTTCCTCAGGGGAAGAAGGCAATTGGTTCTAAATGGGTATACAAAATCAAGTATAAGGCAGATGGTACCATTGAAAGGTACAAGGCAAGGCTCGTTGCTAAAGGCTATGCTCAGCAAAAGGGGATTGATTATGAGGAGACTTTTTCTCCTACTGGTCGGATGACTACCGTGAGGGTAGGAACCTCTTTGGCTGCCCACTTGGGTTGACGTTTGCGGCAACTTGACATAAAGACAACATTCCTCAATGGTGATCTTAATGAGGAAGTGTACCTTCAACAACCTGCTGGTTTTTTGGTTGAAGGCCAAGAAGATAAAGTTTGTCTTCTCAAGAAGGCACTTTATGGACTGAAGCAAGCTCCGAGGATGTGGTATCAAAAGATACATGCCTACTTTTATGATCGAGGGTTTACTAATAGTCCTAGCGAATCTACTCTTTATGTCAAGCATACTTCAGATTATATCATCTTTATTTTGCTTTATGTTGATGATATTATTATTACGGGAAGTAATGAGCAGCAGATTGATGCCGTAATACTTGATCTTGGTATGGTTTTTGAAACCTCAGATTTAGGCCTATTGCACTTTTATCTTGGTCTTGAATTTCTCCATGATTCAAGCCTAAATCCTAAAGAGTACCGACTCGTGTGATTGGCATTGATAATTGAGAAAGTTATTGAGCCACCTATCGTAAGGTGTAGCAGGGAAGAATGCGGGTAAGTAGAGGCAAGTTGGCATTGGGATCCTGGCCCACAACTTGTGATAGTAAACGTTTCAATTGGAAAGTTGGTGCATGTTTGTTGGAACTTGGTGGTTGTCCATTGTGAGAGTGTTCATGAATTAGGCATCCTAATGAGATGAGTGGAAGATTAACTGCATGAATTACAATCTATCAAAGTAAATTGATTGAAATGTTTTGCTTTACATTCTTATTTATCCATTGTTTTGATATATTAACCTCCCAACATGTATTTCAGCACTTTCCATTGGCCAAAAACACTAAGAAAACCCTAAAAAAGGAAGGGAATGTTGAAAATGCCCAAAACTTTACACATGTAAAACATGTTTCAAATGTTTGAGTTTCAACTGTTCAACTGCTACATACCAAAAATAGTACATGGATGTAACCAACTAGTGGAAGCATAAGAACATCTTAGAAAATATAGTGAAGCATCTCGTTGTACTACATGGAGTGTTTCTGCAAAGAAACAAGCAAGCTATCTAATCAATCAAGATAACTGCAATTGATGTGGCCATGCACATACTCAGAATAAGTACTAATAAGGTTTTTAGTGACCAATGTAAAAGTTTTCTATTGTAGACCCTACTCGATGCACGTTAGTCCTTCGGCTTGAATGTCATTGTTTTAAGATGGGCCCATAACAAACTATTGCTTGCACATTTAGGCACAAAGATAGCTGGTAGCTTAATGATATTCTTTGAACTTGTATGTGAAAAGTTGACTTCGATGAGCCAATGATGGAAAAGTGTGGTAATTTAGTAGATGACTGGTAGGAAGGAGACACTAAACAAGAAAGACTAAGCCACTCCTAATTTTTCCCATGCTACCTCTCATGTTAGCAACTGTCTACGACAACTTGTACTGGAGCTAGCAGAACTTGCATACTTGCTGCATCCAATTTGTATTCCTATATGTAGGGCCTATTCTGATAGCATAAAGTTCCTTTACAATGCCAAAGGAGACGGCTAGTCTTAAACACAAGCTACAACAATCAAACTGTAGTAGATAGCTACAATTTGGTGTTTCTCAAAGCTGTCAATAAGTACATAAGTGTTCAAGAAGAGAGAGAGAGAGAGAGAGAGAGAGAGAGAGAGAGAGAGAGAGAGAGAGAGAGAGAGAGACTTATATTGGATGGTTGCAGCAAAGAAGCTCTCTTCGAGGGACAAGCTCATTATCGCCAGTTGCACCAGATCAGCAATATTTGTCAATATCAGTGACAGATCCCGTGAAGTTGGGCATGGGTGTGCAAGCCTACATATCATATCGTGTCACCACTAAGGTCTCTCTCTCTCTCTCTCTCATGATAAGTAGCACACTTTTTATGTAGGTTTAATGTGCTCCCATGATAAGTAGCACATAAAATGCTCCCATGATAAGTAGCACACGATGTGTACTTTCAGTTTTATGCCCCCCCCGGCTTTTCATGTTCTGTCCTACCAGTATTTCAGCCCAAATTCAGTGAATCAAATGTTTCACGAATCGCCAATTCGAACAACAAATCGCGGTTCGAATCGGCCGGTTCGAATCGGAAAATTTTTCGAATCGGTTTTAGGGTTTAGGGTAAAAAAAGGTTCGGATTGATTTTCTGATCATTGCAATAAACACACAGTTATCTGATAAGAACAATATATGGATAACTGTATGGTTGTAATCTATACTTGTGTAAATGTAGGCTATATGCTGTATGTACCAAGATTTTTTGATTCCCTGTATATGTGCATAGAAAATTCAGAATGCTTCTATTTATAATCTGATTCGTTCAGATTCAAAGCAGCTGCAGCTCATATACTCATGTTTCTTTGACAAAGATCACCGCCCATGTTTCATTTGTTGTTATGGATGTTTTGTTAGCATATTGTACCAGATACCAGTCTACTGGGTGAAGAGTACTGGGTGAAAAGGGGATAGATTGTATAAGGTAGAGACAGATTGGAAACATACTGAAATGGGTTGTATAAGGTAGTATCAGGTCGTAGTACATATTTTGAATAGAATTTTTTTTTTCAAATCAGCCGAGTCGAACCGAACCTGTCCAGCCGATTCGAACCAGCCGAATCGGCCGATTCAAACCGCCGATTTGAATCGGCCATCAAAACATTGAGTGAATGGGGCTTTAGGTGTCTCTGTGCAATTACTTGATAATTTAACAAACTGTACTGAAAAACTAACAAAGAAGCTGTTATATGTTCTGGTCAGAACAAAAATGTGGATGTTGTGCTATTTGGAAAGGATTACTTGCAAATTGGATACATGTTCATGATATGTAGGTTTGAAAAAGGGTACCAGACTGCAGCAGAGAAGAATTGGCTCTGCTGTTAAGCATGCTGTGCTGTGGTTCTGCACACTGGAAATAGAAAAATAAAGATAGAAACAATGTAACATCCATGATGCTGGAGCCTGGATATCGTTTGAGCTAAGATGACCTCTGGAAAGTTAAGCTTATGGACTCCTTGGTTTGTGAGAACCAGGGTAGCAGTAGAAATTGCTGAGGAAATATTAGTTGCATCTGTACATCTGGTTGGTTTTTTAGTGTATGAGGGAGCTCACTCAATCGTTTTACATAGCCTCACACACCTGAATTTTCTTCCTGCATTTTATGATGAAGTTGGTACAGTGGTTTGTTTACCTTTACTGAAATGTTTTCCAGACCACAGTACTTGCAGTAAGTGTATGGTTGGCTTGCTGGTGATGTACAGACAAACATGGAAGACTATCGTGGTGTTGAGAAAATGGTAATTCGACGGTACAGTGATTTTGCTTGGCTACACGAGAGACTGAGTGAAAAGTACAAAGGCATATTTATTCCTCCACTTCCAGAAAAAAGTGCTGTTGGTAAGTGAAATTCCTTCGAGATGACTGTGAACCTTTCATTTTCTTTTACAACAATGATTATGCATATTAAGAAGAATGAATCCATTTTTTCAATGATATCTAGTATGGCCCTAAACTTTGAAACAATAGGTCATTTGTTCGATACCCCAGCTCCTCCATTGGCATAAAGATCATGGTGCCTTTTTTTTTACCCAAAAAATTAAAAAAACCATCTACACAGCGATTCTTGCCATTGAAACCAAACTTTTTGAAGTTCTAAATTTTTTTGCAAACATCAAGAACCAATCAAAGCACTGAAAAACCCAAAAAAAAAGTAAATATAGATGCCGGTTCCTTTCCTATACTTCTACAGTGCATAAAATAATTTGGACATAAAATAAGTTTTCTGGCAGATTAACTGGCAACTTATAATATAATTTCACTGGCTTCCCAGTTTTCTAAGGACTATAACTCATACAAGGGTTGATATGCCTTTATAAAAAACCGTCAAGAATTTCATGATACCATTTTTTTGGGAAAAGATGCCAGTTCCATTCCTATACTTTGCCAGCTTCCCTGAGCACTGAAACAAAGGTTCTACAGTCCATAAAAAAATTTGGACATAATTCTAGGGTTCTACAGTCCCTATAATCTGACTGACACATTCCTAGTGCACATTATTTGACAAGAAAAGGGCCTGTACAGTGCATAGTATCTGGTCCTATAGTGCTTAGGGTTTTTTCAAAAAAGAATCATCAGAGTGTCATACTACAATCTGCACTTTGAACCTTTTAACAAAAAACATGTTTCACTGCGTTCCAGGACAGAATCCCGGAACGCAATCTGGAACGCATTCCAGAACATGCTAGCAATTATTAAACCAAAGGGCATTTTTTAAGAAGTGGCATAACTATGCTGTGAAGGAGCTTTTCGTACTTTTTATGTTACTTCAAGTCTGTCCTGTTTATGACATTGTTTGAGCTGCTTGCTTTGGATCAGTTTCTGTTCATTATTCAGTATTTGTATTGAGGGCATTAGTAGTATTCAAGAAAGTGCAGATAGAAAATCGATGCAATCAGATTAGTTATGTATATGGATCTTAACTTGCTGTGTGCGCTCTCTATCTTAATTATGTTGCTAGCAAAAGTTTCTTCTAGGATAAGAGAAGCTTTTTTCACAGGAGTGGAGGCTGGTAAGCAGCCTTTTAGATTCAAACATTCTGTAGTGGAAAAACCCAAGGTTGTCCGTGCTTGAAATGCAACGAGTCTTTCAGTGCTAACTAGAAAAATATAGGTATGAATGAACCTTATTTATGTACTTAACATGCTATTGTCTAGGAGTGGTAAAGCTACTTCAATTCAAAGATTTATCAAGTAAGCTATAAAGCTTAGGGAACTACAATATGTCATAAAGTTTAAGGGGGAAGTGCCATTATAGGGATGGAAAGGTGGGGCTTCTAGTTCAGATTATAGCTCAAATAAAACAAAATTTGGAGTAGCAGTTTATTGTATATAGTCCATGTGAAAGGACTGCAAAGGAAACTAACCATCTGTACAGCATAAAAGTTGCAGTTCTTTTGAATACATGTCCATGATACCCGTTGTTGGTAACAAAAAACCCGAAGGTGGACCAGGAATATATATTTTTCAGTTTATGTGGCAAGCTATATTCTGTGGGTAGTGGACGTAATGTGTTTTGTATTCACTCTATCAATACAGCTCCTTAATTTTCAATATTTACCTGCTTTGATACTGCAGAAAAATTCCGGTTCAGTGCTGAATTTATAGAGGTGAGGCGGCGAGCCTTGGATGTCTTTTTACATCGTATTGCATCTCATCCGCAGTTGCGGTTCAGCGAAGACCTGCGTAACTTTTTGCAAGCCGATGAAGAGATCTGGGTGAGTTCTGATTATTCTATTATGTCCAAATTTCTAATGTCATACACTTTGAGTTTTCATGGCCACTTATTACTCCCTCGATCTCTCCTCCCTGGGCAGTGACCTTCTTCTGCTGCTACTTAATCAAGGAACAGCTTTGCCCCTCTCTTCATCTATAGAAGGTGCCCATAAGGGCGCATATATGTACCCAAAAGAAGAGCCATATCATATCTGTGGTCTAGAGAAGCAGATAAGAAAGAAGGTGAGTTCTATTCCCATATGAGCTTATGGATGTTGTTGCACATTAGCCTATCCAAGAATACATAGATATTGGAGCTCTATGGCAAAATATAACATTCTGTAACTCACCCAACTCTGTAGATACTTATTGGCTGATGTCTCTTTGTAGGCTAAATACGATCTTGACCCCTCCTGAGTATGTTGACCTGACCTCCTCTCTGAAAGCTGACTCCCATGTGTAACTAAGAAAACTTGGTAGGTCTGACTTGAGGTACAGCAACTTAAGCTGACAATGACGACGTTACTTCAAGACAACAGGGTTCTCAAGCAGAAAATCGAGACCTTGGAGGGAACGTCATCTCCAGTGACAAACGAAATTGATGAGCTGGAACGACATCTGTGTGAACATAAGGAGGCTACGAAATCCTGGGCTTCGCTGTTCCAAAAAGGAGGTAATGCTGCTCATATGTCTAGTATTATCTCAGCTACCGTCTCTGAGGAAGAATTACGTGATTTCAAATCTCTCAGTGTCCAAGTTCGAGGTGTTCTCGATACTCAAGATGCTATGAAAGAGGCAAAAACATATAGATACTACATTGAGTTTCACTATTGATGGATTGGATAAGGAATGGCGAACCAAAAAAGACAATTCTACTCTCCTTATTTGCTTCAAATCAAAAGAGGAAAGAACCAAAATACTGAGACTCAAACCTAAGCTAAAGGGCAAACAAATCTTCTTGGATGAGGATCTTACCTATATTCAAGTTCAGGAGCGCAAGAAAATTTTTCAGGAGGCTAAAGCATCAGGGCATTTTGCCGTTTATCGAGATGGCCAGGTTTGATACTTGGATCGGGGTCCATCTATCTCTGTCGCCTAGGAATTTGGGGCTCCCTTCTCTTCACAGAGACACACGAGAGTCAGTTTAGGGAACTAAAGGAGCTGGATATGGAGCGCCATCGCTGCAGGAGTCAATCGCTGTTCGAACCAATCGCTGCATGCAGAATCCGTGGACATATGTGCAGATCATCAAGAAGGGGAGGTGGAGTAGGAGGGATGAATGCATGCCAAAAGGGACCTGTGGAAGAACTTTGTAGAGAGTCGATAAGACGTCTCCCTTCACGTTCTTCAAAGGCACATTTTTTGCGATGGAGTGTACAGTGGAGAGATTTACGAGCAGTATGAAGTATAGATGGTTCATGTAGACATGCATGGACAACACGAAAGTGTAAAGAGCGACATTCATCATCATACCGAGGAGGTCGAATAGGATGAGGAGATCTGGAAGGGTGTCGATAAGGCTTCGATGGAAATGATATGGAGGCATCAATATGGAGTGAAGTGGTGAGAAAGTCAGCCTGTGACTCCAATGAGCTATCATGTGGAAAGTGGTGCAATAGTGAAACAAGGGCTTCCTGGTAACTCGCGATGTAGGGGTGGGTGAACGCATATCTGGGTGCATGAGAAAGGAATGGGGCGGGGTTGGTGAGGGCAAGATAGAACCTAAGTAGAAGGACAAAAAAGAGTGGTCAGAGAGAGTAGTGGGGAGAATCTGAAAGCGTGATATTAGTGGTTGACAACGTTGTGTCTGCCACTATGAGGATGGCATGTGTAACTACTCGAATCAAGCCAACAAGCTAGGCTATTATAAATGGCTAACTCATGGGCTTCGCCTAGCTGCAACAAATACTCTCCATATCTAGTGGTAGGTCCCAATGAGTCAGTTGAGATCCTGGTAACTCCCATGTCATCACAATCCATGGCTCGTATGTGTAACTGGTCAGGAGCATCATGAAAGTCAACTTGTCTTGTAGCGGTTCTGGCGTTGAAATCGCTAGTGAGAAGAACATACCCTCAATCAGTGAATCCAACAATGTCAGTAGAAAGATCAGCATAAGGAGAACCAAGGCCTTCCACGTAGGAAGAGGACTCTTGTCATGCCCATGACTGGTCTCGGGTAGCGTATCCACGCTAGGGACCGGTAGACCGACAACCCGTAAGTTAATTGTGACTATAAGGGATTTGGGGCCCTTATGTGTACATGGTCATAATTTATGGTTGTAGGCCTAAACACTTGATGGTGGATTTGTATGGGTCTATCAGTGAGTCATTGGGGAACTGGATGACGTGGCCCAGATAGGCTGCAAAGGTGTTCAGTCAGGTGTCACAGTGCACTACTAGTGGTGCACGGGGAATTGGAGGGTATAAGTATACCTATTGGGCTCTCACTAGTGTATGCTTGATAGCATGACCGGTGGCAGGATGCTGCTGGTGTGATGCCTCATTCCTCTTTGTGATTGATCCATAGCCTGGGGGCTAGATCTGTTCGATCTAGGTTTGGTTGGGTTGGTTTGTCCACCATCAGGTTCCCTTGTGTTTCATCATGCTTGATGAACTCTATGACTAGGTGTAGTGACACTCGATATAAGCATGCGACACCACCTAAACCTCTGCCACTTATGGATCTTGTTTTGATCCTATATACCGAATCCCATTTGTATACTGGGAATGTAGGTAGTCCTCTGGCCTGGCTCTCATGTGTCTCCATAGAAAATAGAATGTCTCTCCCTGTAATGAAATCCGTAAGGTTTCTAGTAGTGGATGGTGAGTGTATATTATTATGGTTTCAAACTCCAATGCGTAATTAGTGTGGATGGGGCCCCGAGGTGAGAGCTGTCGCTATTAAGGTAACGAACCTGGCCATCACGGTAAATTACCCGTTGTCCCGATGTCTAGGCTTCCTGGAAGGCTTGATGTCACTCTGCCACTTGGACGGAGCCCAGAACAACATTCAAGATGCAGCTTATTGTAGATTCTACAGTTTAGTTGAAAAGGTTTTAATTGCCTCAATTTGGATTCATGTCCTTACAGAGAAAGTTGTGAGGATTTTGGGACGCCTGTCTTCAGATTTGAGCTTATTGTTGACAGCTGTTTCCTTATTTTTTTTTTGAAACTTCTGGGATCAAAGTTCTAAGAGACTAGAGTGTGCTTCGCAAATTTGATGGGTGTGAATATCAATCCATAAGTTCTAGGATTTAATTGTTTTAGGTTAGTAACCTTAAATGCTGTCGTATTAGATCAGTTGGCTCAAAAGCATTAGCAAATTAATTTAAAGGCTCAAAGTGGGCAATGTGAAGTGAGGGTTTTTGGGCTTGTCCAAATTTTTTTCAGCCTTTGCCATGACTGTAATATTTGTTTTGGGTGAAGGAGTCCCATGAGAACAATTTTAGCTCCTTATAAATGCAGACGACAATTTATGTAATCTTTTAGTTCACATTTGCTTTGTACTCTCATCTTCATGGCGATGATCTTTTATGAGAGTGACATTTGTAGAGAAATTTGATTGGGCATTTGGTTACTGCTGTGTCTTTTTTCTTGAATTTATGCGATCAAAATAATGTCATTTTTACATAGCTGTACATTCTTCCATGTTCAATAGATTCATTTTCTAATGGTCTTTCTAGCATGTGTTTTAGGCAATGGAGAGGGCAAGATCGCAAGAAGGCACCTTGTTCAAAAAGAAGCCAAGTGATTTCATGCAGATCTTCAAGGTATAATGCCTGATATAATGTCTTTTGCTTATCTGAAATTCTGTGATGTCCGGATCATTACAAATTTTACTAAGCATGATGAATGTTTCCCGGGTGCAGTTGTTACTTGAAATGACTGCATGTCTTTGAGTTTCTTTGTACTTTGTAGTTGATCGGCCTGTCAAAGCCTTTTAGTGATAAGCCAAATGGATACAGAGTTCATGAAAACTTTATTATCCATCTCATCTCAGTTTTCTTAGAAAGTTGGGTGTGTCTGCTCATCCTCGGAATGGGAGTTAGGCTAATGATTCTGCTCTTTGGAGAAGAAATTTTCTATGGGGTTAACCAGCCAAAGTCATTGAATTGCACCACTATGTGAATGCATCAGGATGTTCAATCTAAAGTCAGTGATGTTGTTTTGGGGAAAGAGAAACCTTTGGAAGAATCAAACCCAGACTATGAGAAGCTTAAGCACTACATTTTAGAATTGGAGGAACATCTTGGTGAAAGCCAAAAACAAGCATTTCGAGTGGTTAAGCGGCACAGAGGTAATTGCACAGACACATTTCAGTCAAGCTTTCAGGGCCTCTTTCCAGATAGGCATGGTAATGTCCAAAATCTTTGTTTATGTCACAAGTTTTAAGTACTTGCTGCCTCGTCTGATATTCCTTCAATTCAGGTGTGTTCCACCATAGCTTGCTCTGGATGCTTCCCATTTCTACGAGTAGTTACATCCTTGCCTCTTGCCTTTCCATCTACACTAGACAGTTTTCTTATCTGCTTCCAGTGGTGATCTGAACATTTTTCTTTTCTTTCTTGTGGTATTGATGATTTAAGTGCCTGCAGATACTTAGCATTAAGGTGGCTGGATAGTTACTTGGCAGTGCTGATGCATGTCTGAAATTTTCTCTTTAGAGCTAGGCCAGGCACTGTCAGAGTTTGGTAGGGCTGTGAAATCACTTGGTGATTGCGAGGGCGGCTCTCTTGGGAAAGCTTTTTCAGGTTTGGGGGGGCGATCTGAGTTCCTGTCTTACAAGTTGCAAAATCAGGTGTGAAATTTCATCGTTTACTGGTAAAGTCTATGTATCTGAAAATGCACACTACTGTGTTTCTTGACTAACTAGGCTCTTGCAAGTGAATATATATCAGCTTCTTACCAGGACGAATTTCGTGCATGTCAGTTCAGATTTGACCTTGCTTTTTATGGTTCGGATTTCCAAGAATGATAATGTTGCAGCTTAGGTTAAAACCTACCAAAGCAATTATCATGAAACCCAGATTAGGTGGGACCTACACAGTGCAGTTCTTTGGGGTAGGAGAATGCTTGGCTCTTCCTTCTCTTTGAACCTTTGACGAGGCTCGAAGAGAAGAAAACCAAGCTTTTGAAGAAAATTTGTGGATAAGAAACCCTCTAATTACTGTTTGCGGTTTTTGAAGATCTACAAACCTAATGTGTATATATATATGTACATTATGAAATATTTTGAGAGGAGAGAGGGCAGAGTGCCTCGCTTTTAGAATAAAGATTATGTTCCAAATAGAAAATCATCTAAGATAATGACTCCTTATTTGATCGTGAGAGTTTTTATGAGTTTGTGATCTCTAGAATTCAAGAAATGTTCTTTTATACTGATAATGTTCTGAGATTAGAATTGCCATGGGATTACCCTTTAAATTTTAGATTTTTCATACTGATTCAGCAAGGCATGTGGCCGGTAAACCTCAAATAGGGTGGCTTGTTTTAACCTGTTTTGTTTTCAGAGTATCACCAGGCACACCTGACCATTATGCCAGAGCTAATTATACAATTTCCTATTCGTTGCCATGTATGCACTTACAATCGATGAAGTAAAGACGTGCCTTGCTTTCTGTTCTACTTTTACATTCTGCTACAAAGAACAGCCTGTAATCATCCAAAGTTTGGAATGAAAAATGTGAATGTAACCCTCCGTATTTTAGTTTCTTTTCACCACTTATTACAGAACTAAGTTTCTATTTTAATTTCCTTTTTATTTTGTTTTCTAGGTCTAGACAGTCTGTTAAATTTTATTGCATCGTAATCTCCAAAGTTTGGTGATTTTTTAACACATGATTTTCTGCTCTTCCCAGGCACAAGATTTATTGATGAATTTTGAAGAGCCTTTGAAGGAGTATATGCGCACAGTGCAATCTATTAAGGTAATGACCTACAGTACTGTAAAGTTTGACGAACTTTGTGGAAAGTAGACTTTACTTACTTTAGTACTTAGAAGCCCGTTCCGACCAAAATGGGTCGGAACGTTCCGGAACGTACTGGGTCGGAATGATTTAGTGTAGGTTAAAAAACAAAGATTAATGACCCTGCTGTCCCGCTCGTTTAGACGCTCGTTGCATTGTAAACATATAAGACCAGTCGTTTGTGGGGATGGGAGCAACTCTTCTAGATGGGGTGGTTGTGGAAGAAGGCGCCATGGTTGCAGCTGGAGCTCTTGTATCTCAAAACACGCGTGTCCTATCTGGACAAGTATTTACAGTCCTGAAACTTGATACTTGTTAACAAATTGAAGTGACAGATCCTTCTTCGTGATCTTCCTTCTTGATAATATATTGAGGGATGCTTTATAATACATTGAGGGACGCATAATCGATTTGAAATCATTGTTTTGAAATCGATGATGTGTAATTTTTAACAAAGAAATCGATTTTAACAAACACGTTGATTCTAGAATCGCTATCTTCTCTGACTGCTGCTCACGTTAATCCTAGGCTTCCAAATGGAAGCCAAATTAGAGAAGCTTAGTTGCCCGTTCTGTCTATTAACTCTCAGGATATCGTCTTTTTTTTCTTTGTTAAAAAATGTATTTTTTTATATATTTTTTGGGAGTCCCGTTCCGGAACGGAACGGGCAACTAAGCTTTAGAACATGTTGTTTTTCAAGTGGCAATTGATGTTTTGCTTCCTTTTGCCCTTATTTAATCTGAGTTTCTGTGTATTTTCCATCAGATTGTATCTAAGAAAAGTGACCCCTTTTTTTGGTGGGTTCAATAAAGTTGGAATTGGAAGCACATACTGATTATTAAAATCTGAATCTATGCAAGGGCGTGGGGTTACATTTGACAGGTTTTTGTTGTTTTGTCAACCAAGCAACACCTAGCCATTGGTAGATTACAAGCTTTTCTAAGCCAAATGAAGGAAAGATTGTTTGATGAAGCCTTTAGTGCGAGTTTGATAAATATACTAGCTATTTCAGTTTAAATATTATAATGTGCTGGGTTTTTCCACGTTTGCGAGGCCCTTATCGTACCTCATGGCAATTGTGTAACCTATCTCTTGAAGGGAAGCCTATGTAATTTAGCAAGTCTGTGCCAATGAAGCTTGTATTGCTGGTAAAAGCTCCTCTTGGATTGGTAATAAGACTTTTACACTTTAAAAGACCATTCAGTAGCATATCTGGGCATGAACCTTGTAATCTTGGTCCAAAGTTCTCTTGTTTACCTCCATGCTTGCATGGCACCTAGTCCTATCCTTGCAGACCATCACACAAGAATGACTTTTATGTCAGCATTATACTTCATTAGAATGTGGTTATGATCACATCTACAAAGTTTACTTCCTTGCAGCGTTTCCTACAAAATAACAATGCTCTTAAAATCCTCTCTTGCAATGTCCTTTAAAATGAAATTGGAGTAAAGTGTGGGGGAAAAGATTTGAAATATTATTCAAATTGCAGATGTTGCTAAAAAACAAAGTTCAAAGTTGAAACTTAATGAGGAGAAAGGGGGGGGGGGGTGCTTTAAAGCACTTCACTAAAAAAACATCGTAAAGGCTAGTTGACTTTCTTTTATTCATATAGAGGGGTTTGCTATTTTAGTCGCATAAGCCTCTTGTAAGTTGATTTGAAGTATATGGTTGTTTAGTGAGATGCTTAATTAGGCGGGCTCATTCCCAGTAGGACATTGAAAACTGTGTCAGTCCATGTGTCGTGGGGTGAGCTTGGGCCTTGTTCACTTCATTTCCTGGCAGAGACCGCACAACTTATTGACCAATGGTATTGTTGCCACAGAGCCTTTTCCATAGTGGATGGCAAAATTTGCTATTTGGAATTGCGAAAAGCTAAAAGGCAGATGGTACAAGTTCAAGCCCGCTCGACATATTATGATTTCCAACTTTAGTAACCCGAACAAGCAGATACCTTTAACAATGGGCCTCCGAATAATAGCGGTCATTGGTGACTTCGGGATGTTTAAGTGATTGCAATAACAGCAACCATAACTCCAGGACTTAGAACGCGTTCCGTTCCGGAACGGTGCCCTCAAAACAAAAAAATAAATACGTTTTTTTACAAAGCATTTAATTCATATAAACAATTAAAATAATTAAATGGAACGCGTTCCGGTCTGGAACGGTGCCCTCAAAACAAAAAATAAAAAAATACGTTTTTTTTACAAAGCTTTGCATCTTAAGTGTAGCTATTAATTTGGTAGAATTTCTACTAATCAGAGATCTAAGTATACAATATTACTCTAGGTGTGAGGACGGCTATCTTATTACACTTTTCTGCAGCCTGTACTTCCTCGTAGAATATTGGGAACATTGAGCAGTTGACTTCTGATGCTCTGCGGTAGCTCATTTTGTAAAGTTTTTCACTAAAAAGAGCTCCTCAGTACTGATCTAGATAAGGATTTGAACCTCATGCTAAGTGAAAGTGTTCCAAGAAACCTCGTGCTACTAATCTTGATTTTAAAGATGTTCTAAGCTCTGATCTTGTTTTTGGTTCCATAAACAATTTGATTTTTCTCTTCAGGTGGTCATGGGAGACAGGGCACAAGCATTTAGACAACAGCAAGAACTTTCAGAGGCAACAAAGTTGAAGGAGATCAATTTGTATACCCTTAATATGTTTCTATCCAACTTAATTTTTTGCTTTGAGATAGGTCATGACTGTTAGTATTGGAGGTTTAATCCATTCTTCTATTTGTGCTTGCAGGGAAAAACTGAGGCTGGTTCGACCTGACAGGGTGGCAGAGGCAGAAATAGAACTAAGAGAGGTAAGCTACTGAGTATAGAAGGCCCTTACTGGTCAGTCAGGCGTGGAGGGTGATGGTTGTGCCAGAATACTTTCATCAACCAAGAGAAGAAAGTGCACGTAAATGGTTGATGTTGTACTTGATTAGTATCTGGAGTCATGTACATGTAAGATAATCATGATGCTGAAGTTGTGCTGGGTGTTTTAACAGATGAGAGTTCAATGTGATGAAGCAACAAGGAGATTTGAAGAGATTGTGAAGAGAATGCAGAAGGAACTAGTACGTTTTCAAGAAGACAAAACACATGATTTGGGTCTGGCGTTTCATGATTTTGCTGAAGGACAAGCACAACTTGCTAATGATACTGCTGATGCTTGGCGTACCCTTCTTCCTGATCTTGAGAGTTGGTCTCAAGTTGCTGAAAACAATGGGATTTAGTCTATGGGCTTGTCATGAGTTATAACCTTTTGTATCTGATTTTCAATGATTGTGCAACATCACCATAGATTAATATTTCAGTATCCATATGAAAATATAATAATCCATCATGATTTTGTTCCAAGTGCCTAGAAAAATTATGAGTTCTTTTTGTGCCCATACCTAGCTGTTGTGCCCCAGTTCACTTTTATGATAGCAAGTGTGACTTCATGAGAGGCCAATTTAATTAAGTCTCCTTTGAAACATGTGTTTATTTCTCACATTTTAATATATTCACTACCTTCATTTTTGCCAAATTTGAGAGCATTTCTGGTTGATAATTGTATGCAGATTATTTGTCAAGGAAATAAGCTCCATAAGATTGGTAAACAAAAACAAGAATGTAGAAATCACTAGACTTTGGAGGAGCATGTTGATGCCTGTGGATAGGTGTGATGCTCTTTGAAAAGAAAGTATGCATAGATTATTGCTTCAATCCATAGATGCCCAGAAACGCGTTTCTCCTCCCAGGAACGTGTTAAAAAAAAAACAGTTTATTAAAAATTTTTTGCTCCTCTTCACGGCCAGATTCGTGCCAGCCGTGGAGGAGCTAATTTTTTTTTATTTTGATCTACAAGTGTCCGATCGAGGCGTGTGCATAGTCGGCAGGCATCTACTCGGCGATACGGAGGTGGTGTGCATGGTGCCAGGAGGATCTGAGCTTCTCGGAGATCGAAACGGTCAGTTTTCGATTTTTGGTAAGTGTAGGCTTGTTTTTTTGCAAGTGTGGACATTGAGCTGTAGGCAACCAAATCAAGCGTAGTTTGGCTGAGTTCGCTTTTTGTAGACAGGAGTGGAGCATCACAGGCAGCCGTTGGCCAGGCATCATCACAGTGGGTAGGGCCATCCCAGGGCGTAGGATCACAGCCACTTGACACACAGGCACGCAGGAGTAGACATGGGTGGGGGCAGGCAGACACGGGTGGGGGCATCTAGGGGTAGACACGGGTGGGAGCAGGCAGAGGGGGGCCGGAGGAGGGGAGAGAGGCAGAGGCAGAGGTAGAGGCAGGGGGAGGATCCAGAGCCAGAGCACGCAGCAGAGCCATGGCCACACCACGACATATGGCTCCCTCCAGTTCCGATTCATCTGCAGACCCTTGGGATCTGCAGTCAGGCACAGATTCAGATGATGGTTCCTACCATGACTCTGATGAGTCTTAGTTGTGTAGTTTTCATTACGTTCATGGACCATCAGTGTACCCCATTTTGGTGCCATGTTCACAACAGTGTAACGATTCAGTACTGTTCTGAGAGAGAGAGAGAGAGAGGGAGGGAGGGAGGGAGGGAGGGGGCGAGAGAGAGAGAGAGAGAGAGAGAGAGAGAGAGAGAGAGAGAGAGAGAGAGAGAGAGAGAGAGAGAGAGAATGGTTGAAAAATGCTTGCAGTATGGTAACTAGTTCAGAACACTTAGCATGGTTTTTGTTCAGAGAGAGAGAGAGAGAGAGAGAGAGAGAGAGAGAGAGAGAGAGAGAGAGAGAGAGAGATTTTGGGGCATCATGTTTTTTTTATTAAATTTTTATATTAAACACAACAAAGCGTAAACCTGGGAGTTAATGCACCTAGACTAGACCGTCCTGCACCCAAAACATTCGACAAACTACACAATAATTATGCTCTTAATTAGAGCTTTCACTTGATACCCATATTGCCGAAAAAAAAATGAAATTAAAAAAAAAAAGTTTTTGAATTTTCTTTTGATATTTCAGAAACACGTTTCTGAACTGCGTTTCTGCACGCTGCTGGGCATCTATGCTTCAATCAAACTATTTTTAAAAGCCATTTGATCCTTCTGATAAGTTATAGTGTCTGTCGAAGTCGTTCTAATACGCTATTCATCCTGTGTACAGATTTAGCATTTGTTGGCATAATTAATTATGGTGCTTTTCAAAACCAGACTCTAGTTTTACTATGCTATTGAATCCTATTGGTAATCAAAGCATCCGCAAAGACTTCGTTTTGGAGAATTTGTGGGAAAATAAGTTGTTACTGTAATTTGGAGAGCGATACACCCATTGCAATCTTTGTGGGTGATAAGAATTTGTGAAAGTATTTGTTTGAGGCCTATCTCTAGTGCTATGTAAACACATTCACATGCTATGACTTATGTTCTTATGACTTAAGGCCATTGATGTGCGTTTCTTGTGACTTAGGTCATGGTGTGCTACATAAATATCTGATGGAAATTTTTAGTTAGGTGTACAATAACATGCTAGAGAGCATGGTAGTGAGGATCAAGCACATCATCATTAGACACTAGGATATCTCTAACCTAGGAACCAACAAAATGTATTAACAAAACTATAATTGATCAATAGCTCATATGAGAGAAATCAATCTGAACTCTTACTTGATTAAATCATTATTGATGTTCATCATTTATGTTTACCTTGTACTTGAGCCTCCTCTTGAAACTCACAAGTAGGAGGGCCTCAATTATTAGAAATAGTCATCTAAATTTATAATAGTCAAAAACTTAATTTTCATCATACAATTCCATGCATTTGTTGAGGATTGAGATAGCATAATAAACTTGGGCTTTAATAGGTCTAACTAGGATCAAATCCATCCATAATGTTTTATGAACTTGATGATGACTAATATCACATGCATTGATACATATTCTCGCTTAATATTCCAACACCCCTCTTTTGGGTTAAATGCATATCTCTTATATAAATCCCAAATATTTTTTCATATGTCAAAGGAATTTGATCTTGTAGCTACCATTGCTTGGACCATTCACATTTATTTTTGCTAGGCCCCAATCATGGTCCTGTTGTATCCTAGAAGAATCAACAATAAGGTGGGTTAGATGATTGCCATCGCAGAGGCACAACCCACACCAAGTGAGTAGCTAATTGCCAGTAGCAGCAGACACAACTCATGCTCGGTCTAGGCACCTAAAACTCTCATAGGTCGTTGGGTGTGCTATTCTAGGTGACTTGGTTCAGACAAGAACATTACTAGTCATGATGTGGGACGTGTAGGTCTGTCGTGCATTTGACAAAGTCAACTTGTGGAACAACAGACAATGAGTAGGTTGGCATGTTATTTTGTAGGTGATTGTAGTGGATCAGTGAGCCACTTACGCACAACGGAGCATGGGAGCCGTCATCATTAAGTTGGCATGCCTATTTATGGGTCCGAATAATTTAAGGCCAACCTAAGAGCATTGATCACCCTTGCATGGAGGCTAAGTACTCTAGGGTTGGAATGGCATATTAAGGGCTAGTATTGCCTATGGATGAGAGGAGATTCATTCTATACACATGGTAATTGCTTTGGTGAGAAGCTTGTGACATTTGGTATCACAACTTGAGTATATATAGAGAAAATTGCTTGTACTATATGTGAAAATTTTGATTTTAGGACCTTCAAAAGATCTACAAGCAAGAGAGTTTGCACACTACGAAAGATAGCTCGATAGAACTCGGATTTTTTCATGTTACAAAACTAGCTTTTGATCTAGGCAGAGCTCTTGTACACAAGATGCAAATCTTGTTCCTTTTGGTACCATTTTGTCATCCCTCTTGATCAAGCAAGCATCCACAACAAAATCAACATGAAGACCATCATCAACACTAAGGAACAAGAGGGATGGTGATATTTGGTACTTAAAGTACACTTAGGAACTCATTAGATACATTCATCTCTATGCAATGTAAGGCCATCCTTGACCTCTTCTTGAATTTCACAGATTCTTGTAGATTTTGAGGCTCCTTCTCAATTCCACTCACAATATCAATGAGATTTTGCAAATCCAAGATACTCTCTGTCCTCACCTTCCAATTGGAATAGTTAGATGAGTTCAATCTTTCACTTGCCTCCACTACATAACTCCTATTGATGCCATGATGAAGAAGTTCTTGTACAAAAATTACACGTGTGAAATGACTTTACAAATTAATTTTGTGATCCTCAAGAAACTAGATTTGATTCTAGAAAGATCTACAAAGATCTAGATCACAAATCTTAGAATCAATCTTTGCCAAAATCTAGTCATGATCTAGGCAAGAGCTCTTGTACACAAGATGCATCAAACACAAGCCTTTAAGAGGATATGAGTGAAAAACTAAGCCCTCATTTGCTTCAAACCATTCATCCATTTACAAGTGAAAAAATACAAAGGATTTTTTCCCTGCTTTTGGTTTCCCTCAATAATACAAAATTGAGCTCTAAGATCAATCTCTCAAATTCTCCAATAAAAGCATATGTTCAATGAGCTCTCCATCAACCAAATAGCTTGAGCTCAAGTTTCTCCTACTTTTAGCATGTGGTGAACCTTAGGCTATGATTGGACCTAGAGCTCAATCGTAGCTTTGATCAAGATGTTTTTTTGTGCCATTAGAAAGCGCTCGATGAGAGCTTTCCAATGACACCCAACATGACCTAGTTTTGACTTACGGTTTATAAATTACAATAGATCAAAATTTTTCACCAACTAAATTTTTTTTGAACCTAATATCGGATTTTTGTGTGTTTGACCTGTTAGAAATTTCTTTTTTAGTTGGTGAAAAATTTCGATCTATTGTACCTTTTAAATTGTAAGTCAAAATTAGATCATGTAAGGTGTCATTGGAAAGCTCTTGTAGAGCGCTTTCTAATGGCACAAAAAATAAAATGTCTCAATCAGGGCTATGGTTCAAAAGTCATGCTATTTTTGATGAATCACAGACTGTATACGATACACAAAATGGCCAAAAACTTTGACGGAGTGTAACTTTTGAACCGTACCTCCAAACTAGGTCGTATGCTGTCATTGGAAATCTCTCATCAAGTGCTTTCTAATGGCACCAAAAATGTCTCAATCGGAGCTACGCTGAATAAGTTATGCTTTTTTTAATGAATCATTTCACGATTAAAATACACTAGTGAGGTAAACAATGGTGCTTAGTTCAAAGAGTAATTAAAAATTATAATTGGAAGATTTACTAATAAAAGTCTATAAGTTTCTAGGCACTTTCTTAAACTTTGATTTATTTCTATCTATGCAAAATTAAAGCAAAAATAATGGATTTATATAACTATGTTATAGAGAGTACAAACATAATCATGTTGTTTGCAAATTGTAGAACACTTTCATATGTGCATAGGACCCTTGTGGAAAACCAAAAGCATACTGCTTTGTTGAAGCCTCAAAAATGAGTAATTCTATGTTAACATGCATAGGAAACTAATATAAATGACAACATTGTGCTAAGTTAATACCATGTAGGCGAATTTGATCCACTAAGATTTGCTTGAGAATGAAACTTGGGACTTTTTAAATTTAAAGGCTTAATAAAAATGCAGATTTCATTTTTGAAAGACAATTACTTCACTTTCTAAAAATTTAGTGTTTTTGTTCCTAATGTGCGAGGTAAAGTTGTAGCTCACAATCTACACTATGGTTATTGCACACGAAACTAGGTAAAGTACATGCATCAAGTGCCCTCGGACCAGAACAATAGGCAGTGGGCTTAAAGGCTTGCCTATGAATGGGAGGAGATTCATTCTATACACTGGCTAGTTTGGGGAGAGGAGCTTAGAGTTATTGGAGTGCACGAATACCATGCAACACGAAGCCCCCCCCCCCCCCCTTCTCTAAACCACCTGCCATGCTGGTTGTGAACTCTCCTCATGCACATACTACAAATCCAAGCCAGTAGTAGGCTGCATCCGAGGGCCTTCGAACACTCTGAAGTGCCCATTGCGTAAGGCTCCCAAGTGCAAGGACAAGACACAAACCACTAATTTTGACTTTGAAGGTTTGTGCCTTTGAATTAGACACCAAACTTGCTCAAGAGAAAGAGTAGTCCCCTAACTACCTCCTTGCAACTGAGTAAGAGCTTGAAGCAGGTGAGACATCCCTAGGCCATTCTTCAAAAGATGTGAAAATTCTTCATGGGGCCATTACTATCTATTACCACTTCCTACCAAGTTGGAGTAACCCCAACGACTACCTTGATCCTCCAAGCCACAAGGCTAAGATCTTTCCATCCTCCCTTTTCCAGAACGACAATTGGATTTCACAAGCCTTTGTCTCATGGGATGACAAAGTTTCATTCATCACATAATCCAACAACACGCTTGCTTGTTGAAGTGAGTATCTTTGAGGACACGTTTCCTACAGTTCTCTCCATCTCCAAGGGAGATAAAAGCCTCAAGGGTCCGCAGCTAGAAGGACCTAGAGACATTCATTAATCAACAAACAGATTCTCGCATTTCAAATGAAGGGTTCTTAATCCAAGGCATTGTAGATCCAGGTCTGCGAGTAGCATGGTCTGTTATACATGGTGTGCACTGTGATCTGATTTATATTTAAATGTCATTATTGGCATATCAAGATGGCATAGGATCTCCTTATATATTGTATCATTTATGGTGATGCTCTTCTCCAACTTTATTGATTGGCATGATACATTTCTCCTTCGTTCCTTTGTATAAAAGTATTTGCCATTCATGGTAATCATGTTTTCATTGCCATAGCATTTGTTTTGCCGAGTTAGATTCATAGTGTTCATATTGTTGCTTTTTTGAAGGAACTATGATGGTGATATGAGAGTTCTTCCTTGACACTTTTGTTCTCTCAAAGTGGAGTGGAAATGTTTGGGTACTCTAGCATTCTTATGATATTCATGCATGGTCTATTAGATCGGCTTGGCATGATATGTATATGATTGATGGTGCTAGCTTGTTCATCTAACTAGCATGGCTTACTTTGATATATTGCAATAGACTTCTTTCCTCGGCATTTGGCAACTGCATTCTTCATCCATATTTGAGGTATCGGTAATCATTGATGCTTTCCTTCGATGTTCTTGGAGCATTGGTAGGAGCCAACAAAAGAAAGAATGCCAATAGGTGAGATGGTGGATGGTAACAAGTGAGATGGGCACATAAAAATCAAAAGCGCCGATATCTCCCTTCTCCAATCATGGTATCTCCTCTAGTGATAGTAACAAGTAGTGATGTGTGTGTGTGTGTGTGTGTGTGTGTGTGAGAGAGAGAGAGAGAGAGAGAGAGAGAGAGAGAGAGAGAGAGAGAGAGAGAGAGAGAGAGAGAGAGAGAGAAATATCTTTACTAATACCCATAGAGACCAAAAGTGGTCTATGGGACTGAAATAAGGTACATCGTAGAGCTAAATACCTATGCTTTTGTGATTATAGCATCATGCAATCAATTATTCGGCAAAAGTGGGTCCCTTCAAATATAAAATAGAAATGGGTCCATTTAAACATATGAAAACACCTTGCAATCAACAAAGACTCCAATGCCAATCATACATTGACTACTTGATTTTTGATTGCTTCAACACATTCACATAAAAAAGCTATTCTACACTAAGTAGTTCCAAAGCAAAGTGCAAGCCTGATACTTGTAACTTAGTAAAAAGGTATACAGCTTGGTATTTTGCATTACAGTAAGTAAAATGTCAGAACTTCAAATTTTTTAAAAACTTTTGTTTGATGAAAAGGTCATGGATCATAATGTCTTTGCTCCTTAATGCCATATCATGGTAGGATTAGTTTGAGAGGTTCCAAGTTATTCATAAGCTTTCTAAGTTACTAAGTTACATGACATCCTTAATCACATGCCTAGTTACCACATATTGCGCAACCTGCTTTTCCTGAATGTGCAATTGTTGTTCATACTATGTTCATACCATAGTTGCAGCGAATCGCGATTCGCCAGCTTCGCAATTCGCTGCAGCGAATCGTGGACAGAATCGCAAAAAAAAAAAAAAAACAAAAACCCGATTTTCGGCCTCCTCCTCGCGCACAGAACCGCGCCAGTAGTGGAGGAGGCAAATTTTTTTTCTGAGAGCCGTGAGCGTCCAATCTTTGCAAGTGAATACTTGGCAGGCATCTACTCGACGATACGGAATTGGTGTGCACGGTGCCGGGTGGGTCTGAGCTTCGTGGAGAGCGAAACGACCAAATTTCGATATTTGGTAAGTATAGGCTTGATTTTTTGCAATTGTTGACATTGAGCTGTAGGCAACCAAATCGAGCGTAGTCTGGCTCTGGACCACCTTTCTTCACGCCCACAATGATTTTTACAGCATCAGTTTCAGCCGTCACGACACGCCTAGCGAGATTTGACACGGAGCGCGTATGGCCCGGACCAGGTACGTGTGAGAAATCATTTGGTAGCAATGTTACTGCAGTATTGTACTCATTGGTAGTGTCTGAATTTGAGGGGTCTTACATGTGCCATGTTTTTCCTTTTGCCAATAGGTCTGATGCTGGCCAACATTGCAAGCCAGCTGCTCGCATTTGAGCGCTTCCAGTTTCCTTTCGATGGAGAGCAGAGTCGGCGGAGGGAGGATCAGCTGAGGCCCGTTACATGGTGGTGCATCCACGGGCGCAGCACAGGTGACCTGAGGCGATTGGCTGAGAGAGTCCTTGCACAGGACTGTTCTGTAGGAGCTTGTGAGCGGAATTGGAGCACCTGGGCCTTGTATCACACGCAGAAGAGGAACAGGTTGTCCATCGAGCAGTGTAAGCGGTTGGTGTTTGTGAACACCAACGGCCGTATGCTGAGGCGCACACGAGGAGAGGGTCAGATGCTCGAGGTGAGTCACATCATCACCCCTTTTTTCTTGGTATGCTTTGGTGAATTGATTTGCTTTCAAAATATGCAGTGAGTTGCACAATACCTGCCTAACAACAATGTATTGTTTTTGGTTGCAGGTGGACCCCGACACTTGCTTGGTGGATTCGATAGCTGCTACTCCTCGGGCACCACCCACACATGAGGAGATGGATGATGAGATCCATAGAGAGCTCTACAGACAGGCACAGGCTGACGCACGGGCTTTACGACGGCAGAGGAGGACAGAGAGGCAGAGGGAGAGGGCTGAGGAGGGAGATGACGAGGTCTTGGAGGGTGGAGAGATGCTCGGGGCACACTATGTGGAGGAGGAGGAGTGGGTTGAGGGAGATACAGAGGAGGACGAGGAGATGTGGGCAGAGGCACAGGGGGATGACCTGGCTGACCTGCTAGTGGACCCTGATGCAGAGACAGAGGAGGAGCCAGCCATTCCTGCACGTAGGCCTAGGGGGAGACCTAGAGGTTCTAGGAGGGGGGGGCTGAGTACTCTTTTTGTAGACAGGAGTGGAGCATCACAGGCAGTCGTCTGCCAGGCATCATCACAGTGGGTAGGGCCATCCCAGGGTGTAGGGTTACGGCCACCTGACACACAGGCACGACGGAGTAGACACAGGGCTGGGGGCAGCCAGATGGGGGCCAGAGGAGGGGAGAGAGGCAGAGGCAGAGGCAGAGGCAGAGGTAGAGGCAGGGAGAGGGGGGTGGTCCAGAGCCAGGGCACGCAGCAGGGATCCAGAGCACGCAGCAGAGCTAGGGCCACACCACGACATATGGCTCCCTCCAGCTCCGATTCATCTGCGGACCCATGGGATCTGCAGTCCACAGATTCAGATGATTTATCCTACCATGACTCTGACGAGCCTTAGTTATATAATTTTCATTACGTTCATGGAACATCATTGTACCCCTTTTTGGTGCCATGTGGCCCGATATTATATATTATGATGATCCTATTTACAACATTGTCGTGATTCAGTATTGTTCTTTGTGGTTTTAGTTCAGTAACTTCGGTTTTATGGTTTATGATTTATGGTTAGAGAGAGAGAGAGAGAGAGAGAGAGAGAGAGAGAGAGAGAGAGAGAGTAAGTATGGTTGTTTTGTCAAAAATTGTTTCATTTAAGGCTAAAGTTCAAAATGATTCAGCTAGGTTTTTGTTCAACATGGTTTTAGTTCCGTTTGTTGTGAATCGTGATCAGAGAGAGATAGAGAGAGGGAGAATCAGAGAAAGGGAGATTCCTGCTATGTTCACTAGGAATGCCCCAATGTGTTCACTTTTTTTTATATAGGATGCAGCTTTAGCGTAAAGGGACCATCCTGCACCTGAAACAGTCGGCAAACTACACAATCATACTCCCCTCGATCAGAGCTTTCATCTGATACCCATATTGCACAAAAAAATTTCAAAAAAAAAAAAAAAAAATTTCGATTCTACACGATTCTAGGAAAATCCCGAATCACGATTCGGGATCGCGATTCTGATCGCGATTTTGAATCGCGATTCTGATCGCGATTTTGAATCGCGATTCGCGAATCGCGGTGCAACTATGGTTCATACTATGTTACTAAGTTACATGGCATCCTAAATCACATGCCTAGTTACCACATATTGTGCAACCTGCTTTTCCTGAATGTGCAATTGTTGTTCATACTATGTTGAATACGCTGTAGTTCTCCTTCTCAATGCATATGTTCTGGACAAAGATGCACGTTCCATTCCAGATCACGATCCAGGAATTTCCAGATCGCAATTTTTTTTTTTTTAAAAGTTGCCAATATGGGTATGATATCGAAGTAGCAATTATTAAGCAGTTCTGTTGCGTGGTTTTAGTTGGTTTCAGATGGCTACATTCCTCAAAAATTTGGACATCACAGATCTGCTAATATTTGCTTTTTCATTCCCAGATATGCATTCACAGGCTACATTCATCAGAAATCTGGACATCAGTTGATTTGCAAACTATTGGCATAAGAAAGACAAAATCAGATATTCATTTCAAATTCTGATATTCATTTCAATAGCAAAAGCAGCAGATCTGGGATCAGAAAACAATTTGCAAATTTTTTTGCAATCCAGGCACGTTTCTGGTCCCGGATTGCAGGCGATCCGGATCGTTTTTGCAGTGGATCGCAATCCGCTGCAACACTGGTTCTGGATAAAGAATGAACTAATCGAATTTATGATGCACAGGGAAAAAAACCTTGCATTGCTGAAGGAGAGCTTGTCAAACTTGGAGTACTTAGTGTTGTAGATATGTTACATCAACATGAATCCTTAGTATAAATTTTGTTCTCGTTGGATTGTTTTGCTAAGCGTACATTTGAGAGACACTAGCAGCAGTGATAGCCCTCTCTCTGTGAATTCAAGTATTAAAAAGTGTATAATATATTAACAGCCTAACCTCGTTGAATACAAATTGGCTTTATATTCCACATGTTGCAGTTTACATCCATCAAAAATGAAAGGAGACCAATCTCTGTACTACTTTTCAATTTTTGTCCTCCTAGCTAACTTGGCCAAGTGCACTGAGAGTAATATGGATCGTCCCATAATCAAGTAAAGATTGGTGATGACCTGGATTTAAGAACTGGTAATGCAGGTGATTTTGTTGTATGCACTCAACATCAGTTTTGCATTTCGCACAGCCTACATCTTAGTACTACACTTAACACAATACAAACTAGGCACTACAATGGCAAATGCTGACTCTTTAGTAATGAGTGCACACAATCTTCGACTACTGATCCAGACTCCGGACTGCAGACTTAGAAGATACTGCATGATGTAGTCAACATTGAAGACAAAATCTGTTTTTTGAAGTCTTTCCTCTACGATTCCAACCGTGATTTGAGCAAAATAAGACTAAAACATGCCAATTCACACTCTATACAACCTTTGACGTACGAGAACATGAATATTCTTGCTAGTACCTTACATAAAAATACATTTGAAGCGTATGTGTGAAACTTTAAGACTTGTTACAAATGGGAGACTGCCCAAATATAGCTTGACAAAATAATAATATCTGAAATTCGTGAGAAACCAGCACGTCCACATTGGTTTACCAAAAAGGATGGTAAAAACAGATACAAACCTGTATTGAATGAGCCTCAATAGTTTCTAGCTCGTGATTTAATTTTGAACAATAACTCCACAACCTTGACAGCAGATTTACTGCCAAATGACTCTTCAATGAAACCATTAGGATTCCTGCAACCGGCCAGCAAATTTTGGTAATTTGTCACATGATGTATTACAGAGTAGACTCGTCAAGAAATTATTTCTGATCTACTTGACTCAAAAAGCTCTCCTTGGGCCAATATAAAGTTCGCCCATAGAATGGGAGGCTGATCATAAGCCCAATACGAATGCACTGCTGCCACCTTTAGTTTAATTCAAAACCTATGCCCGACATACAAGCAAAGAATGTTTAACTTAACTTCTGAGAGAGAACTCGAGCTTTAAGCAAAGATGAAGTCACATCTCATGAGTGGTGAGATGGTGAGATGCAGCATCAACTTACAGGAAGAGAGAACTTATGGTTCAAAAGCTTCAGGTGGAGGTGGAATGAGGATAACTCCACGTGTATCTAGCAACTGTACAACAAGAAGGTAACCCAGTCCAAGCAAGACGGCGATGACTCCAGTAACAATAGCAGTTGCTTGGCCTTTCTCCTTCACGGCTTTCACTGGAATAAAACATTTATTTTATAAATTGAACAATTGGATATGGATGAGAGTTCTCAAAACATATCCTCTTGAAAGAGAAAGACAGCTCTGGCTAGAATCTTCCATTAAGGCGATGATTTGATTATGGCTGGAAGTTCACTTTAAAGCTTAAACTCATACATGAGGGCCTGGTTGTGTCACAACAGATATTATAGAAGTAAAAGTCTTCAAAGGAAGCACACTAAAATTAAAACAAGGAAAATTAAAGAAAGTTTTGTTAGAACTTAATGGGCCAACATTTATGCTGGTTTGACTCTCTCAATTAACTAGAACACAAACAGAAAAAAGCAGAAAAACTAAGATCCTCACATATCAGAGGGTTGTAACATAGGATAGAGTCCGCCACTTGAGGCCAGTTTCTTGGTGGGACAAATATGGAGGGTGCACCCCTAGGCTACAACGCATTGCATTGAGAGTCCTCTCACAGGATGGCACCGCAGTAGCTTGTAAGAGGAACTGCAGCATCTACTCCCTCATACACACCAAGAAGAGAAACAGGCTCTCCACAGAGCAATTAGGAAGGCTAGTGTTAGTGCATTCAAACCATAGATGCATCCCGTTCTGGAACGTTGCGTTTCGGGAGCATTCCGGAACGGTTCCGGAAGTCAGCAGTGTTGCAGATAGGAACGCTGCAAAATTTTTTTTTTTGGGTGAAATGTTTTTACCATGTGTGGGAGTGGGAAAAAACAACATGTAGGCTTGTAAATAAAAATTGAAATATTACACATCACTATTGAAATTTGATGCAAACAACGTGTCAAGAGCTACTCAAGAAGGCATTCTTTGAAGTTCGGATATGTAACATTAACTAGCAAAGCATATACACGCTAATACAACACAGTACCTCAAGGCTCAAGCACCTGTATTTCCCTACAGGTTTTATAATAGCCTTGTGAGGACCTAGGCACCCCAATTAGGGCATGTAGAGCTAGTGCATGGTGATTGATTGCTTTTTATGTACGTAGAAGAGATCAAAAGCAATTGGATGAGAATTGGGATCCTATGTGGAATATTTCTAGACTCCAGGGATATATACCTTTAGGAGCTCGCACTACTAGACACCCAATTTTAGGTATTTAGTTGCCAGAACCTCTCCTCTCCTGCATTCAATCACCGTGGCTCGGGGGTGAAGCTAATTGGGATTTGACTTTCGCCTTCTCATTGGTTGAGTGATTTAGCTCCACAACACTCCTTTTGGCGCATGCAATAGGATCTAGAGGATCTACATTTGGTGATCTTTTCAGTAACTTATTTATTGATGACATTAAGCTCATATAGATTCAATATTCCAAAAGAAATAAATCTAAATCTAGAAAGAAATAGTCAAAGTTGTTGGAAGAAACACTTTTGTGAACAATAGCCTAAAAAATGAAGCGCAAGTATGAAACAATTGTCTTTCTGTACATAAGAGTATAAAAAAGAACAAAAAATATTGAAAGTTTCAATATTACCAATGATAAACCTTCTCTGTATTTAGAAGCATTATTTTACCAAGTTATTGCTTGGTGACTTCTTTAATAGATTGTCAATAACTTAACAAAATAAACAAATTCCCAAAGTCAACCAAATTTAGCTATAGAAGAGAATCTTCATAAATGCTACCTAAATAATATGGATTCAATATAGCATCTTGGTTCATTTGTCCTTTTCAATATCCTTGAAAATGAGACAAAAGAGGTATCAATTTGATATCAAATTGGAAGCCTTTCCATAGAAACACGTACCTTGAGCTTTCTTATCAACAGGTGCACTTGTCAAAGCACTTTCAACAGAAGAGCTGATATCGCTATTGTTATTGTCATCTTCAGCCACTTTCAATCTTTCAATCAACTTGAAAGCTTGTTTCTTTGATTTTAATGAGGTGCAAAGTTGACTCCTGCACAATTTTGATCTCGCATATCTATTTCAATCCATAGAGTACATTTGGGCTCAAGAGGCAAAAAGACATTCGTAAGTAAACTGTTGAACATGGATGCAAAAATGCTCCACATTTTTTATATTAACACCTATTCATCCAACTAGCTAACTAGTACATGGCTCAAAATGTGAATCCATTTTACTACATGACAATTTTGCTCAAAAACTAGAACACTATTTTTGAACAATTTTTCTAGTGATCAATCCTTAGAGTTTTCATAGTACAACAATCAAAACTGTCTATTTTGCTTTGTAACTTAGTCAGTGATTGTCTGATTCATTTATTTTCTCAACTATTAGTATTTGTAGAGGCAAGATCAGGGTAGATCAATGCCATTCTGCTATTAGGCATTAATGCTATCGTGATCTTCCTTGGATCATAGATTTCCAACATGGTGCAAGTTTGAGAGCTAATCTAGCTATAGAAGACAGACCATGAAAGCAAGAGAAACTAGTTATGAAAGCTTGGAGAAACATCTTCATTGATTATGATTGTGCTTCATGCTCTATGAGTACATTTGCACTCTCCTCTGTATTATGTGTTTAGTATAAGATGTTTTGCTTGTAACTTGAGATCAGAGCACTTTTTGGGTAGAGAGGGGTTGCATATCAGCTTCTACATTGTTTCGATCTATCTTTGCTAAGGGTACTTGAAGTAATTTTCTAAAAGATTTTAATCTTATGTACAAAATCTTAATTTTTCAAACTCTTGTGTTGTAGTTTTTGCTATGTTTGTCATTTCTTTCAATTATTAATGGAATTTTGAATTCCTCAATTTTTTGTATTTGATGATGACAAGCAACTCAGTGTTTTAGTTTCTCTACTATTAGGGGGATGTAGAGTACATTTGATAAGCATAGTAACTTACTATCAAACTTGGTTACAATGCAAGAGCATGGTACGTCAAATTATGGACCTAAGTGAATAGTAGTAGGGAGACAACTTAATGGTGGAATCACATTTTCTATGATCACCAAGGCATGATGGGGCATGAAGGTGGCAGTCAATAGTCACTACACCTTTTAAAGGGATTGAGGCACAAAGTATCAATTAGTGGTTTGGCCAACCATTGGTAGGATGTGTGATCCAAGACAAGTTAAATAGGTAAAAAAATCAAAAGAAAAACTTATGGATGAGAGGACAATCATTTTACACACCGGCTAATTTGTGATCACGAGCTTGAGAGCTAGGGAGTCTAACAATATTTGTAGCATAGTTCTTCTTGATGATAGATTCCTTTGATTCTCTCATTCTATTTCAATTGTTGAATAATCTATGGGTAGTAGACATTTTTTCCATTTCAGCTGCTTCTATATAGCTTTGTAGCTTCTATGGAGTATGTGATCAATGCTTTTTTTTCACTGCCAATTTTTAAACATAGAACTGATAGAAGTTATTTTGTTGCTACATGCCATAGTTACTCCCCCACATTACAAAATATGAGCTGCTTTGGGGAAAATGTAGATAAGGGGAGTACACAAAGTGAAGTACCGAGAATCTAATGTGAACATCAAAAGCACAAATACAGCATTTTCATATTAACCAAGAATTTTGTACCGCGAATACTAGATTCTCAAAAGAAAGCAGTGCATCGGTTTCCATACATGATGAACACAGACAAATTTGCTTCTCTGTACTCCTAGACACACAATTGAGCTCAAGCCATGAAATCGCAGACAACTTTCTAAGGCCACAAATGATGAATGCCAAGTTGGTACACACCCCCTTTCCTCTCCAACAGGTCAGGAGATTCAGTCCAATTAGCCGCACAAAGGGACATAAACAAGAGAGAAAAAAGCGCACAAACCTCATGAAGAGCAGCGAATTCCCATGCCGAGCAGCAGCAATGGCAGCTCGTGAGGAGGAGCAAGAGCAGGAGCAGCAGAAAGGTGAAGAGGTAGGCTGCTGCTGCCGCAGCAGCAGCAAAGCCGAAGGCATCGCCATATCGCTCTTTCACCTGTACTTCTTTCTCCTTTCTTGCACAGTTCTATCTATGCCTTTGGGTTTGGTTCATCCTCTACCTCGGCCACGTCGATATATGTAAATCTTGGTTTTCAAGGGGGACGGGATTTTAAGTGGGACTATAAAAACGTTGGATGCCAAGCTAAGAGCGCATTTAGATGCTCACTCACCCCCCTCACCTGGCACAGTGATATTTCACAACAGCACGGGTTGCAACCCGTGCAAAGAGTGAGAGGGTTTTCCATTTTAGAAATCAGCTCTTGGAGAGAATGGGTCACCCGTTCTCTCAAGTGGAAAGATGACAAGTGGAAAGATGACGTAGGGTATTGTTGTAAAGCTGACTCGGGGGCACCCACCCAGCGTGCCCTGTAAGACTCTAAGGGGTGACACTCCCTATGGTCCTAGAGCAAGTTAGAAAGTCAAGGACTGAGCCTCCGACCTGTGGTGAGCCAGTCAAGTAGTCACAAGTCATGAGGTAGCTCTGGAGCTCGAGTCATGGCCTAGTGAGGAGTCAAGTTGATTCTGCCGTCGGGGACGGCTCCCGGGACCCATGTCCGGGAGCCAGACTGATTCTGCCAGGCTTGCCAGGCTTAATCAGCAAAATAAAAACTAAGTCCTGGAAAAGCGTGCTTTACCAGAAAGCACTATATTCCAGGACAGAGGGGGGGCGCCGAATCACACCAGAACTATAGGGGGAGTCCAGCAGACAGAAACTTGGGCAGCTCAACCAGCGCCAGGAATCCAGTCGCCAGGTCTCAGCTCCCTCTACCAGCACAAGTCAGGCACAATGCCCAGCATGTGTTGGTGGCCCTGAGACCAGTCAGTCTATGTATGAATGTAACCTCTTCCAAATTTAATAAAGTTGATCCTTGGGGATGATTACCATTTCGGTTTCGCCTCCGAGACTGGTCCAAGTGGAAGGACCCTTACTACAACCTTTTTGCATCGCCAGCGCGTAATGGTCCACGTCACCGACGTGTGGCTCGCCGCTATGCCATTTGGTCAGTTTGGCGACCACTATGCCTTGGGTTTCATGTGTGGCTTGCAAGGTGCTGCCCACAGTGTAAGCACGGGTGCATCCACGGTCGGGGTGGTCGGCAGAACGAGGGACTTGATGAGTCAATGTGTTGCCCTTGAGGTGTAAGCACGGTCAATTCTCGTGATTCGGGCCTGGCACCGTCTGCACGTAGGACAGATGAGGCAAAGTCCTGCCTAGGTAGGTGAAAGCATGGTCTGTGCCTTGTGGGGTACGGGGTGACATATTCGAACTGTACGGGTTAACCATTGATACAGAGATGCCGCTCGAATTCGGGTGTAAAGCATGGGTGATTAGCTGTCGGTGCGGGATAGCTGCCGATCGTTTAGCTATAAGGGCTATCGACCATATTTGGTGGGGAGTTACTGAGGTAATGTGCTGCTTAATGGTGAAAGCACGGATGGTTGCATGGATGTTTTCCCGTGGGCTAATTCTGTGATAGATTTGAGGCGCCGACGCAATAGGTATCTAGCAGTGTGCGGGTGAGGGGGTGAGCATGGAAAGAACCCCTAACAATGAAGCAAACACAAAAAAAAAATTAGTGGATATGTAAAACAAGAGGGCATTAATGCCTTTGAGCACCCTCTCTTCCAAGGGCAATTTAGTAATGTGAAATTACTTTAGTTGAGCTAGTCCTAGTCCTGGCCATGAACCTTTCATTGGGGTTGTGTTGGTTGTGCCCATGAGTCCAATTTTAATGCATCTTGGTTTTCAAGGGGGTCTTGAACCTGGCTAGGGCCAACGAAACTTTGGATGCCAAGCTAGCCAAAGCTAACTGACTGAGCCAACCTTCTTGGGATGTTTATATGAAATTTCGGGCATAAAGATTTAGGTTCCTAACTTTAGCATGAGTCCATAAACTCCTTCTGCAAATGTCATCAACTTTTGGAGCCTCATTATTGTAGGTAGATACCCAAGCTTCAACTTAAAAAAAAAATCCTATTTTTGCTATGTACTTCTGGCATCTCATGAATTCGATTTGCTTTTGGCACTTTCACATTTCAATGTGTCTCAAGTAAGACATGGACACATGCACTAGATGGACCTACATTCTTTGTGTGGTTTCCAACCTAGAAATTTGGACTATGACTTCAAGCTCCAAGAAAAGAATATTCAAATTATAGTCCCATCTTCATTCAAGTCATGAAATGTGCATGTATATGCTTGTGTCAATGCTTCTTGGTTTCCAAGGAGAGACTTGAACTTGGGACCAAAGAAACTTTGGATGCCAAGCTAACCAACTGAGGCAAGGATTGCTTGAGTCAATGAAGAAAAAGAATGATGAATGATTTTATGATAACTTGAACGTTGATGGTTGAATTTGTATAGCTTAGGATTTTATTATCATTATGTTGTGTCTTTGGACCAAGAGCCCCTTGTAGATAACCTTTATCAGGCACAAGATTGCCATCAATACTCACCATTTGACAGTAAATTATGATAAAAGGCTAGCAGTCAACTATTTATATTTTGTATTAGAATAGTGGTAAAAGGATTGATTAGTATAGCTAGTGCCATCTTGCCATCTTTGAGGATGTACACGAGCCTAATAATGGATGTGTGGGGAGATTGTAATGGGTCTTTTGAGATCACACCCCATGGAATTAGAGGGCTTGGGCTTGGAGGAGATGTCAGGGTACTAAGAGAGGTAGATGTGGTCTTCCTGTTGGTACTTGAAATGCATATTGTAACCTGTTATGTATCCATAAGGGCACACAACATGAAACTTGAGGTGACGGTCTCATTTATGGGACAGAACACTGATCTAGAACTATGATATTTTGGGTGGCACGTGTCAATGTCTTATTGGCGCTTATGGACCCGCGTCAATGTGCACAACTGTCGCATGTCGATGGTCATGCGTGACTCCCATGGTTAGAGATGACCCCACTTGGACTATGTATATAGAGGTGGATCTCCATGAGCTTGTCATTCATTCTCTCCTGGAGAATGAAGAGCTCTTCCACTGGTGGTCAGATCAGGACGAATATCTAGGCCTCAAGATGTAGGTAGGCGAGGGTCGAGGATAAGGTATGGTGGTATGGGACACCATGGCTTATCGAAGATTCGAGCTTGCTTGATGGTGGTCTATAGCTCCAGTGCACGATGGAGAGGTGGCAATACCTCTATGGTTGGGCAGTAACATAGCGTTTGTCACATGTTTGTGCTTTAGCAATGACTGCATCAATGATGGGGATTCTAACATTTGGTGGAATAGCCATTTTTCCATGCACGACTTGCTCGATAGTAAAAAGATCGCTTCTGCCATCATGTTTTTACGTGGTAAGGCGTCTACTTGGTGGTAGGATCTGGAAAAAAGGTTTGGTGCCCCTTCCACATGGGATGTCTTTTATGAAGCCTTTAAAATGGCCTTCCTATCAATTTTGGATGATTTTGAGCATTGGTGGCGTTTCACCACCGTGCAGATGAGTACTAGGTCGTTAGATGCCTATATCCAAGAGTTTCAGGAGATTTTACCCCGATTCCCTTCGTGAATCGATCCTATCTTATTAAAAATACATTTCATCTTGGGGCTTCCGGAGGAATTTCAACTAGAAGTGTGATGTAATCAACCACAAACTATCGAGGATGTAGTTTGCTTTGCGAAAATCTCTGATGACGCCCATATTGGCTCCCGCAAGGAGCAAAGTTTGCCCAAGGCCGATCCAAAAGTATTTTTTTTTCAAGAAGCGGGTCAAAGACAAGACAAACACTAGTTCCTAGAGTGGAAAAAAGCACGTCAAGTTGGATGACAAGGCGAGAACCGATGACTTGTGCTTCTTTTGTATGGAGAAGGGAAATCTTTCAAAAGACTGCCCAAAGAAAAAGCAAAAAAATCTGGCGGGCAACCTAAATTCTTTAAAGCGCCAAGTAATTCTAGTTATTTTTTTGTTGATTTATCCTTTCAGAATGGCACTAGTTGTGAGAATTGTTGATTTAATACATCTGTTTTTGGCCCCCACGACCTCATTCGTATGAATGGGATTATAGGATGCCAAGCTGTTTCTTTTATGATGGTTCCACACATAACTTCATTAATGCTAAATTGGTGTAGAAGCTTAAGGTGGCCACCATGCCAAGTAATCACTTGTATGTGGTGAAAATGGTGTCGGGGAAAGATCGGCAAGCTTGGGACCAATATGTTTCTCAGTTGCCGCTTAAGACTCAAGATTATGTTGAGACGCTAGATTTTCATATTATGAATTTGGATAGCGTAGACATAATCTCTCTCTCAACTCACATTATTGCTATATTTCGTTCTAACCCTAAAAAATCCTAAAATTTTAAAAAAAACTACGCTCCTCTCTCTCGCGCTCCTGTCGCCCCCTCTCTATCGCGCTGCTCTAAAGGTTCTCCTTATCTCTCTAGATGGTTCTCTCTATAGAAGGTTCTCTTTCTCCCATTTTGCAACACTTTTCAACTGCCCTTCAAAAAAATTTTAGGGTAGACGTGGCCCAATGAAAATGCTAGAATCACGTTTTCTCCAGCACTGCTCACATTCTTAGGAAATGACTGCTTTTACTCCAAAAATGAGTCTTTAGGAAAGGACTATGTAACTCATAGTATTTCCTTTTTACGAAATGGCTCGTTGGTTGAACTAAAAGGTGATGTAAATAGGCCTTTTGACCCTATGGTTTCTGCTTTAGAAGTTGTTGAATTTTTGAAAGACTTTGGTTATAAAGTCTATCTTTGCTTTTTAAAAGATGAAGTTTACGTGGATGACCATCCAGTTCAGAGTCTAAATATTGATTTATTGCATTTGCCTTTGAAGGTGTCTATAAATAATCCCTTGAGTATTAATTCACTTGAAGGAAGAATATTTAATAAACTTAGGCAAGAGTATAGCGATGTTTTCCTCGCCGAGCCAACCTTCGCCTAGATAACCTTCGCCACTCCTATTTTTAGTTTCTGATTTTCCAGATCAAGTCTCTGTCAAAATTTGGATCAGATATGATATATTCTGAATTGGACTCTGAGAGAAATATCATTTTTGAGAAGTATTGATTGATCGAATTTTGGTTAGTTTTTCATCATATAGAATCTCTTGAAAAGTGGAATAGAGCTAGCAAATCTAATCTGAGATAGTTTTTGGAAAAATCTATATCCAATCACATTATCAATTTGATCTAAATGGCTGTCCCTGGAGGTGCTCCACAGGAGGTCAATCCAATTATTGTTAAAAGAGCACCCTGATTGGATCTACCCAGATATAATGGATTAACAGATCCAGTTTGATTTCTTCAGATCTATGCTGAATCCTATGAGGTCTATGGTGAGATTTATCCTCAAGATAAACTTAAGCTGTTTCCTATGGCCTTAACAGGCGCAACACAAGATTGGTACTATAACCAAGATGAAATTGAGCGTACAGTTTGGGAGGTTGTTAAACGAGCCCTTATCACACGGTTCAAACCATGGAAGTTTGTAGAAGACCCTTTCCTACTTTTAAGTAAAATTAAAATGGGAAAGCGGAAAATGGTTCGAGATTACATTGAAAGGGTGAAACGTCTGAGATCTGAATGTGATCCTGAGCTGATTAATGAAAATGCCATGATTATGTGGTTTTTGTCAGGTCTACCTAAACGGATCCGACGTGAACTGAAACGCCATAATGAGTACGCACTTTTGCAAAATGCAATGGACGATGCAATTTGGGAGGAGGATGAAGATTCAGATGATGAGCCGAATGTCAATATGTTGCCTTATACAGCAGGGCAGACTACTACGACATCCACCACTATTGCATCAACGAATGCCAATGGTACTGCAGAAATGATGCTCAATGAGTTCGAGAAACTTGGGAAGACCTAGCAGAAACAGATGGAAAAGTTGCAGTTGCAATTTGATGAGAAGATCAAAGCATTGGAAAATTTCCACGGAGAAGCGAACAAGGAACCTGAGAAGTTTAGAAAGACTTTTCCTACCAAGGAAAATGTCTGGTGTTCTATTTGTATAGGAAATCACATAGTGAACAAGTGTCCTCAATTGAAAAAATGAATGGAAATCAGTGTTTGCCATCTGTGTAATTCACCTGACCATGAAACTGCCTTTTGCAACTTCAACCCTCGGATGATTCAGCAACGGTATGGATATTGAGATCCACAATATGGAGGCAATCCAGCAGCAAGACTACGACAATCTACTCTTGGATACCCAGAGCGTCTAACCTTGCCTGCCCCACCAAAGCACTCCACTCCTCCTGCCAATTTGATGGAACCAGAACCTTACGGAAGTGCTGAGCAATGGAGCTACGGTAATGATCAGGAAGGTGGATCTTTAGAACAGTATGCCATTTATGCTACTTCTCAACAACAAGCCTCGAGAAATTGGGCCAGAGCACCACTTGGATGCTTTGCATGTGGAGAAAATCACAGACTTGCAGAATGCCCAAATAAAAAAAAAATTGTACCATTCTGTCGTGACTGTGGATATGGGCATTGCTATAAAGACTGTCCAGCAAGACCAAAGCCACCACCAACTACAACACCTGTAAATTTGATAACAATCAAGCAAGGATCGGTAGCTCATAATAAACCAAGTGCACCCTTGATGGTGGTCACCAAAGCACAAAAGCAAAAAGAACTAGTAGTGGATTCAGTACCTGTTGATTCTATACCATTGAATGATACACCAACAACATCGGAAGTTTATCCAAATCTTAATGCAGAAAAACGAAGATATCAGGATATGAGACAGTGGATTAAGCATCTGCAAGAAGAAGAGAAACTTGAGGCTACTAAAGTAACAACTGAAGTTCGATCTTCACCATTGCAGCCTTCAAGAAATTTACGTACGGATATGAATGATCAATCACATCATCACGAAAAAACCTTCAAGATGACGGAACCGGAAGCACCGCATATAGAATTACTCATGAATATTTTGTCTAGTAAGATCAATATTTCATTGGGAGAGCTCCTAAAGTTGGTGCCAAAAGCAAAAGAAGTCTTAGCGCAAAAGTTAGCTCAAGAAAATTCAGAAGACCATTAGGAGCCACTCTTTTGTGCTGGATTTGAAGAATCTAACGATGTACTGCTGTGATAGACGGCGGTTCAGGAGTTAACCTGATTTCTACAAAGCTATGTACAAAATGGGGCCTTACAAATATTAAGCCTGCTACTTTTGCTATTACGCTAGCTGATCAAATGACGGTTCGTCCACGAGGAATGGTGGAAGATATACTTGTCAAGATTGCAGGAGTACAGTTCGTCATTACTTTCATAGTGATGGACTTACCAGAAGCACCAAATGTCTACCGAGTTCTCTTAGGACGTCCATGGTTACGTATTGCGTAAGTAATTCATAACTGGGGTACCGACAAAATCACTTTTGAAAATCATGAATGTGCAGTTAAAATTGATCCTACGACTTGGACTGTCAAGCCAGTGGTTCAAAAAGCGGATGACGATTCATCAACAACGGATCACACTTGTGATCGACCAGAGAAAAAATTGGGAGTTCACTACGATTTTCAAACGGATAGTGTCAATTGGAACAAAGCTCTTGCAACAATTGATTGTATAGCAGGATATATGTGTCAACAAGATATTCAATCAGAGATGAGCGTGATTTCCTTGTTAGATCAAACTTTGGATACGCCAATCACGTTTCCACTAAATGTGCTGAATGTAACTTGGATATCAACAGAACCTATACCAGATCCAATTGAGATGATCTCATACCAATGAGCCATGCCTTAACTTATGATGGCAATGCAGAACTTACGGATGAACAGATTCTACATCATATGGATCCGACCAGATTTGGAGTGTGTAATGTTCTTGATGAACCAACAATCAAATCGCCCAAAGTAGTTATATTGAAGCGAGACAGGATGGTAGGTTCGATGACAAAGAAATAAGCAAAGCAACATTATAATACGGTCCTGAAATGGGAAAATCCCCCTCAAAAGTTTGATCTAAAGGAATTGCCACCTCTATTGGATAAAGACAAAGGAAAAGTCAAGAATGATTCTTCAAGTCAGATCTCCAGCAAGACATCATCGTCTAGGAAGTCTTCACCTGAGAAGAAATCTGATACATGGATTACATTGAATCTGTTAGTTGACAGAAGCTTGTCCCTAGATTTGATGCATCAATAGGGGATTTGAAGCTTATTCATTAACCAGAAAAGATCAGAATGTAATGTGGAACCATGTTAATTATTCGGTTTAAGTCACATGGTCATATGTGAATTTGTGGTACGCATCTGATAGGCCTGTCAATCATCCAAATAAATGGATTCTCCAATGTTTTAGAAAGAAGAGATAATATTCTATAGTGATTATAGGACAACTAGATGATCAGTGGATCTCTAGAATATCAGATAAGATGGTTAAGAGTTTTTTGGAAAGAAAAGCTGATGGTATGGGACATCAGTATTTTTTGAAAAGGGAATTCGAGGATTGTAAAGATCTGATGATCAATGGTGTGTTTTAGTACCTAGTCCCGAAAAAAGAAAACCATTCGGTCAAATGTGGGGTATCTAAGGTTAAAATATTTCAAAATTCTTAAAACTTGAATATCTTTGTTGCATAAATGGATTTCGATGGAATAGTAGCTTCTTTCACTCAGATTGAAAATATTTGAAAGAGAAGTCCTGTTTGTAATGAAGTGAACCCTTTAGTGAAAGCACTTAGTACTAACTTTTCTTGGATTTGGATATTTTTATATATCATCTTTCCAGTTAACTTTTATTGAAATTGATAATTTCTTTAAAAGGAGGGGTGAAGTGGTGGAATAAATTTCCACTGGGGAATCTATCTTTACATAGTTTTCAAAAAAGAACCAACTTTGGTATAGAAATGAGATTTTTTTGGAAGTAATTTCGGATAGATTCAGAGTAAGATGCCTAATTGGATCTTTCCGAACAAGAGGAATTCTCTAGGGATTGTGTGGACAATGTAGAATAGGTTTGAAATTTGAATCATTATCTATAAGTAGTACAGTAAAAGGTCAAAGGTTACTAATTCCATTTTGATTGGAATAGAAGTATGTTTGATCAGAATTTAAGTCTGAGACTTTTGTATTGGATCAACCTAATCTTAGTTTGAGTACTAGAATCAGAGAGGGGTTGATTGAGAGAGATGAATTATGTAATTAGAGGTATGTAGGATTGGAAAACTGTTGAGGTCTCAAAGATTTCTTGGATATGTTAATTACTCATGAGAAATAGAAAATCTTTTGTAGTTGTGCTACAAGATCTCAATGAGATATGTGAGTAACATATGTGGGTTTTGGAGGAATCTGCCAGGTAAGAATGTGTTTATGTACTGGGTCATAGTGAGATTATTCTCATATGTGCACGATTAATCTTGTATGAATCTACTGTGTAATCCTAGTTACTAAAGTTATCTGGTGCACTTAACCTAGTCGATAAAGATGAACATATGATCAAGTATTGTTCTGATAGATACTTGCAGAGTTAAAAAATCTCTGTATGGAAGATTTATGGATTAACATATAAATAATTTGGGTAAGGATCTAAATGTGGTGTTATACTAGTTCTTCACCTAGACATTTGAGATTTCTGAATCATTGGCAATTAACTTGAGTAGTTGATTACTCCAAGATGAAGTAAATTGGTAAAACGACCAGTGTGATGTGGATTCAACAGAAAGTGATGGTTTTGATTTATATTGTTTGTAAGACGCATGATTAGTGAATCATTCGGGTTCATCAGTTAAAATTGTGTGCATTGGATATACAATATTCTTGGGATAGAGTATTCCTTAGTTAAGGAAGGGACTCGGCTCATTAGTGATTGTATCCCAGAGAGCTCAATTGGATAACGAATCATAATGAATCCAATAATAATAACTGAATTGGTATTCAGCAAGACTTTGGGTATCTAGATGTGATTTTGGATTGTAATCTAAAGTTTTTGTAGTTGAAGATGATTGTCATTTTGGTATGCGTTCAGTCTTTAGTTACCAGTTGTTTATAGAACTTGAATCTTGCACTTTAGTTAAAGAATCATGTTTTGGAATCACTCTTGTTTTTCCTGAGTTATGTTGGACATATACTCCAGTATCCTATAAATGATTATGGTTTTGGATTCTAGAAAGTTATGATTGACAAATCATACGAATCTAAATATTTATGGCTGACGGATCATAAACAGTTAATTGCTGTTAGTGGATTATAAGGAATTGTAATGATTCTTAAGTGTGATGATTTATTCTTGATCAATTATTTGAGTAAGAATTCGAATCAAAATTTTGAATGTCTCTACTCCAGAATTTTATTTGAGGACATATGGATCTCATAGACATTCTCACAAGATAAGTATTTTATTTGTGGAGAATTTCATTTATCTAGTGGATATTATTCTACTATAGTTAATGGTCTACAAATGCTTAAGTACAGTTCTTCATTTGAATTAGACATCCAGTTATCATAGGAGACAGACAAGTTTATTAAGATGATTGAATGCTATTTTCTTGTATTTGGTGCTAGAAACAAGAGCATTTAACTCAAAAGAGTATCTGGGATACTCAGAGTTGAGTTTTAATCATTCTATATCTTAATGATTCTCCTAGAGATTCTAATTGAATGAATTATCATATCTTAGAATTTGGATTGTAAGGATATTTGTACTTGAAAGATTATAAATTATCTGTTAGAGTTGTGGATAATTTCATACTGTAATTATAATTATTTTATTATTTCTTTAACTTTAATCTTTTAAGTTATTTCACCTAGTGTTTCATGTAAGTGCTTTACATGAAGGTGATGTTACTAACTTGTGGTAAATGTAACCTAGATGGAAAATTTATAGCTTAGTGTACTTTTCAAACCTGAGTTGTGCTCCAGTGCAGAGATTATCTCTAAGTACTTGTTTGATGTGAAAGTTAGACTAAGGATAATGATTTTCTAAGTTAAAAGAACCGTTCCTATTATTCTTTCCTATTTAGAGAGTTTCTAAAGGATAGAAGCAGCTTAAGGAGGGAAGAATGTTATGTCCATGGCCAGTAAGTAGGATTCAGTATACTCCTAGTTTTGGATACATGGTACTCCAGTAATCAAGCTGTTAGTTATGCCACATCATATTAGATATGACCCAAAAGTAACTAATATCCTTGTGAGGCCCTAAACACTCTAAATGGAGTTTAGACAAGGTATGAGACAATGTATGCATGTGTAGAGTTATCAATAGCAATTCTATGAATAGTTGGTCCATGCTTAGGACTCTATTCTAGGTGAATCTATGTATAGGGAACTTAGGGCCATGCATGGCTATGTGCCCATGTTGCTTTTGGCTCTATATATTGAGGCCAAACTCACCCTACTCCTCATTGTGGTCATTGATTCATTGCTAGGGTTTCACTCTACCTTCATGCTTCTTATTCCTTGGCTTGGGGGTGAAGCTTCTAGAGTTGATTGATTGCTTCTACTTGGTTGGGTGGTTGCTCCATAGTGTGTTTTTCCATTGTGTTTTGTCTTGTAGGCAGGATCTTAGGGAGCTTCCCTTATACTATCAATTCTAAATTATTCTTCTATGTTTGTATACTAATAAATAGATTTTTCCCTTCCTTCAATATGAATGCTTTTGGCGATTGTATTGTTGGTCCATAAGGAATATTACAAACTCCAAATCTTGTAGGATCCATATGATTTAGAATCTGCTCATCAGTGAGTTCAGCATTTTTATCATAAAATAAAACATGACTGACATGAATAAGTTCATTTTCAATAGGATGTGGAATCAGGACTGGGAAGGCCTATCTACAATCAGCCATTGGAATGTTACTCAGCTTTGAATTGTTATCTTGTTGACACATGTATCCTGCTATACAATATCCACAGTTGCAAGAGCTTGATTCCTCGGCAACGGGCAACGGCGCCAAAATTGTAGCAGATATTTTCTATCCACTTTCAATCCTAGATCCAAGCACATCAAGCATCAAAGGAGATGAAGAGGATTAACATGTTGTCACGTGGAGATTCGTTCCCATGAGAGCAATAATATGGTTCATAATCAGGCACATGCTTATGATCCACATCTAATACTACGATCTATTAACACTGATCAATTGAAGGTAAAGTTTACTTTTCTCTTTCTCTATTCTCTCTCACAAAAAGTATAACAAAGATCAAACCCAACAATTAATAAATCCAACAAATAGCAAAATCCAAATAAAGCATGAGAGATGGAGAAAGGAAGAAGAAGAGCATGGACATTTGATTTCAATCCATAAGAGGTTCAATCTACTTTTATTGAAATGAACATGTCAAATGACTTACAAAGCACCACTGTATATAGTGGATTTTAGGGCTTTGGCCTCAAATCCTATTGGCCAATCTCCACCTCTTAATATTTGAAATTCGAATATTGGGAGGAGCCCTTTTTATTCACTAACTTGACTATTAGGCCTTGCAACATTTAATTCTTGCAAAAAGGCCTAAAGTCTTTTTGTTAACTTTTAACTAATCAAATAACTATGTGATCATCAGGTTGGACCTACACACGCGGGGTGCCAAATCCCTCTCACTTATTAACTAGGGTTAGGGTTGCCTTGATATATCCAAACCCTCCAACATCGATTATCTTGACAAAAAGATTGACCTTCCTATTTGCCATAGCTGCATTATCAGAAAGCAAACTAGAATTTCTATCGGAAAGAGGTGTTGTGAAGATAGGTCAAACTCGAAAAGAAACAAATGAAAATAATTCGAGTGTCTAGAATTTTTTTTTTTTGTGCATGGTGGAATAAACTATCTTCCTCTTTCACAATGCATGACTACACCTATCAATTTCAAAAAAAACAATAGTGATAGAAATCATGTTTGATCTTATAGTAACTAACATTGAAATCATCAGTACTACAGTGATTACGTAGCCAAACAATTAAGCATTGAATTATCAAACAAATAATTTGTCGCAAAATGCTAGACAAATAATTAGTCACGAAAAACTACAGAAACACATACATTTTGAGATAAAGTTGAACACAATAAAAGATAGTATTGATTCAAAACAAAACAGAAGTAAATGAGTACAATAAGTTGTGGATCGAAGCCGCGTACTCTATGTTATCTCTGAGCGGCTAAAATGAAAGTCTGAATTAAGTGCAATACTAATAAGCAGTAGCGCAATAGCAATCTCTAAAATAAGTCTAAATAGTGAGCTAGAATGCTCAGGAGTGTTCAAGCTTGCAGGCTTGAGAGAGAGAGAGAGAGAGAGAGAGAGAGAGAGAGAGAGAGAGAGAGAGAGAGAGAGAGAGAGAGAGAGAGAGAGAGAGAGAGAGAGAGAGAGAGAGAGAGAGAGAGAGAGCGCTAACTATTCAAATGATTCTTTTGATAATTCTTTGATTTTTAAACTGTATGAATATGAACAGCTATTGATACTAAGAAATTAGGTCGTCAATTGTGATTGCCAATTGGTTGGTGATCTATTGGCATCCATCCGGTTTCTTGTCATTGATTGCTGATAGGCGGTAAAATTGGCCGTAAACAATCTATCTACATAAATTGGTCATAAACAGTCTGTCTGCATAAGTGAACCAAACTGTCGATTTTTCAGGAGTTGGAGACTTCAATGTT